>JACXVL010000016.1:178213-266885 GCA_014898675.1 Athelia sp. TMB
CGTCCGGTATGCAGCGCACCGTCGAGACCTCCACGCTCCTCCAACATCGCATCAAGCACGTCGTTCCCGAGCGCATGCAGGCGATTTCCGCCGCGATTAAGGCGCGCGACTTCGACGCTTTTGCGCGCATCACGATGCAGGACTCGAACCAATTTCACGCTGTCGCGCTCGACACTGACCCACCGATCTTCTACATGAACGACGTGAGCCGATCGATCATCGCGCTCATCGTGGAGTACAATCGTCTTTCGGTTGAGGCCGGCGGGAAGCTAAAGGCGGCGTACACGTACGACGCTGGTCCAAATGCGGTCATCTATACCCCAAAAGAGAACGTGAAGGAGATTGTCAGCTTGATTGTCAAGTATTTCCCACAGGCAGATGCGTTCAAGGACCCATTCAAATTGTTTGGGACAGCAGGTGTTGGTGAGGGGAGCGTGGTCGAGGGCTTCAACGTTAATGTAGCGAAGAAGTTTGAGGTGGGCGCCGTCAAGGGCCTTATCCACACCAGAGTGGGTGACGGGCCGAGAACTCTTGGGGAAGAGGAATCACTCCTCGGTCAAGATGGCAACCCCAAAACTCTTGCATAAGGAAACTATTTGATGTAGTCAGTTCCGTGCTTGCTGATGTATAACGACCAATTTGGGGGAAAGATGCTCAAGGTCCGAAAAGTGATGTGATTGATACTATGAAATTGATATTCCCAAAAACGCAGCGAAGGCAGTCATAGTCCAGGAGATAGTCCTACTGTGCCCTCCCGAGACAGTAACACCAGGGCTACTTGAGCCATTGCTAGCCATTTGTGTTCCAATATATTGCTCGCCCAGGGCGTTGATTTTGCCTGACGAATCCATCAAAGCATCGTCCTGGAATCTGGGTTAGTTACGCAAAAAATCTTGAAAGCGAAATCACTAACTGGATTGACTCCTTGCATATTCTCCATTGCACCGAACCACGCATATCGCTCCACGAAGGAGCTCGAATCCATGAAGCCCTTTGTCTGATTCATGAAAGATACAATGTCATCCGGCGAACATTGCGCGTTCACATTATTATAATTTTCGCACGCCCATTCGGTAATCCACAGTGGTCGCTGGAAGGTGTTGTAGAAGTTCTCGAGATACTCTTGAAAAGCGGTCGCATTGACGTCGTAGTAGTCTGTAACGATCACGGTCAGACGGGATTCATGATTTGGATGTGTAAACATACGTAGAGCGATGAAATCAACAGTGCAACCTCCGTTGCATGCAGTAAGAAAGTCTTGAATCCAAGTGAGCCCTGCAGGTGCACTAGAAGGGGCTGGACTGCCTAGCAATACACCTTGTGCCCGGAGCGGTTCCAAATATGTCTGCCACATTTGAGCCCCTTCAGCCGGTGTCATGTTCGATTGTGCAGTTTGTTCGGGTCTGTAGAATATCATTAGAGAGTTACTTGGTCGAATAGATGCGCACCAACTCATTCATAGCAAGGATGTGGGACACGTGGTTGTTTGCAATGGTCTGATTAATGTTGGCAGAAAAGTCGGCAACCTGATCGTAACCCCAAAGCATGGGCACAAATTCAAGGTCGGCAGCGATGTTGCCCGATTCAGGTGACCATGTGTAATACCTGATAGTATTTTAGTGTCTCGTCAGTGGCAGGTACATTTACTTGAAGGCTGGCACTCACCAAGAAATCCCCCCGCCAGTAGTAAACTGCGAAATATCCACATACGGTCCGTTCGGCCAGGCCAACCCTGCCTTTGGGACGGCTTGACAGCCATGCAAGGCCAGGAGCATGCCCAATACGTGTTGTAACAATGCATTCATCGCGCAGCTTGAGGCGGAATGCAGTGTGACTGTGGGGCATGCATGTTCAAGTTCCTAGCATTTATATACCCTAGAGGTAGCAGTTGCGGTCATATTCCGATGCCTGCAAAGAAATTTGTTTGAAGGCAGTGGCTCGGCCCCAAGGGTCCAAGGATTAACCTCCACAAATTCATGACGTCTATCAAGTGAGGCTACAGGCACGAGGCAGCTGTGCTTACAACTTGCATTTACGCAAGGTTGATATTTAGAAGCCAGACGTATGGGCCTTGCTGGTGTTGTCTGAGATGATCTGGCAGGCGCTGATGATTTTGAAGGAGTCTTGCTAGGTGAGGGCAGATAGAAAGCGAGGAGAAAGAGGTCTGAGCGCTTATCGGTCTTCGCCTCCGTCCGGCGTCCAAGACTCGGACTCCAAGTCTCACCGTGACAACTTGACATTCACGCCTCTTCGATTTTCAAAGCTTACGACCACTTGATATTTACCTGTCAATCCAAGGCTGTCCTGTGTTATGCACTCTCATAGCCTGGCCAGGCATCTCAAAGGCAGCAGCTCGTTTCGTAGAAATGTCGTGAGACCTTGCTTAGTGCTCCGTCTCATGTCCCACCTGGCTTCTAGCTCATCCGAGGCTTCCAAGAAACCAAAGTTGACGAGCGATTTCTGTATGTTAGTTCCCTGGGTGAGAGTGAGAGATTCCTTCATATGTTAGATTCTCTCAGATGCAGCATTACCTCGCCCTCCATCTGCGAACCGTCAACCATATCCGCTTGTTCAAGAAGATGTCAATACCTATTTTAAACCCTTATACACACGAGGATGGGGTATTCAAACTAGTAATGTCACCATGTGCGTGAATTAAATCGATATCACGAGTTAGACGACTGATCGAATGAATATATTTTCGTAGAGACAAGCACAAGGATGGTGTATTTCTCGCGAAGACATTCAAATTTTCGGGATACAGTAGCGTAATCAACTTCATAAACGATGTCTCGACACTCGTTCAAGGAGACAATGTGGGTGAAGGCACCTTCCGAAAGTCGAAAGCATTACTTATGTTTCATACAGCATCATCCCGACATTGCTTTTGACTATAACATGGTTCACTTGCAGGTACAAACACACCGCATAACGAAACCAATCCCCCTTCCTGACTCCGCAATCCATGAAAATGCCTCGCGTGGCCGCTTGCCTCCTGGCCTCACACTAAACGATGCACGACTGGCTATTAATATCGAAGAGCTTTTCACCGGCGTATACTTAGCTGACGGCCGTGGCCGTTTACACACGCAGAGCAACACAGCTAATCCCGCAACTATCCAGGGCATCAATAGCATAGGACATTCTTTGGCGGAGATCACACACATTGCGCAAACGGCTGATACAACTGGACACCGTGACAATTGAGATCCCAGTAACCGCGAGATCATATATACAGGTCGAAAAGAACACCGTGATGGCTATCTACACGCCGCAAAGTAGATCGGGTTGAGTTAGCGAAAATAACTTTGCTTGCACAATGTGATAACAGTAAAACAATATAAGTCCGTGTCTAGTGGGTTCAGCCAGTATACATGCAATTCTGACATACAACAAAATGGAAAGTCTGTTACAATGTCTGGGTTCACCACAGAATTACTGTGCTGCCTTGATCAAATCTGCGGCCTTCTCTGCAACGCCGTATAGCGAGCTAGACAGATGAGCACTCAATTGCAATGGGACTACAGATGCATCGACGATACGCAGATTCGTTGTGTTGTAGACGGTCAATTGTGCATTCACGACACCTGCGAAACAAGTCACCAGTTAGATGTAGCAGCGTGCAATTTCAAGATCCTGACCTCCAAGATCGTATCTCATCATTGCCGCAGTAGCGATAGGGTGAGAAACAGTATGGAAGCCACTAGTGCCTTGTTGTATTATCCAACTTTGCCAATCCGCGTCCGTTCCATTTACGCCGTTGCTGGGTACTGTGGCATAACTTGGGCTACTTTCAGATATGTATAGTTTACTGCGCGGTTATTGGCCGCGTTAGCGGTAATCGGGCCAACCAAAACACTCGGGACGTACGTCAAAGGGCTTGTGTGGAAGATTTCACGGGCAAGTCTAGCGCCTTGAGTCTGAACCGTGAGATCCCAAGGTACTGAGAAGAAGTTGACGCGGACTGTGGGCTTGGTAAACGGGTTCGTGCTCTGTGGATTGATTAATCAACACGCTTCACCATTGTGAGATAAATACGCACAGTGATCGTGACATTTCCGCGACTGAAAGGCAAAAGTTGCCACATGTCTATGCTAAGACTTAAAGGTATATGTTAGCATATAAAATGTGGTGACCAGATACTAGTTATCCTTACGTTCCTGTGCCCGAAGTCATTTGTTCCTCAAGAATAGGAGCTATAAGTGACGGATCAGTTAAAATTTTCATGCCTTATTACTATTGCACGCGTACCATTATCGTTTATGATCAAATTTGCTTGCACCTGGTATATCTGTTCAAGTGCGCTAGCCGACAGCGCGTTGTTCGACTCTGAAGCAGCCCATGTTGCGAGCGAAGATTGTATCGTCGATACTTCGGATGCTGCCTTAGAGCCAAACGTTTGATAAATGTTGGGATAGGCGATTACATCCGAGGGGCCAGTTCCACTTTTTGTATAGTTGGATTTAATAGTGATGGTGTCTTGTGTCTACCAGCTTGTGAGCGATAGTGCAGCATTTACGTTATGGTCAAAGACTTACCTGCTCTTGGAGATTACGACCCACCGTCTTCATGTTGAGCAGAGTGGTTATCCCAAGTGGAGTGAGCACATTGGTGTCGCCAATCCCAGAGAGTTGTAGAAGCGCGGGGGTTTGAATCGCGCCAGCGGCGAGAATGACTTCACGACGAGCCTTGGCCGAGTACCTTGTCGATCCTCCACTTGATGGTCCAAATTGAACGCCCGAAGCCTTGAGAGGAATGCTCGTGCTTGCCCACGTGATTTTAGTGACCTGCATACGTGAATACCGGGGCGAAACAGTTGGATTGATGCTCGCTCACCATCTGCCCAGTCAATGTCAACCAGTTGGTAGCCGTGTTTTCCACTGGTGTCAAATATGCCTCAGCGGACGATGATCTATGATCAGAGTCTTGAGCATTGAGAGTCTGGAAAGAGACTTTAGCATATGTAGCTTTATGAAAGCAATGTCGCAAACCAGAGGGACCAAAGATACACAGTTCGCCGTTCCAGCGCACAGATCTGGACAATGAGTGATGCCGAACAAGTTCTTGGTAGCATTTACGAATGAGATCTGTTGCGTTCCTCCAAACATGGCAGTCGGAAAGGAGACCTGCACAGGGCCTCCTTTGCCATGGTCAGCAGCAACTGAGTTGGCACCCTTAGTCTTTTGTGAGCTGCTGGGGGCGGTGAAGTTCTCTGACTGTAAGACTGTTAGCATGCACAATGCGGACAGTGAGCTTCACGTACCTTCTCCATGTATTGAAGCATGCCTGCCCAGTTCCACCCAACGCTCGCATCCGAGTCCTCTAAGAGGCTGGACCAAGCATCATACTGCGCGGATAAACCACGCGTATATAATCCTCCATTGATGGATGAGCTGCCACCCAATGTCTTCCCCCTATTTCATAATTTCAGTACCAAGTGCATGCAAAACGTGTGCGCAACCAGAGCCCACCCATGAATAGTTTTCCCCTGCTCTGTCGGCCAAGCCCAATCCAGAGCGGTATTGTAAGCCTGGCCAAAATCATAGATGTCGTACACCTCTGCATTCTTTCTGTCGTCGTTTCCAGCTTCAATCAACAGAATAGAAATCGAGCTGTTCTCTGCGAGTCTGGCAGCAACAGTAATGCCAGTGAGACCGGCGCCAACCTAACAAGCCACGGATGTCAATAGTGTCACCAGGTTGCAAGCTTTCTGCGAAAACTTCACTATAATGTAATCAAATGTTTTGCCATTTGCTTTGGAAGGGTCAGTTGTTATGGCGCCGAGGCAATGCCCAACTAAGAAGATGGCAGCCAACAGTGTGGTAGAAAAAGACATGGAGGGCTGGGCTGTCTGTCCGAATCATAATCCGAAGCGAGAGTGTCTTTATGAGTCTAGACAGCGCCGCTGCCCCTCGCTGCCCCTCGCTGCCCCCACGCCGGGCACGATACCCCTTTCTGCATCGAGATGTCACTTTACAGACGTTGTAAAATCACGATCACCATGCTGAAGTCATGTGTCAACTTCCATTGATCCAGGCACGCGGTTCAGCGCTCAGCGCCCGCCGCATAGAATGAATTTGGAATGGATCTTCACCGATAAGTTGGATTCTGAGAGACATTGCATTCGATGGGTGTTGCTCGGTCTGAGAATAGAACAATTACGGTTGCGAGTGCGAGAGTGGCCTTGTGGACATGCATGCACTTTCGGAAATGAGCCGCATCATAAGTTGTATGGACATAAAATCCCAGCGCAAAGGCCTATAATATAAGAAGCTAAGTTAAGCCTTGAAGCATGTCGCAGATTGAGTACATCACTGACCTTGATGACGGGCACTGCTGACCGTCGACGTCATACTCTTCCGTGTATCGTAACGTGCCCTAAATCTGTTCAGCGAGAATTTACCTAAGATTGATGCGCGCAAGATACATGTTCATGCAAATTTGGAGACATCGAAACTAACTTGAATTCGAAGGATGATGTATCAATGATAGCTGCAGGAAGGCACTGCCTGTGGTGATACCGGTGACCGCTCGCGAGACCGCTCGTGAGGTTGGAAGGCTAGCTTTTGCCTAATTCCTGTAAAAGCATGCATGCATACCGAAAAGTGTTCCCAAATATTTCCCCCCAAAAAGGTGTCATGGGACAGGACAATTCAAGCAAAAGCCAAATGATCTAGAGGTCGACGTGACGGTACGCGTCCTAAAGCTGCGAAGCAGAGTGCTTGGGCAGAAAAAGCTCCGCGGACCACTCCGACCTCCTCCCGTCATCTTGGTATGTACACTCTTACCCATCGGCTCGTCACATTCTGTGGTATACAATCGAGAACGAACGCTCTGAGATTTCTGGCTGTGTGTACTCAACATCACACTGGTGTGCCGTTGGGCCCTCTCGCGACTTGTGCTCGGGGATGCATATCAAACCCTCGCTATATAAATACGAATGACGCCTCGACAAATACGCCGCGGGAAAGGCTGGAATACAGTGACGAATACTTGGCTAATCCACCAGGAGCTTCATCATTAGATCTTAGAGGGGATCTCAGTGCGTTCAAGGGGTGCGCTTTGGCTTTGTCGTAACAGGTGACTGACTTGCTTGCGATGTACAGGCGGTTTGGCAGATGTTGATATTAGCTCCATCGATGGTGATAATAATGGCTTTTGGGGAGCAGAATCTAGAGGTTCAGGTCGGTCGTGCTTACCCTCGCGTCATCACACTCTCACCATCCTCCCAGACACAAATGAACCGCTTGTAATTCCTGACCGGCTTGCAAACCCATGCTCACCGCTGACAGATAAGGAGCTACAAATACACGTCTTTCCACTCTATAAGCGGTGGTGGAATGTACAGTATCAGTTTCCAAACAGAGATGCAAACTCGAGACGGCTTAGATGTGCTGTCTTGACGAAGGCGTTTAAATTGTCCAGTGTCGAGGCGGCGGGGAAATTTGCTGATGGGGTCTCTCGTTTGATCGCTGGTGAGAACGTAAGAGTTTATGCCAAATATCAAGGGACACCTGCTGACTTGTGTTATAGCTGGTGCGCACCGTAAGGATTGATAGTAATACGGCATTTGTTCATATCTGCATGTCATCTGGGCTCCGCCGTCCGGGTGAAGCTGCAAACAGTCCAGAATTCCGGCCAAAAAAAGGTTTCACGATTCGCGATGTCCAAATGGCCACTCAGATCGAAGATCACTTCAGACATCAATTTCAGGCCCACAATCTCGGCGTAACAGGGGAATGCAAACAGCATGGCTGGGGCCGGGCACATCCTAGAAGCTTAACAGACATAGAAGCCATTCTCCACCCAAGGAACTCTCAGACACACTCTCAGGATAAAGGCACCAAACAACTCAATTGCTTCATCTGTCGGCGCGCGCAGCATGAACCAGCATACTGCCCAGAACGATACACCAAAATGCCCCCCAAAGGCAAACTTTGTGCTCACTGTGGATTGGGCCATTGGTCGATGAACTGTTCACATCGATATACCAGAAGTCGAGAAAGGGCGCGATCGGCTCGCCAAGATGCCCCTCGAACGCTTAGAAGCCAGTCTCGACACGAAGGAAATCATCAGGAGGATGAAGGCGGAGCTGCTATCACAGAGATCATACCCCCGCTGTTGTCGCATATAAATGAATAGAATTGTGTCTCGACTTTTCATGAGAGTTGTGTTTCACCTAGACTTATGAGTTCACCGCAGTGGATTGTGGCGATTCGGTATCTGTACATCCCCTTGTCCTTGATTTCGAATTCGTTACCGTTGGAGTTCGTGTACGCTGCTTCTGCTCTATCCTTGACCTATCTTAACCGATCGATAGCACAGGCAGCAATCAGCGAACCACCTCCGGAAAGTCCTTTCTTTTGCGCTGTTTCTATTTGACGAACAAACAACATTGCTGCCACTGGCTTTGGCTTACGCACTTATTTCCTCTCTTTGGTTGTACACTGTTGTCCCATTGCCCTGGGCTCTTTGACTCTACCGGTCGTTCAATGCGATGTATTATCCACAGTCCCAATCACCTGCTATCACCCACAAACTACCCAATCACCATGACCAGTCCCCTTGGAGTCGTTCGCACCCGGCGTTAGGCCCGCCGGGGTCGCAGAGCGTCGGGCCTCCTCCAGCTTCCCCGGGTTACGCCATATACACCAACGGAAGTATGCAACACCCACATGCACACCACCCCCATTCCATCTCCGGTCATCACCCTCCAATGCAGCACCACCAGCACCAAAACTCCCTCGGACACTATCCCTCTACACCCCCAAATTCGCATCTCCATGCCCAAGGCCTCGGAAATGGGTCGCCAGGGAGTGCTGCTAGTCAGATCATCAGTCCGCAATGGCAACAGCAACTATTGAAGTGCGAGGTATGTCAACTATCTATCTCAATCGATTGCGTGTTCTGAGTACCACGAGCAGATGTCTCGATCATCTCGTTCCCCACATCATCGTGCTCGTGCAAGCGCCATGGCTTCCAGGACGGTCACAAGATCAGCTATTCCCATCACCAACCCGAACTCGAAAGCCAGCCCTCCCACCACAGAACCGAAATCGACGAACTCATCGCCGAGTCTCCACAGCGCATCTGTCAACCACCCTTCGTCTACCGTTCCTCCTGTCGCTGAGGCGCCATTTCGCCCCACAGCTTCAAGACCACCCTCAAACAATTGGACCTCGCTTGATATGGGCGGCGTGAACATTAAGAATCTCCCTCCAACATCGGGCCTCTTCACGTTCACCTTCCTTGTCAACCTATATCTCAATCATAATGCCCTATCCACTGTTCCTGGCGAGATTGCGAAGCTCAAACACCTCGAGCTCCTCGATCTTTCAGGAAACAGCCTCACCTCCGTCCCTGGTGAGCTGGGCATGCTCACCCGGCTCAAAGAGCTTTACCTCTTTGACAACCATATCATCACACTTCCTCCAGATCTGGGCACTCTTCATCAATTGCAGACCATTGGGATAGAAGGGAATCCGCTGGAACCGTCACTCAAATCAATAGTGCAGAAGGATGGGACCCGGGCATTGATATCGTATCTCCGCGACTCATGTCCTGTACCCTCGCCTCCTCCTGAGCGAGTGTGGAAGAATCTCGTAAGTCCGGCAGAACGGGACGCAATGGCAAGCGATCCGCATGTGGAGACATTCAGTGTCCTCGCCTACAACATTCTTTGCGAAAAGGCTGCGACAGAGCGAATGTACGGATATACACCCTCGTGGGCATTGTCGTGGGAGTACAGGAAGGAGCTAATTCTGACGGAAATCATGAATTATGAGGCGGACTTCCTCTGCCTTCAGGAGGTGGATATCGCCCAGTATGAGGACTACTTCATTCAGCATCTCAAGAGTCAAGATTACGAGGGAGTATACTGGCCAAAATCGCGATATAAGACCATGGCCGAGTCGGATCGAAGGCAGGTAGATGGGTGTGCGACCTTTTACAAAGCCTCCAAGTGAGTTATGCGGCTTGTCGCACGCACGCGGCACTAACAACCATGCTTCCAGGTATCAGTTGGTGGAGAAGCAACTAATCGAGTTCAGTGCGACTGCTATGCAAAGACAAGACTTCAAGAAGACAGACGACATGTTCAATCGCGTTTTGGGCAAAGACCACATCGCCGTAGTCTGTCTGTTCGAGAACAAGGAGACGGGAACGCGGTTCATCATCGCCAACACACATATCACCTGGGACCCCGTTTTCCGAGATGTAAAGCTTGTCCAAACTGGGTTGCTTATCGACGAGATCGAAAAGATCGCGCACAGCTTCGGTAAATATCCCCCACCTCCCCCGAAGCGCGCCGACGACGATTCGGGCAACTCTGTCCCTTCACGACCGCCACCGCACTACACAGACGGGACCAAGATTCCCCTGGTCATTGCCTGTGATCTCAATTCGGTGCCTGAAAGCGGAGTGTATGAATTTCTCTCGAACGGGAGTGTCCCGCACAATCATGAGGATTTCATGTCGCACATGTACGGCAAATACACATCGGAAGGGATGCGGCATAAACTAGGCTTGAAGAGCGCGTATGCCGGCGCGGGAGAGATCCCCATGACCAACTATGTGCCGAGCTTCCAGGGTGTCATCGACTATATTTGGTACTCGGCTGCCAATGTCGGTGTTAACGCCGTGCTCGGCGAGGTAGATCAAGGATATTTGGAAAAGGTCGTCGGCTTTCCCAACGCACATTTCCCTTCAGAGTATGTCTCCCTCGTCTGCCTTTGTTATTATCCACTGTTTACTAATGCCTGTGATCCAGCCATGTGTGCATCGTCGCTGAGTTCCGAGTCAAACCACCTAAGGATACTCGGCCAGCTGCATCGAATTCAAACGGCACACACTGATCTGGGAGTCATAGTAGTCCTATCGTGTGTGTCTTGGTTGTACATGTGAATTATTACCCTCACCGGTCCCCACCTTCGCTTGCTGCGCCTCTACGGCATTTCATTTCACATACATAACTTCTATTCTTCGTCTCTTTATTCTTTTTCTGTCAGCCCCCTTTTGCAACTGCTTTTCATTATCAACAACTGTAGCATGTGCGTGTAACCCGCGTTTCGTCCTCACACTTTGCTCTCTGTCCGTGCATGTTTCTGTTCCCTGTGTCTCAATCGTTATCGGTAAATAGTATATACTCTGCTACAATAGGCGTTTCTCGGTCTGCAGCTATAGTGTTTGTTATATATGTGTTTGTCATCCTCAGCTTGAGCGTTCGCTGTTCAGGCTAGACGGAACCAGTTGTCAAACTCGAGATCTCAAACTTGAACTGCGCTTCGCATCATGGCATGGTATCACATTATTGAACAGACACATCTTTCCCTCTTATCCCCATCCATCTACTCAATCTATATATTCTACCTCTGAAGACGTCAATATGTCTGCCTTGGTCACACCCAAGCCTGAACCCCCTTCTGTTCGTATCACCTACGCGATCGCAGGATGCTCGGAACACAGTGGACGATACGAAGCCGCCAACATCCTGATAGATGAACCTTTGGACGTAGCAAGTCGCTGGAGCGGGGCTCACCGTGTAACAGGAATAGAACAATGGATGCTTCTACGCCTGGAAACTCTCGCTGTTCTGAGTAGGTCTTGGTCTTGGGGCATCTACAGCGGGCACGTTGCTCACATGTTCCTGGTCGCAAGCGAGTATCACCTTTAGAAAAGTCAGTAGCGTGTTTCTCTGACTCCTCGCCTTGATGTGCATCGTTGCGAGATACGGTTGTCTTCATTCAAGTTATGTACTGATCACACCGTGATTGGTTCTCCAGTTCCACAAGAGTGCGCAGCCGTGGCATCTAGCTTGGTTGCATTTGTTTACTCTACCTGCAGCCCATCCGTGCAATATGAAAGAATTCAAGATATACGTCGGAATGGATGAGGACAATATGACCCCAATCCTCCACTCGAGCCTGAAAAACGACACGACACCCGAAACATTTACGCTTGGTCGCGTGAACTGCGCTGGTGTACCATTTTCCGTTCGATATATTCGAATCATTCCAATTTCGTGAGCCTTTTCGAGACAAGATACGCGTGCATGCTAAACCCCTGTGCGCAGAGCATATAGCCAGAGCTTCAATATTTCCATATGGCACGTTTCCCTAGCAGGCATTCTGGACGAGACGTACTTGAACAAAATTGGCAACAATTCTGGAGAGGTGAATACCCAGCGCTCTGCCGTTGTCAATATGACCTCTACTACCAGTGCTCCGTGAGGCACCGAAGGTCTGACGTGTTATGCTGCATACTGTACCACTACGACCTCGAGTTCGTCACTTCTCCCATGGCCAATTGAACTGAGCCTATTTTCCATGTCTGTCATGCGAAAATCTGGACCATGAACATCTTCTGGGACAGGTTTTCGTCCGAGCATCGCCTGAGTCATCTAGAAGCCATTTGGATCGTTATTTTGGGCCACTTTTGAACATAGTCGAAGTTTATCCCACGGTTCACAGTGTAATGAACTTGTGAACTTACTAATTGCCTCGGTCACACCGCATCGGCGCAAACTTAGGGTTTTATTGGTACATTATCCTCGAACACCTTGGTCAACGCCGCCCTTTCACATCATATCAGTCTATCATTGGTGTAACCGGTCACTGCATATGCAGTAATGCACGTCGTATCGAGTTAGTCTGTGGCTGAAACACGTGCAAAGCGTCAATCTGCACCTTGTTCTTGTGTCTATGGTCTTTATACAACCTGTTATGATCTCTACAGCCACGAAAAGAACGCACCCAGGATTTTGCCGCATCGATCTGCGGTTAATGTAAGTCACAGTCCTCGCTTGCAAAAAGGATGGCATCTCAAATAGTCTTTTTGTTTACTTTTTGTAGCAAATACTTGTACAGCATTGGCATATCTTCTTAAATCCATTTCAGGGCGCATACCTGTCCCAATAGCCAGCAACTCGGACACCACTCAGGAGCGCACCTTCGGCCTTCGGCCATCCATTAGATTGGCGACTCCATCAAGCTTCCATATGGCCACATGCCTCATCTTGATATTCCTCGACACAGCGTGAGATCAACGCTGAGCGATGGCGATCCGCAAGGAGCCGCTAAGCCATTTAGACATCCGCATGGCATGCTTCATACGACAGCCTGTTTAGCACTCATCCACTCTCACATCCGAGTCTGCCCCACCACTAGCGCGAACACAGGCCTTTGAAGTCTGCCTTGGTACAATGTTGGACGACGGACAAAGTGTGACATATTTGGCGAACGTATATCAGGTCTCAGCCTACATCATGATCGCGGCGACGGCGGTATGCTCTCCCGCCTACAACTTATCTGTTTTTATTGTTACAATTATTCTGGCAGATATTTGTATACGAGTGGATGCTCTGCGTGGACGACGAAGTCGAAATAGGCATGCGCAAGGGCATGAATGTGCCCATCATCACCTATTTCTTGGCCCGGTGAGCCTCTTGGCGCGTATGGTAGCGCTATCCGGCTCACAAATTGTGCTGCACAGCCTCACAACCCTCCTCCATATCTTCACCTCCACCACGATACTCATGTCCACCATCCAACCCGCGGCCCCTCCAGACGGCTGGGGTGTCTCTGTCGGCATGGTGTCCTTCATCGCATGGTGGTTCTGCGGCGCACTCACGTCCCTCTTGTTCTTCTTCCGCGTGCTCGCTGTATTCAATGACTCCTGCGCAAAGAAGGTGATTTTTTCCGTGTTATGGGGACTCACCGTCTGTGCAACCATCCCGCTCGTGTATACGGTCGCGGTGCCTGCACTGCCGGCCAGCGTCTGCCGGCTATACATCGAGGGATCTCATCCCATCGTTTTCATCACCTCCTGCCCGGAACGACCCGTGTTAGCCATGATCCTGCTCATTCTCATGGCTACCCACCACATTCTTGTATTCATCTCTATCTCTCACGAGCTGCTCAGCAACAACACGCATGCCGGTGCTGGTTATATGCGCACCTTGTTCACAGGCAATGGCTTACTTCCCGTCTCCAAATCCCTTCTGCGAAGCGGCCAGCTTTATGTCAGGTCAGTTGCAATTTTTCTCTCACCGATAATTGCTCAACCTGCTAGCTAGTGTGTCCGTCGGCCTTGTATTTGCTACGATCTTAATATACTGGGAAGCTGGTGGATGGTGGATGCTCTGGAGTGCAATCCACCCGGCCGCGGAGTGCATCCTTTCGTGCAGAGTGTTTCGCACATTACTTTTAAGCGAGCCTAAGCTGGGGGAGAGTATTGAATTGATTCGAACCAAAGATGTGGAGGAGATGGTTATGGCTGCGATAGATAGAGTGAACAATCGTGAAAGATGTTGACAGTTTAATTCACATCACAAAAAGACACACTAATGAAAATTTATAATCGCATGTGTTCGAGATAGCAATGTAAGACACAGACCGGCACTGATTAATTGTAATAAATGACATATGGCCCAAACAAAGTCTAAGGGCTGATTGTAACGATGCCAGCTTTAAATGCACGACCAAGCCCAGCAATAAATATACCCACAAGAATCATGCCAAGGCAATACTAATCCCTGGGGTTGACGGCAGGCTGGACGCCTCATCATACGACAGCAGCCCCTGCATGCTCGAGCGTGTTGCAGCGCCCCCGAAGCTGGGGATCGACCCCAGCGCGCGGGGTGCATATGGCTCTGCAGCGGCTCCTCGCGCCTAGATTTCCATTCCAGCTGCCACGCAATGAGAGACATCCGGAGGACGAGCGGGCCTAGACAGGTCTGGACACGGTGGGATGGCGCAGCAACGGCGAAGTCAGCGGCGAGCGACGGTGTGGCGGGCATGGGCGCGAGTAATGGCACGCTGCCGCTGCGCTGACAAAATGTGCGCCACTAGCAGTGTGCACCTAATCGTTGTTGATGCGCTGTGTCGCCGTGTTGCGAGTGTCCTATGTTCGCGATGCGGTCGACGTGCATCAGGAAAACGTTAGCCGAGCTATAAGACAAAATAAAGCATTTAGACGTGTGAGAAACTTCCGATGGCTCTTGCAAGACCGCCGACGTAGATCTAAGCGCTGCCCAAGAGCTGCCAGGACACTGATGTAGGAGACTTAAAAAAGGTGTAACCGCATTATGTCAGGTATATCCAGTGGGCATTCTTCCGAAGGCATAGCGTACTTCCTTGAACTTTCGCGTCTCGCGTTACCGCGATGTTTCATACAAACATCCAGGGCTGAAACTGTGACCAGCACTTTGCTGTAATACATCATCTTCTTTCAGTGATTGTCGTCGTTATGGAACATTTTGTTATCTCAAACACAGCACACCTATGGACTTCACGGCATCGATCTACGTTGAATGTATGTCTTCGAAGTTCGCTTGCGAAAAGATGGCGACTCATTGAAAACGGTCTTGGCGCCTCGGGTATGGCTGCTGGCTAGTACAGTATTGATATTTTTGTAGAATTTTGTTGGTCTCGACGACTGCGAGCCACAAAATGTGTTTGGATGTCAAAAATGGTCGGGTGATTCGTAGGTGAGTACTAGTCATATGTACTCGCGGAGCTGAGATGGACGGTCTGAAACGGTTCAATTACTGCCGTCACGGTCACCACGCCTCTCCTGAAAAAGTTTAAAATGGCAATCATTACCTCTTGCAGCCTCTTGCTTTCAGGCTCAAGTCGACCATACGCACCGCAAGCTGCAGAAGTCAAAGGCCATGCATATGGACATTGGATTCTCCCACTCTGTCGACACCAAACGATATTGATCTTCGATTAATAATGTCCCAGCGCTCGCCTGTCTAGCCTGTTGACTGATAAGGACATACCAATCAACTTGGAATTCTGGTGAGGTTGCATCCTAAACAGGGCGAGTATATCTCCTAATGTACCCCCCAAACTCGGGCACGGCTCAGCAGCACACCTTCGGTCCCGGTCATCCCTGACGACGCCATATGACCATATATCTCATCGTTCCTTGACACAGCTTGAAATAGAGCCACTGTAGGGCATGCTTCATCCAATAGCTTCTGTTGTACTCGTCCACTCCCTCATCTGGCCCGCGCCTAGCAAAATCACAGGCCTCTCACGTCCAGCCTGGCCCCATGTCAGACGGCGGACCAAGCCTGGCAGATGAGGCATAGCCTGCTCATGTAGTAAGTTGTTTGTGTTACTGCCGTCACCGTGCCTCTCTTGAACAAGCTTGAAACCGTGGCAACCACTACCTCTTGCCTTGAAGGCCGACTCAGTACTACATGTCCCAATGTACCCTTCAAACTTGGGCACTGCTCAGAAGTACAGCTTCGGTTTCCACATAGCCCTGACGACACCATATGTCCATATATCTCATCTTTCCTCGACACGGTTTGATTGCGGTTTGAGATAAAAACACTGTAGAGCATGCTTCACCCAATAGCTTCTGTTGTACTCGTCCCCTCTCTCATCTGCTCTACGACTAGCAACACCACAAGCCTTTCACATCCAGCCTGACCCCATGTCAGACGGCGGACCAAGCCTGGCAACTGAGGTATATATGGGCCAGGTCTCGGCCTACATCACGGTCGCGATGACGGTGGTATGCTTTCGCGCTCACAACTTGCCTGGGTGTCATTTTGAAATACGTCCTGCAGATGTTCATGCATGAATGGATGCTCTGCGTCGATGATGAAGTGGAAATATACATGCGCAAGGGCATAAATGCGCCAATCATCATTTATTTCTTGGCTCGGTGAGTCCCCATACAAGTGAGCTAATGACCACCGGCTCACAAGCTACGTTACATAGCCTCACAACCCTTCTCTATGTAGCCACTTGCGCCATATTATCCATATACTTCGGCCAACCCCAGGCCTACGTGGGTACTCTATACCCAGAAGAATGGCTCATCTACGTCAACTTCATCGCCTGGTGGATCTGCAGCGCAATCACATCACTCCTGTTTTTCTTCCGCGTGCTCGCCGTGTTCAAGCACTCTCGCACAAAGAAGGTGTTGTTCTCGGTGTCATGGGGGCTCACCAGCTGTGTCAGTCTACCGCTGCTGTGCATGGTCACTGGTCCCGCATTACCAGCCAGCCTTTGCGAGGTATATGGCGGAGAATCTCTGTCCGATGTCATGACGCCCTCCTGCCCAGAACGACCCTCGGTAGCCATGATTCTGCTCATTCTCGTCGCCGCCCACAATATCCTCGTCTTCATCTCCATCTCTCACGAGCTGCTCGGCAACAACTCGCTTGCTGGTGTATGTAATATGCGCACTATGATCACAGGCGATGGCTTGCTTCCCATGTCCAAGTCTCTCCTACGAAGCGGCCAGCTTTATGTCAGGTGAGTCGCAGCTTTTTTCTCACCAGCAAACTCACTCATCTCCCCTGGCTAGTGTGTCCTTCGGCCTGGTGTTTGTCACGATCGTCATATACTGGGAAGGAAATGGATGGTGGGCGCTCTGGAGCGGAATCTCTCCGGCTGTCGAGTGCATCATTTCGTGCCGGGTGTTTCGCGCGTTGCTCCTAAGCGAGCGCAGGGCGGGGGAGAGCAATGCAGTGATTAGGACCGAGGATGTGGAGGAGATGGTCATGGCGGCGATGGCCAGAGCGGACGAGGCGGGCGATCCCGAAAGGGGCTGACATCTCACACCACAAAAAGACACCAATAAAAATCTAAAATTGCATGTGTTCGAGATAGCAATGTGTGAGAGGAAACAGACCACCGTCGGCGACGCCTACTCATCGCATTTCAGACAGCAATGCCTGCATCGACCGTAACAGCGGCGCCGCCAACCCGCACGCCGTGACGCCGTAGTCAGATCTCAGAGGCCCTGTCCTCCACCTCCGGTACCTCCGTGAACGCGTGGTGCAACGTCGCAGCGCTCTCGCATCGGAGCACCGGACCCGTGACCGTTCTCCACCGCCTCTCTTGGAATGTCAATGATATCTCAGTGTAAACCACCACCAGCACATCTTCGGTCTTCAATCATCCTGGTGACCCCGTCTGGCCCCATGCATCATCCCGCCTGGACACAGCATGAATGAGCGCCGGCGCAGGGCATGCTTCATAAAACAACTTCTCTGGCACCCACTCCCCCATCTGCCATACGACTAGCAAGATCACAAGCCTTTCACACCGAACTTGACTCCATGCCAAATGACGGACAAAGCCTGGCGGATGATGCATACATGTACCAGGGCTCGGCTTACGCCATGCTTGCGACGACAGTGGTATGCATTCGCGCCTACTATTTGTCTGAGTGTCATTGTAACATATAGTCCCCCAGATGTTTGTATACGAATGGATACTCTGTCTGGATGAAGAAGTGGAGATAGGCATGCGCAAGGGCATAAATGGGCCAATCGTCATCTATTTCACGGCTCGGTAAGCCTCTGCGCATGCGATAGTAATCTTTGACTCACAAGTTCCGCTACACAGCCTCGCAACCCTCCTCTATATCTCCACCTATGCCGCAATATTCATATTCACCACCCAACCGTCGATGGCTTACGGCTGGGTCATCTCTGTCGGTGTGGTGTCGCTCGTGGCCTGGTGGATCTGCGGCGCACTCACATCTCTTTTGTTCTTATGCCGCGTGTTCGCTGTATTCAAGCACTCTCGCGCAAAGAAGGTGGTGTTCACAGCATTATGGGGACTCACCGGTTGTGCTACATTCTCGCTATTGAACACGGTTGCGATGCCCACACTGCCGCCTGGGGTTTGCCAGCTTTATATCGATGGATTTCAGCCCATCATCGCCGTCACCTCCTGCCCAGAACGATCCTGGTTAGCTATGGTCCTGCTTGTTCTCGTTGCTGCTCACAACATTCTCGTATTCATCTCCATCTCTCATGAGTTGCTTGCCAACAGCATGCTTGATGGCGTGTCTTATATGCGCACCATCATCACGGGCAATGGCTTGCTTCCCATGTCTAAGTCCCTCCTACGAAGCGGCCAGCTTTATGTTGGGTAAGCCGTAGGTTCTCTCCCCGACAGATCTACTCACTCTTCTAGCCAGTGGGTCCGTCGGCCTCGTCTTCGCCACCATCTTCATGTATTGGGAAGGAGGTGGATATTGGATGCTCTGGACTGGATCTATTCGACGGCCGAGTGCATCCTCTCGTGCAGAGTGTTTCGCACGTTGCTCGTCAGGGAGCGGAGCAGCTGTGTAATGATTCGGACCGAGGACGTGGAGGAGATGATTATGGCGGTGATGGGTAGAGCGGACGAAGCGGGCGATCCCGAAAGGGGCTGACATCTCACATCACGAAGAGACACGAATAAAAATCTATAATTGCATGTGTTCGAGATAGCAATGTGTGAGAGGAGACAGACCAGCACTAATTAATCGTAATAAATGATACATACGGCCCAACAAAGTCTAAGGGGTGATTGCAGCGATGCCAGTTTTGAATGCACAACAATAAATACGCCCACACGCCCAGCACTCACGCGAGCGCCGCCTGCCGCGGCGGGCTGCCGATCCCGGGCGTCGACGGCAGGCTCGACGCCTCGTCGTACGACGGCAGCCCCTGCATGCTCGACAGCGGCGGCACGCCCCCCAGGAACCCGCGCGCCGCGACGCCGTAGTCCGGCACCTCCGTGAACGCGCGGTGCAGCGCCGCCGCGCCCTCGCTCCCCGGCATCGACCCCAGCGCCGGCCGCGTGTGGCTCTGCGCCGGCACCTCCTCGCGCGGCGTCAGCGCGCCCAGGTTCGCGTGCGACCCGCTGCGCGAGGAGAGCCACCCCGAGGAGGACAGCGCGGAGAGCGGCTTCATCTGCGCGGCGAGCACGCTCTGCACGTGCCGGCTCGCCGCGCCGCCCGCGTGCACGTACGTGCGCGGCGACGCGGGGCTGCGGTCGGGGCTCGGCGCGCGGCTCCCGCGGCGGCTCGCGGGGTGCGAGGGCCCGCCCGAGTGCGGCGGCGAGACGCGCTCGTCGGCCGGCGCGGGCGGCTCTTCTTGCGAGAGCGAGAGGAGGAGCTCGGAGTTGACCCACTCGAGCGGCGTGCTCGCGCCGGGGTGCGGGTGCGGGGGCAGCTGCGACGTGAGCGGGTGCGGGTCGAGCGGGGTCGCGGAGCCGGACGCGAGGAACGGGACGCTGCCGTTGGCGTTGCGCAGCAGCGCCGCGTTGACCGGGTTCGTGCCCGTGTGCACCCACGGGTTCGTGATGCGGCGCGTCGCCGCGTCGGGCATGTACTGGTTCGCGACGCGGTCGTACACGTGCGAGCGGTAGCTCGGGAGCTCCTGCTCGTCGCGCTGCGCCTCGGAGAGGTCCGGCCCGCCGAGCAGCAGGCGGCGCGTCTGGAACGTGGCGGTCTGCGCCTCGGTGAGCAGGCGGCGGTCGAGCAGGTGCAGCGGCAGCGAGCAGCGCAGCTCGCTCGTGTGCCCGTCGCGGTTCGCGATGAGGATGCTCCAGCGCAGGCGGTGGCTCACGTGCAGCGGCTCGAGCGCGTGCGTCGGCGTCGCGGACGGCGGGATCGAGATGGAGAGGTGCGTGACGACGTCGTGCGCGTTGAGCTCCTGCTCGGACGGCGCGTTCGGGTCGAAGTCGGACTCGACGTGGTTGTGGTAGATCTCTTCGGGGATGCTCGCGGACGAGTGCGTCGACGGCGGCGTATGGTGCGCGAAGTAGCCTGGCATCGAGCCGGAGCTCGAGCTCCGGTGGCCGGGCGCGAGCGCGGGCGCCATCGCGGGCGTCGACGAGCCCGACGGCGAGCCGCGGAAGCGCTCGTGGCTCTCCTCCAGCGACACGGCATTATGCCCCACGATCTCGTGGCGCGCGGTGGCCACCACGCGCGTGTTCTCCTGCACGCCCGCGCGCCCGTACACCTTCGTCGTCTCCTGGATCGTCGCGACGACGCTGAGCACGCGCGCGCCCTTGGCGAGCGGCGAGAACTTGGCGAGCGCGGTGATCTTGTCGCCGACGGCCCACGCCTTGTGCGGGATCATGAGCGAGTACATGAGCTTCTCGGGCCACGTGTTCTCGATCTCGAGCGTCTGCTGGTACTCGAGCGCGTCGGGCGAGAAGGTGCGCAGGACGGTGACGGGCGTGACGGCCTGCAGGTTGTGCGCGAGCCCGGGGCGCACGGCGACGGCGTGCAGCTTGTAGGCGATGGACGCGCCGCCGAGGGCGACGGTCTGCATGGACGAGGGGAGGGAGCCGCCGATCTGGAGCTGGAAGGGGAAGAGGTGGCGGCCCGCCTTGAGCGTGTGGCTGTGGCCCTTTTTGCCCTCGAGGAACGACCACTCGTGGTTGCAGAGACTGTATGCGACCGTAGAGCTGTTCAGCGAGATGCTGGAGAGTGTGTTAGTTGGGGTGCGGGCGAGGATCTGAGGAACGTACGGCTCGTGTGAGGGGATCGGCAGCCTGGCCTTGCCCCTGAATGAGAGCGTAATCTGCTTGATCGAGGTGGACTCAGTGAGGTAGAGGGAAACATGGCCGGTGAGGAGGGTGGGATCGACGTTGGGCCCTGTGCCCTTGAGATAGACTGTCTCTGGGTGGAAGGATATGTCGAGGCTGGACTTGGACTTTTCCGGGTGCATGTCTACAGGGTGGTCGGGCTGTGATGGGCCGCCGTGCGCACCGGAGGTCGAGTTGGTGAAGGGGTGGAGGGCAGAGTGCAAAGCTGAAGACAATGCATCGACCTCTGAACTGCCGTGGATTTGAGCATCGAGTGCTGTGGGTGGTGAAGGCGGGTTGCCGGGGGCATAGAAGGCCATGGCGTCGATTGGCCCCTGAGTCTAGAGCAGAAATGCAGAGCTGGCTGTAGCAGGACAAAGGGCTGAGCGGACAGAGCGATAGGACAGCGAAGCAGGTGCGAAAGACAAAACGGTGACAGCTGGAATGCACGACAGAGATATTTGGGTGTTAGCTGGGAGTGGACATGCAGGTATTGTTTGCCGCTGCGTCGGAAGGACGTTCACCCGCCTATCGCTTCCTCTGATCTCGGACCGGGCCACGCTCATTGATTTTCATTACCACATCCACCAATTTCTATTAAAAAAGCCGACCAGTCGCACTCTGGGTCAAACTGGAGGCGCAGCGACCCTCTCTTATGTGCGACTCGTCGCTGCGCGCAGTTCAAAAGCCTTACTATCGGCCCTGCTGTCAGGCGACTGCGCGCAGTTTGGGGCACCATCCGCACGTATGCAATGGATGCATATGCCCAAATCCCAGGCACTGCATAATCTCGGATACAGCTCTGACGTCAGGCAACTGCATTTTGTCCAGGCCATGCAGATAACGAGTGGTGGTGGTGCGGCCCCGGCGCTCCCAGCTGTGACTCGTCCCTCGCTGATTGCTCAGCGCCATGGTGCAGGTGTGATCGCTGGCACTAGCGTCCAACCACGTCCAGGGGCTGTCGCACGGCTAGTCCTCGGTGCATGGGATGCCAGCCTTGCCAGCCCATGATCATTCCTGCTTCCTGTGCGTTCCATATGGCGGTATATATACGGGGGCCTCTATGTCCGCCGTGCCACCCTCAATCCGACCGCGACTAAGTACTAAGTCCTACTGCGCCCAGGGCTGCGATCCCAGGGTGCTTATGTTTTCGATTCAGACAAGGAGCAGATCAGTGAAGAGCGATCACGGCGCCGGCGATCTAGATCCCGAGCGCCTCGACGGAGATAGCCGCGCGAAATTTGCTTATCTGCCGGAACCCACCCAACTCTGAGCCGGCGGCACTCCTGCCCTGCTCTAAAATAATATTTGCTCGTCTTCTTTCTGCAGCAGCGGCAGCCCTGCGCTCTCCGGACTCGGACCGTTCGCAGACGCGAGCCTGCGCGAACGTGGGCCCTAGCCGGCGGGTTGGCATCGCTACAGCGCGCAAGCACCTATTCCAAGCCGATCCAGCCCGTCCAGCCCGTCTTGCGCCTATGATAATGTCCCCTGTTCGGCGGCATCGATGGCTATCGCACGTCGATCACCACAGCTTCACAGCCCATCGCCCAGGAAAAATAAATCGGGATCTCGGTGCGACCTCGACCGTGGCAGTCCACGGAAGAAGATTGTCTGAGATTGTGAGCATGCATTCAAGTTTGACTGTTCCTGTTGCGCCGCCGCCTCGATATCGATAGGCGTGGCACCTGTCGGGGTTGGCTAAGCATTTTACGCCCACCGTTGATAACGCGGTTCCCGCCGCCGCGTCGTGGGTGCGCACAATGCATGGTGCCAACAATAATATTGGGCACGCCGCACGCTGCTAAACCTGCTGCTAAACTCCAGGCAGTACCTTATCCCGAACCTCACGCATTTTACCACATAAAACATCGCATTAACCGATAAAAGTTAAAACACAAGATCGACCGACTACGCCTTGTACAGGGCGTCCAAGAACGCCGTCGCCAGCTGGCCCACCATGGCGGGCCCCACCGCGCTTGAGTTGCCGAGACCTGCAGATAACGACCGCGCATAAGTCAGCATTCGAAGATCGCGCCAGGACCGAGGCCTGCCATGAAATGAAAGAACAAGAACAGAAAACGCCTATCATTCTTCTGTTGGAAGATGCCCGCACAAGCCGCGAGATAAGGCGCGCGAGATCGCCGCGCCGCCATTTTCGCGCTTCTGCTGATTTATGAAATCGAGACAGATCGTGTACGGAGGCTTATCGAAGCGATCTGTCTGGTCCTGCGGCGCGATGGCCCGGCAGCCCCAGAATGCAGAATGCAGATCCAGAGGGCATTATAGCGCTGGGAGGAATTCGGGATACGCACCGTAGACGGACACCATCGTGCCCTTCCCGCTCGGCGCGCCCCGCGCCTCCGCCACCGCGTCCTTCAGGTCCGCAATGAACGTGTCCACAAGCGGCACCGTCAAGCGCTAAGTACCGGTATATCCATCAGTATAAGCAGCAGCACGTAACAGAGCAGAAACAGAAACGCACGGTGCACGCGATATGCACGGCCGCAGGCCCGCTCAGCCCGTTCAAATGCCACCCGCGCTTGCCCATCGCGTCGCCGACCTCGAGCACGCTCACGGCCGGGTCGCGCGAGCCGAACGCGACGACGCTCGCGGGCGGTGAGCCGAGCACGTACAGCTCGGGGATCGAGGACTTGATGCTGTTCGCGATCGTGCGCGCGCAGCCGACGATGGAGCGGCACGACTCGAGGTAGCCGTCCGAGCCCATGTACTGCATCGCGGCCCACGCGCCGGCGATCAGCGCGCCGGGGCTGGGAGGGAGAGGTCAGCGGGGGAGGGGGGAGGGAAGGGGGGGCGTACCGGGAGCCGGACATGCTGGGGCTGGCGTATACGCCGCCGACCCATTCGGGGTTGACGTAGTATTGGTGCTTGCGCAGCTCTGAGTCCTTGTACATGATCACAGACGAGCCCTAGAATGGGCCAATAAATCAGTGGATGCACAGCATATATTGCAGGGTTTGTCTACTTTCGGCGCAAATCCGTACTGTGCAAAAAAATGACTCATCAGCAGCCACTTGGTTTGAGGTTCAAGGAAGATAGCTGACCTTGTGGGTGTCACAGCTGATGCTCGTGACGCCTCTTACTCTAAAATCGAAAGGCTGTATTGCGTACTCGCCAGCCTCTCCGTTGGCCAAACCGGCCTTCTCAAGGTAGGGCACAATAAACGAGCCCAGGCAGCAGTCAACGTGCAAGCCAATGTTATGAGCGTGCGCAAGCTGGCCCAGCGCCACGATGTCATCTTGATTGCCGTCGGGGAAGTTGATAGTGGAGCCCACGAGCTGCAGAACGGGTCAGCGACGCGTTTGCACCACCATACCGGGACTCACCATTATTGTGTTCGGGTTGCTATAAGTCCACTCATTGTCAGTATCTATCACAGAGCAGAGTCAATGCCAGGCGGCTTACATAGCGCGCTTAACGTGCTTAATGTCGACCTTGCGCGTCACCGGGTCCACAGGAATCGTGTGGATCTTGATTCCAAGATATGCCGCGCCCTTGTCGAACGCTGCATGGGCCGAGACCGGTATGACCCTGCACCCCCAAGCGCATGAGCCAGGATCCTTGGGGCCAGCAGCTTCAGGAAGAAGCACTCACATTTCGGGCGCAGTGATGCCCTTGACAGCCCTCGCCCAGTCGCGGTAGGTTTTGACTGCCATGATGATGGACTCCGTGCCGCCGGATGTGGTCACCCCAGCGCCGTCGGGATTGTTGTACATGCGCAGGCACATGGAGACAATCTCGGCCTCCATTTTGCGAATAGCCGGAAAAACGTCCGGGTGGAGGGGGTTGGACACGGTGTAGCGGTCGTAGGCAGCGACGATGACTTTCTGCAGGTCGTCGCCGCCGTCTGTATGCATTGCAGTCCAAGTGCGCTGGTGAGCGGGGAGGAAGCGGGGCAAAAGACGCGAAAGCACGCACGGTAGACGGCTCCGGAGAGCTTGCCATTCTTCCAGCTCGTGCTCCCAAGCTCGAGATCCATCTTGCCCATCTCCTCTAATATCCACTCGGGGCTCTGGCCTTGGGCCGGTAGCGAGAGATGCCGGCATACGTCCGCTCCTTTGGGGACGAGTTTGTCCTCGATATCCAGCTTCGCCTTGCCCATCTCGGTCTGCACCTTCTTCTGCATCGACGGGAGGCGCAGCACGAGCATGATTACACGCTACCAAGCCCTGATAAGTGCCTGGAGCATCGAGCGTGGAAATCGGACGCACCTCTGCGATATATCTGTAGAACTCGCGCACGGACTGGACGACGCCCCTGGCGCGCAAGTGGCGGGTTGCCTTGAGCGAGTTGCGGAGCAGAACATAGACAAAGAGCGCCGTCTTGACATTCTCGTATGTCAGGGCTGTCTTGACTGCTGTCTTCGCGATTACAAGCTGCTGAGAGGCCATAGTGGTGGATGTTCAAGGTCGACCGGACTGCGGTAAATGCTACTGTGGCCGCGCATGTGTCAAAGGATTCCACGATCGATCACGCGTCTCGCTCAGACCATTGACCACCAAGATGAACAGCATGCGGATGGCACGAAATATCTCTCTATCGACCATGAAACGCGCCTGATATTTGCATTAGATGTCCGAGGAGGAGGACAAGGATGATGCGCCCGACGTAACATGGGGTGAGTCTGAACCAGCGCATATATTGATCGTACACTGACACTGAAAGCTGCCAGAGGATCAGCAGCAAATCAGCTCCTTCTCTCAGCTTAACACCAGGCTCAAGAATATTGAAGAAAAGCTGGAGGAACTCAAGGTTAGTCGCCAGTGTCATAGCCACTTCAGGGTGTGCTGACACGCATTAGCAAGAGAAAGAAGCACTAGATGATCTCTCGACAGAGCTTGAGCTCGCAGACGAAGATCAACCCGTTCTGTGAGTCGTTTAATATACCTTTCTGGCGTCGACAGTACTGATTACCCTGCAGATATAAAGTGGGCGAAACGTTCCTGCACATACCACACTCCCGCGCCCTCAAGCGGCTTGAGAAAGACAAATCGGAAATCGATGATCAGATGTCCACACTCTCAGCGTCTGCGGGAGATTACGAAACAAAAATGAAAGCACTCAAGGTGTCACTCTACGCAAAGTTCGGCAAGGCTATCAACTTGGATGACTAGCACCTCTGAGACCGTTGTTTCTGATGTCCGCAAGTTATTTCATACATTAATTTTTACCCAAGCCAATATGGATACATCATCTGTGTTTCGTCATCTTGCATGATATCTGATCTCACCAACTCTCCCCAATATTGTTCATGAAATCCACCAGACCCCCCTCCGGCTGCTTCTCCCCTTCGCCAATGAACATCATCAGCCTTTCAAACACCTCCGTCCTCTGGCGAAATGTGTCTCCAGATACCGCACTCCCATCCTTTCGCAGCTCCCGCTCCTCCGCATCTTCATCCATCCTAAGAAGCACATGCCTACGCGGAGGGCTAGCAGGGGACGCGGACGGGGCCGGCGTCAGTGCACGTTCTTCATCTGACCCAGAGGCCTCCAGGCTAGTATCGAAATCGCTGGTCCAGGTCTCCTCGGGCGTTGATGGTCTTGACCGCTTCCTCGGTGGTTCGGTACCCGCTTCCCCGTCGGATCGGCGGCGCGAGGGTGTAGAAGGAGTAGGCATGAGCAGATGCGTAAGTAAGGCTCGGTAATCGGCTGCTTCGTTAGGATCGGCATGATCCACGGTTGAGTAGATATCCTTCCGAAGGAAATTGAGCGCCCTGACTTGCTGCTGAGAGGTACCTGAGCACATTTCGCGGAACCTGCCATTATATTTAGTGCCTCGCGTAGAATGACTATTTCATATTTGAGCCTACTGTTGCTTTCTGATCTCAAACGTAGCGCGGCGGATGAGCTCCTTCGCTCCGGGTCTGCTACAAGGTCAGTCAGATGCGCCAACGATCTGATGTGGAAAACCGTACCTGCTTAGAGTCATGCTCCAGAAATCGTCCAACCTCCTGTCTCCCGTTCCTTCCCCGGCCCTTGTTCTTCGTTCGTCTTCGGTCTCGCTGGAATGCTCTCCAGAAGTCTCCCCTCTCTCCATACTCTGTTCATTCCCACTCCCCAACCCCGCATTTCCGCCGTGCATGTACACAGTCTTCGTCCCCTCATCATATACCACCTGGTGTGCATACCGTGGCAGCGGCCCCTCTGATGGAGGCAGACTGGGCGCAGGCGGGAGAATCTCAGTCCACTGACCCGGGCTCTCAGCGTATCTGTATACCCAGTTCAGCGCATCCGAGCGCAGCACGGTCAATGACCCATGATTTTGCGTGCGGGTCAGACCACAGAACCTGCAACGACGAAAACATCAGTACCCAACTGGGGTGACCGGTAAACACGGAAAACGTACGTGTAAATCTCTTTTAGCTCCTTGTCTAGCACGGCGCGCTGCGTGAAGCATGCGTCGGGCCCCCCATCGTTGGAAAAGTTTCCAAACAGTTCCATGGCGCTATTCGTTCTGATGTTGTATGCGTACATGTCGGCCAGGTATTTTTCTTCGCGCTGTCCTGCAAATATATAGAGCATGTGGGATGTGTTGTCAAGAACCATGGAATGCCCTGCATGAATATCATGTTAGTCGTGTTTCGAGTGTGCTTGCTTATAACTCACCGAAGCGCGATGGGATGGCGGCATCGTTTGGTCTGCGAAATATCAAGAATACGTCCCGCATAACAACGACGGGCTCACTGTATCATTTTCCATTTACTTGTGCGCACGCTGTACGAGTACAGTCCGGAATACTTGGAGCTGTTCCAGTCACCGTCGACCACTCTGCCGCCGAATACGTAGATCACTTGAGCGTCGCAGTCCATCACCATCTGATGATCAAATATAAGGGGGGGCCCTCCAGCAGACTGAGTAAACGGCAGGTTTGTTAGTTGGGCACGCGTTGCATCCGTTCACAATTTGCTCACGGCTGTGTCGAATGACAAGAGATCCCACTTTCCAGCGTCAAGTCCCCGCGTATGGTAGCGGTGAAACTCGGAGCAGAATGGGACAGTCCTATCATCTTCTCCAGATGTTCTGTGTCTGCTGTCTAGACCTTCGGCGTACTCTTTGGCATCTTTATCTCCTAGCCGACCTAGCATGAAGATACATCCCGTCTTCGCGTCAAATACCATCTTGTGACACGAACGCGGCTCAGGCCCATTCTTCTCGTTCGCCGAGTTGCGACTAAGTAGCGTCCACTGATCTTCCTGGATATCATACACCCAGAAATCATCAAGGCTATTCTGGCCGTCCCACCCGCCAAAGAGATAGATCTTTTGCTTGCCCTGGTCGATGCACATGGCGTGCCCACCTCGCTTGCAAGGAATGTCGCCGTCTGGATCAGCTGCGGTGATACGTTTCCAGGACGCTCTAGGTTGGCATGTACGAAGATAATCATCAAAAAGCCCAGCTTGCGACAGCTTTAGAAGGAGGGCCTCAGTGCCTGGCCAGTTCCCCTGTAGAACTAGAGTCGTGTGAAGCTTAGTAACAAGAGGGTGCTCAAGGCGTATGGATGAATTGGAAATGATAGACTGATATGATGTGAGAAGACGGCGTTGACGAAGGTGTTTGAGTATATGCAGCATAACATTAGCCTCTCGGTGCTTCACGGAGCACAGTCAGTAGAGGTCATATTGATGATGGCGAAACGCTGGGTATTTACCTCTTCAAAATCACCACGTATCTTATTTACATATGTCTCGTCCGCGATGCCCGCCAAGGACACATGCCATATGGAAGTGTGGAAACTCTGGCCGTATGCTCTGCGCGTAAGGGTTAGAATGCATGTGCGCCATGTCCGGGAAAAGCTTACGAGATCGGAACAATTCTAATATATCGAGTGGGGAATGGTACACCAGCGCGATTGACGCGGCCAAGCGTAAATGTTTCGGGGGCCGAGTCGTTCTTCAGGCTTGAGTGAAGGATTTGGGCCATGTTGTCTTCATCCATTCCAACGTATATCTTGAATTCTTTCATATTGCATGGATGGGCTGCGAGCAGAGTAAACAACTGCAACTACGTTGGATGCTAAGGTTGCGCACTCTTGTGGAACTGGAGAATCGGTCATATTGCAATCAGTACATGAATTGAATAAAGACAACCGTATCTACGCGCAGAAATGCACACCAGGGCAAGGTGATACACACAGAGTCAGAGAAGCATGTTACTGACCTTTCCAAAGGTAATGCTCGCTTGCGACCGGGAACGTGTTAGCAACGAGGTGCACGCGGTAGATGTCCAAAGACCAAGACCCACTCAGGACAGCGAGAGTTTCTAGGCGTAGAAGCATCCATTGTCTTACGCCTGGTACATGTTGCGCCCCACTCCAGCGACTTGACTGGTCCATAGGGTCATCTATCATAATGTTGGCGGCTTCGTATCGTCCACTGTGTTCCGAGCATCCTGCGATCGCGTAGGTGATACGAACCGAAGGAGGTTCAAGCCTGGGTGTTACTAAGGCAGACATAGCGACGCCTTCAGAGGCAAAATATAAAGATCGAAAGCCGATGGATGGTGGTAAGGTGGAAAGACGCGTGTGTTCAATGGGCCCGATAATGCCATGATGCATGATGAGAAGTTCAAGCATGGGCTGCGGCTGCTTTACAGCAAGCTGCCAGCCCTTGCCTCCAGTCTTCGACCACGTTTGAACTTTGCATCGACTCGCAACCCAGACAGCTGCTCATATAAACGATCTCTGGGTCCGCTGCATCTTTACTATCCACTGAAGCTATTCTCTGTACCTTTTTTAAATGCAAAAAGAGGTACATCCTTTCCGCGGCTGCCCACCCCGCCTACTAGTACATCTACTAGTACTACGCCCGTGTCGCAAATCCAATACATGCCTGGCGGGCAACCTGGCGCATCACTGAGCCTTGGCGCACACTGGCACGAATGAAGTCAATGCTATGGTACCACGCCATTCCTCGCTCGACCCTTACCCGAATGTGTCTGTCTCCCCTCACACGTTACTATCTCAAATTCATATGCGATTATATATGTTTACTATTGTGCGTTTTTTATGTGAAGCGTCAGCTCCTTTCGGCATCAGCCTCGTTCGCTCTAGCTATCGCCGCCATGACCATCTCCTCCACATCGTGAGTCCGAACTACTGCACTACTCCCCCCTGGCCTGCGCTCGCTCAGGAGCAACGTGCGGAACACTCTGCACGAAAGGATGCACTCGGCGGCCGGATGGATTCCGCTCCAGAGCGCCCACCATCCACTTCCTTCCCAGTATATGAAGATCGTAACAAAAACAAGACCGACGGACGCACTAATCGGGACAATGAGTGACTCTGTAAGCGAGAGAAGACCTGCGACTTACCTGACATACAGCTGGCCACTTCGCAGGAGAGACTTGGATACGGGAAGCAAGCCATTGCCTGTGATCACGGTGCGCATATTACACACACCAGCAAGCGTGTTGCTGCCGAGCAGCTCGTGAGAGATACAGATGAACACGAGGATATTGTGGGCGGCGACGAGAATGAGCAGGATCATGGCTAACGAAGGTCGTTCTGGGCAGGAGGTCATCATGACAGAGGGCTTAGATTCTCCGTTATATGCCTTGCACACGCTGGCCGGTAATGCAGGACCCGTGACCGTGTACACTAGCGGGAGAGTGACACATCCGGTGAGCCCCCATAATACTGAAAATGCTACCTTCTGTGTGCGAGAGTGCCTGAACACGGCGAGCACGCGAAAGAAGAATAAGAGAGATGTGAGTGCGCTACAGATCCACCATACGACGGACGAGACGACGCTGACAGAAACAATCCAGCCGCTTATGTAGATATTGCCACCACCCGTGTGGACCGATGGTTGGGTGGTGTACATGAATCTTGCGGCGTAGGTGGTGATATAAAAGAGGGTCGTGAGGCTTTGTAGCGCAACTAGTGAGTGGGAAATCTCTACGACATGTGCAATGAGACTCACCGTGCCAAGACATAAGTGATGATAGGCGCATTTATGCCCTTGCGCATGCATATTTCCACTTCGTCATCCACACAGAGCATCCATTCGTGCACGAACAACTGCAAGACTAATTATCACAATGATACCAGGATAGGTTGTAGGCGCGAAAGCATACCACAGTTATCGCGACCATGATATAGGCTGAGACCTGGTCCAGGTACATCACACCTGCAGCGCCTCGCCCGTCGTTCAGCATGCGATCAAGGTGGATTTCGAGGGTCTGGGGTCGACGTAAGTCGTAGGGCAGTTGTGGGAGTGGATGAATGCCGGAAAGGAATAGGCTATCGTCTGCCAGCGGATGGCCAAATGGCGTAGAGGCTCCTGGGCGGATCCCCATGACCGCTCGGCGCTGATCTCGCGCCATGTCGAGGAATATCAAGATGAAGCATGCGGCCAGGCTTGGTGGAGTCGCCAATCTAAGGAATAGCCGAATACCGAAAATACGCTCCTGAGGAGCGCCCGAGTTTGATGGGTGCATTGGGACATTTGCGTGCCCCAGAATCATGATGGATGGCCTGAAGAATGGTTATACGGCTGTTTGCACAAATGAACCGTCTCTCTGGGTCTGCTGTACCTGACAATTCACTGCACACTGAACCTATTTTCTGTGACTGTTTTTGACATCCAAACTCCCCATAGTATGTTTCGCAGCGGTGGAGGCCAACAAAGATACATCAATGCTGTGCAAGTATTCGCTATAACAAGCAAACAGAGAGACTTTTTGAGACGCCATCTTTTTCACAGGCGAAGACTAACGTAGATAGATGCTGCGAGCTTCGAAGTCCCTTCATGCGTTCTTTTCGTGGCTGTAGAAATCATAAAGGTTATTTTTGGACGGTAGTTGGCCATAGTGCACAGTGACAAGAACAAGAAGCTTAAGGCGCAGATTGATGCTTTGCACCTGTTTCAGCATGATATGCATATGCGGTTACACTAAAGCTGGTAGGGATCCAGCTACCTCGCCAACATCTACAACCACGTCGCGAGCTACATCCTCGGCGGGTGACAGGTGCATGTTGACACGAATGCAGCCAACGGAACGGCAGCGCGGCAGTGCTGGCGTCTGTCTCTCCTCATACATTGCTATCTCAGGCCCGTATGCGATTATAGATTTTTATTAGTGTACGTTTGTCATGTGAAATGTCACGTCCTCTCAGGATTGCTCGTCTCGTTCGCTCTGTCTAAGGCCGCCATAACCATCACCTCCACGTCCTCGGTCCGAATCATTACACAGCTGCTACGCTCCCTGACGAGCAACGCGCGAAACACTTTGCACGAGAGGATGCATTCGGCCGTCGGATAGATTCCATTCCAGAGCATCCACCATCCACCTCCTTCCCAATATATGAAGATGGTAGCGAAGACGAGGCTGATGGACACACTAACCAGAAGATTGAGTAGATCTGTCGGCGAGAGAAATCATGGCTTACCCAACATAAAGCTGGCCGCTTCGTAGGAGGGACTTGGACGTGGGAAGCAAGCCATTGCCTGTGATGATGGTGCGCATATAAGAGACGGCATTAAGCATGTTGTTGGCAAGCAACTCGTGAGAGATAGAGATGAATACGAGAAGGTTGTGAGCAGCAACGAGAACAAGCAGTATCATAGCTAACCAGGATCGTTCTGGGCAGGAGGTGACGGCGACGATGGGCTGATATCCATCGATATAAAGCTGACACACCCCAGGCGGCAGTGTGGGTATCGCAACCGTGTTCAATAGCGAGAATGTAGCACAACCGGTGAGTCCCCATAATGCTGTGAACACCACCTTCTTTGCGCGAGAGTGCTTGAATACAGCGAACACGCGGCATAAGAACAAAAGAGATGTGAATACGCCGCAGATCCACCATGCCACGAGCGACACCACACTGACAGAGATAACCCAGCCGTAAGCCATCGACGGTTGGGTGGTGAATATGAATATTGCGGCATAGGTGGAGATATAGAGGAGGGTTGCGAGGCTATGTAGCGGAACTTGTGAATCAAAGAGTTCTATCACATGCGCAGAGGCTTACCGAGCCGTGAAATAGATGACGATTGGCCCATTTATACCCTTGCGCATGCCTATCTCCACTTCTTCATCCAGACAGAGTGTCCATTCGTATACAAACATCTAGAGGACTATCTGTTACAATGACACTCAGATTAGTAGGCGCGAAAGCATACCACTGTCGTCGCAACCATGGCGTAGGCCGAGGCCTGGTCCATGTATGCATCATCCACCAGGCTTTGTACGTCGTTTGGCATGGAGTCAAGCTCGGTGTGAAAGGCTTGTGATCTTGCTAGTCGTATGGCAGATGAGGGAGTGGGTTCCAAAGAAGTTATTTTATGAAGCATGCCCTGCGCCGGCCCTCATTCATGCTGTGTCCAGAGAAGATGATGCATGAGACCAGATGGAGTCGCCAGGATGATTGAAGACCGGAGATGTACTGATGGTGGTTTCCACATCATTGAAATTCCAAGAGATGCAGTAGAGAAGAGTACTAGTGATCAAATACTTGCTCGCGTTCGGTCACGGGCCCAGTGCTCCGATGCGAGGGCGCTGCGGCATTGCACATGTTCACGGAGGTACCGGAGGTGCCTCTGGCTATGGCGTCGCAGCGTGCGGGTTGGCGGCGCCGCTGTGATGGTTGAACGTTGAGTATGCAGGGCTTGCTGTCCGAAATACGACAAGTAGGCGTACGCGTCGTGCATTCAAAATATGAATTGCTTTTACGATTGATTAGTGGTCTGTCTCCCCTTACACTGCGACGAGGGGTTCAGAGTAGACGTTTTCGCGACGTTTCCGCCAACGTTTCTGCGAGCGTTTCGAGATTCCGTTTTGGCGGGGCGGAAACGTTCGGAGTGGAAATGTTGCGAAACGTCGATGCGACTCCCGAGTTGTGTCGGCCGTCTCGGCCACCGTTTCTGTGGCCGTTTCTGGTCTCACTGGTGCGTTTGATCTCAGCAAATAATTTAGACGGTGTGTAAAGCGATTTGAAAGCCATAGCAGAAACGGCTAGAAACGGGGGGTGTTCAGAGTGAGCTGCCGCTTTTGACCGTTTCAGCAAAAGAGAAACATCGCCGAAACGGTCGTCGAAACGATGGAGAAACGTCTACTCCGAATCTCCCTTGCAGGCATGCTATCTTTCGAACCCGTGTGATTATGGATTTTTATCAGAGCGTCCTTTTGCCATGCAAAATGTCAGCTCCTCCTTTCAGAATCGCTTCCTGCGTCGGCTCTCTCTATCGCGGCCATGACCATCTCCTCGACATCTTCAGTCTGAATGATTCCGTTGCTCTCCCCCGGCTTGCGCTCGCATAAAAGCAATGTGCGAAATACTTTGCACGAAAGGATGCACTCAGCCGCCGGATAGATTGTACTCCAAAGCATCCACCATCCACCACCTTCCCAGTAAATGAGGATGGTGGCAAGGACAAGGCCAACGGACACACTAGCAAGGGGAATGAGTAAATTTGTCAGCGAGAGAGAGAAAATGCAGCTTACCCGACGTAAAGCTGGCCGCTTCGTAGGAGAGACTTGGACACGGGAAGCAAGCCACTGCCTGCGATCAGGGTGCGCATATTACTCACACCAATATGTATGTTGCCGATGAGCAGTTCGTGAGAGATAGAGATGAATACGAGAACGTGGTGAGCGGCCATGAGAATGAGCAGGATCGTGGCTAACGCGGGTCGTTCTGGGCAGGAGGTGATGGCGACGAGGGGATGAGATCCTTCGATATATACTTGGCAAACACTGGCTGGCAGTGCAGGCACTGTGACTGAGTACAGGAGCGGAATGATAGCACAAACTGTGAGCCCCCATAGCACAGAAAATGCCACCTTCTTTGTGCGAGAGTCCTTGAATACAGCGAGCACGCGGAAGACGAACAAGAGGGATGTGAGTGCGCCACAGAGCCACCATGCGACGAATGACACCATGTCGACAGAGACAGCCCAGCCACCTTGGTCGTAGTTGCTATTACCTATGTGGGCCCAGGGTTGGATAGTGGATATGAATATTGCGGCGTAGGTGGCGATATAGGAGAGGGTTGTGAGGCTATGTAGCACAACTTATGAGTGGGAAATTGCTATAGCATGGGCAAGGAGGCTCACCGGGCCAAGAAATATGTGATGATTGGCGCATTTAAGCCCTTGCGCATGAACATTTGCACTTCGTCATCCATACAGAGCATCCATTCGTGCACGAAAATCTGTAGAACTAATTGTCACGATGACTACTGGATACGTTTAGGCACAAAAGAGTACCACTGTCGTCGCCACCATGATGTACGCCGAAATCTGGTATACATTTGCCAGGTATGTTACACTTTGTTCATCGTCCGACATGGGGTCAAGGCAGATTCCAAAGATCTGTGGTCGCACTAGTCGTAGGGCGGATGAGCGAGTGGATGAGCGCCAAATTAGTTTTCGTTTGCCCTGTGGATGTCTAAATAGCATAGAGGCTCAGCTGCGAATCCCCGCCACTGATCTTACCACGCTGTGCGGGGACCATATGGAGTCGCCAGGGATAACCGAAGCCGACAAACGGGCTCCTGAGTGATGTCCGGGTTTGATAGGCACATTAGGACGTAGATGCACCCGGCATAGATGCGCTGAAGAAGCCTGGGGGACAGGTTCGATATTAGTTCATTGATATCGCTTAACTTGAATTTATTGGATGAATTTGCGGCCAGGCGGCCAGGCGGAGGATTTGGAATCGGTGGACAGTCACAAAGTCCAAGTCCAAGGCACGGAGTTTGAAGCCTATTACAGCAAAGTATAGGTTGCATGATAGACGTGGTAGACGGGCCCTTCGTATGTTGAGGGTTTGAGGCCAAGTCAACTTGAAGCTCAAGGGCCGTCACACGGTCACCAGTTTCAGCGTGGGACCATATTTGCATCGGGTAGGTCCGGGGTGATTTGAAATGACCCAGTGCATCAACGACTATAAAATCACTATCACTAGTAGTACACTGACACAGTGGCATGTCATTGCTAGTACTGGCAACCTATACTTGCACCTTCTTACGAATATGGTCCTCAGCGCCCAGGTGCATTTCATTTCTACGCAGCCACAAAAACAGCATATTTGGTGGCGTGGACTACATTGAGCTAGCGCAGGAACGGCGACGGTTCTCCAGGCCGTTTAGGCATGCGCAGAGCATGCTTCATACGACAGCATATTTGGCACTCATCCACTACTTCATCGGTTCTACGACTGGCAGTCTGGTACGACCACGGCCCTCAAAATCTAGTTTGATCCCATGTCAGACAACGGACAAAGTGTGGCAGATCTGATGTACATGGACCAAGTTACAGCGTACGTCATGATCGCGACGTCTGTGGTACAGTCTCACGCCTACAATTCGTTTGGTTGGGATTGACCGCTTGTTTTGTAGATGTTTGTGCAGGAATGGGTGCTCTGTATAGATGACGAAGTGGAAATATGCATGCGCAAGGGCTTGAATGCACCCATCATCACTTATTTCTTGGCTCGGTAAGCCTTCCTATGTTAGCGTAGCGATCACCGACTCATCAATTGAGTAGCCTCACGACCCTTCTCTATATCGTTACCTACGCCGCAATAGCCATATACACTGCACAACCCTCGGCCTATACGGGTGGTGATAATCCCTACACAGGCGGCTGGTTTGTCTCTCTCGACACGGTGTCGTTCGTCGCATGGTGGGTCAGCAGCGCGCTCACATCTCTCTTGTTCTTTTTCCGTGTGCTCGCTGTGTTCAAGCATTCTCGCACAAAGAAGGTGGCATTTTCAGTGTTATGGGGACTCACCGGTTGTGCTACGTTCCCGCTGTTGAACACGGTCGCGATACCCAACCTGCCAGCCAGGGCTTGCCAACTTTATATTGAAGCATCTAAGTCCATCGCCACTATCAACTCTTGCCCGGAGCGACCTTGGTTAGCTATGATCTTGCTCATTCTGATCGCGCTTCACAACATCCTCGTCTTCGTTTGCATCTCTCACGAGTTGCTTGGCAACAACATGATTGCCGATGCGCGTAGTATCCACACCATGATCACTGGCAAGGGTTTGCATCCTGTGTCCAGATCTCTTCTACGAAGCGGCCAGCTCTATGTCAGGTAAGTTGCACCTCTTGTCTCATTAACAAACTTGCTGACTTCCCTGGCTAGTGTGTCCATCAACCTAGTGTTGATTACGATCGCTATGTACTGGCACGGCAGTGGATGGGAGCTCTGGAGCACTATTTATCCAACAGCCGAGTGCATACTTTCGTGCAGAGTCTTTCGCACGTTGCTCCTCAGTGAGCGCAAGCCAGAGGAGAGTAGTGTAGTGATCCGGACGGAGGATGTGGAAGTGATGTTCATGGCAGCGATGGATAGAGCAAACGAAGTGAGCGATCTTGAGAGGAGCTGACGCTTCACATGGTCAAAGTATTCCCCAATAGCTCAGAAACGGCCACTTTCATCGAATCGTATCGGTACAATACGCCAGGAGGACGATTATTAATCATATTCATACAAAGTACTGCCAATACTACTGTTTTCTATCTCAAATCATACTTGCGTACTGGCGAAATAAGCCATACCATATCCCTTTGAATTGAGGTTTATAATGATACGGCACTATGCTCATCTAGGCGTCCGAATGTACCACTTATGAACACAAATCAATCAAATTTTCCGGCGGCCCGTAGTCTCCCGTAGTCACCCCATAATGTGTGAAGACAATCGTTCACACCTTATGGGCGGCCCGTAGTCACGGTTGCTGAGCAGAATGCTTTGACTATCTATGTGACAAATCAGCTCACTTCGGTCACTCTACTTATCGCTGCCATAACCATCTCCTCCACATCTTGGGTCCGAATCATCGCAATGCTCTCCCCAGAAGCGCAATCGCTTAGGAGCAGTGTGCGAAAAACTTGACATGAAAGAATGCACTCGGCTGCCGGATAGACTGCGCTCCAGAGCATCCACCATCCGCCACATTTCCAGTATATCAAGATCGTAGCAAAGACCATACTGACGGAACCACTGGCTAACGAAATGAGTAAACTTGTCGGCGAGAAAGAAAAACTGTGACTTACCCGACGTAAAGCTGGCCACTTCGCAGGAGGGATTTGGACATGGGGAGCAAGCCGTTGCCTGTAATCAATGTGCGCATACTACTCGCACTGGTATGCGTGTTGTTGCCGAGCAGCTCTTGTGATATAGAAATAAATATGAGAATATGGTGAGCAGCCATGAGAATGAGAAGGATCATGGCTAACAAAGGCCGTTCCGGGCAGGAGGTGGCGGCGACGATGGGATGGGATCCTTTGATATACACCTGGCAGACGCTGGCTGGCAGTGCGGGAACCGTGACCGTACACAGGAGCGGGATGGTAGCACAAACGGCGAGTCCCCAGAATACCGAAAATGCCGCCTTCTTCGTGCGAGAGTCTTTAAAGATCGCGAGCACGCGGAAAAAGAAGAGGAGTGAAGTAAGTGCGCCGCAGATCCACCATGCGATATAGGACATCAGCCTGATAGATATAAACCAACAGCCTACTCGGTAGAGATCATCACCATTCGCACGGACCGAGGGTTGGGTAGCGTGCGCGACTATCGCGGAGTAGGTGAAGATATAGAAAAGAGTTGTGAGGCTATATAACACAACTTTTGAGTCGATGTTTGCTACGATTTGCGCAGGCGTACTTACCGGGCTAAGAAATAGGTGACAATAGGCAAATTCATGCCCTTGCGAATGCCTATTTCCACTTCATCGTCCACGCAGAGCATCCATTCGTGAACAAAGATCTGCAGAACTAATGAGAACAACGAAAGACAGATAGATTTTAGGCGTGAAGTCATACCACCGTCGTCGCGACCATGATGTAGGCCGAGACCTGGTATGTGTTTGCCAAATATGCTACACTTTGTGCATCTTCCGACATGGGGCCAAGACAGATTGTGAAAGTCTGCTGTCGTGTCAGTCGTAGAGTAGAGGTGGGAGCAAATGAGTGCCAAATATGCTATCTTATGCCCTGCGGATGCCTAAATAGCAGAGGCTCAGCGGCGGATCCCCGCCACTGATCTCACGCTGTGTGGGGGTGGCCAGGGATGACCGAAGATCGAGGACATTCTCATGTGTAATGCCCGAGTATAGTGAGCACACAGACATAGATGCGCTGCCTAAGGCCGTAGTACTAGGAACAGGTTCGATATTGGTTCATTGCTAGATGTATCGGATAGAGCGGCCCGCCGGCAGGCGATGGAATCAGTGCGCAGTCACGGAGTTCAAGGTTTACATCGCGCGCGAAGCTCTAAGCCTATCACGGCAAAGTACAGGTTGCATGATGGATGGTGATAGACTGTGATAGACGCTTCGTCACGGTACGTTGAACGTAGTGTTGCCGCTGAGGTGAGGTACCTCCGAGGTGAGGTGACCTCCACCTCAAGTTATGCCGTAATTGAGCACCTTAAGGTACCTTGAGGTCGCGTTAGCTTGAGGTGACCTTAAGGTGCCATCAATCCAATTGCCTTTTTAAGTCGGTCCACGTGCTCCCCTTCCGTGTGTTTATTCACCACCAACTGGCTGTTCTCCACCATTTCATAGTAATACCTCCCTCAAGGCTCGAAAATTCATTCAGAGGTCTCAGGAAAGCTCTCGCTACAGCTAGCTAAGCGCCCAGCCTTCGAATCGATCTGTTAGCCCGCGCGGAGGGGAATATTGTGCGAGTTGGCAGGGTTTGGAAGGGATCCGGGACTTAAAGTGACTGAGGAAGAGGTTTGTATTATTTCAACTAGATTATATAGTGCTTATGTAGTACTTATGTGCGGTTTAAGAATATCTTCATTGACTAGATAGAGGCAGAGAGGCGGGGAGAGCGCGATCGTAGTCGCGCCACTGGCAACTGGCACCGACCTTGAGGTACCTTAAGGTGACCTCGGGCTACCTCAAGGTGCCACAAGGTGCCACCCCCTGTCACCTTGAGGTGACCTTCACCTCACCTCGCGGCAACACTAGTTGAACGGTCACAATTTTCCTCTCGCCACAAGTTTCCATATTTGTATCGGGTCGGCCCGGGGAGGAATATTTTGGCACTGAATTTGAAATTGGTGTGATTTCGAAGCGTCTATCCTTGGTGACAAGGTCTATCACTTGACACCGCTGGCAAACCTGTACCGTCCTTCGCTGCAAATCTTGTGGAGCTTTCTTGCGAGTATGGCCTCTAAAGCTCTAACCGCATTTCCTTTCTAGGCAGTCACGAAGACAACGCACATGGAGGCATGGGCTCAATTGAGGACAGCTCATTGGAGAGTCCGACGGCCCTCCAGGCCATTTAGGCATATACAGGGCGTGCTTCATACCGCGGCGTATCTGGCTCCACTCTTTCATCGGCTCTACGACTGGCAATTTTGCACGACCACAGGCCTTCGCAGTCTAGCTTGGAACCTATGGCAGACGACGGACAAAGCGTGGTTGATTTGATCAACATGAATCAGGTCTCAGCCTACATCATGGTCGCGACGTCCGTGGTATGGTCTCGCACGTGCAACTTGCTTGATCGTAATTGACACATTGTTCTGCAGGCATTTTCGCAGGAATGGGCGCTCTGTATCGACGATGAAGTGGAAATAGGCATGCGCAAGGGCTTTAAGTTGCCCATTATCACCTATTTCTTGGCCCGGTGAGCCTCCTCGGTATCTATGTCGACGCGATCGCCGACTTACCGATTGAATAGCGTCGCGACCCTCCTCTATATCACCACCTACACCGCGGTAGCCGTATACACTACCTTACCTTCGGTCTACATGAGTGGTGGTGACCCTTACTTGGGAGGCTGGTTTGTCACCGTCAATGTGGCGTTTGTCGCATGTTGGATCAGCAGCGTACTCACATCTCTCCTGTTCTTCTTCCGCGTGCTTGCTGTATTCAAACACTCCCGCACAAAGAAAATAGTCTTTTCAGTGCTGTGGGGACTCACCGGTTGTGCTACTTTTCCGCTGTTGAGCACGGTCGCGATACCCAACCTGCCAGCTGATGTCTGCCAACTTTATATCGAAGGATCCAAGGCCGTTGCCAATCTCAACTCCTGCCCAGAACGAGCGTGGCTCGCAATGATACTGCTTATTATGATCGCTGCTCACAACATCTTGGTATTCATCTCGGTCTCTCACCAGCTTTTCGGCAACAACACGCTTGTCGATGCGCGTAGCATTCGCAATCTGATCACGGGCAATGGTTTGCATCCCGTGTCCAAATCCCTCCTACGAAGCGGTCAGCTTTATGTCAGGTGAGTCGCAGCTTTTCTCTCATTGACAGACTTATTCACTCCCCTGGCTAGTGCGTCCATCGGCCTGGTGCTCGTTACGATCGCCATATACTGGGGAGGCAAGGGATGGGTGGTCTGGAGCACAATTTATCCAACAGCCGAGTGCATCCTTTCATGCAACGTCTTTCGCACGTTGCTTCTCAGTGAGGGCAGGCCGGGGGAGAGCAGTGCAGTGATTCGGACGGAGGATGTAGAGGTCATGGTCATGGCAGTGATGGATGGAGTGAATGAAGCGAGCGATCCTGAAAGGAGCGACCCTGAAAGGAGTTGACACTTCACATGTTAAAAGTACTCTTCACAGTAGACCCAGAAGAACAATTGATAATCTTCATACAAACTACTGTCGGTATGAACGTTCACCAACTCAAGTCATACATGATTACCGGTGAGATATGTCACATCAAATTACCAGGAACTTGGGGTGGAAATGTTAACAATATAGCACTGAGGTTGTCCGTATACTGCTTATTAGTCCTAGTCAAACAAGATATCCGCCCACCAATAGTCATCGAGCAAAATCTTTTGCTTTCCCTCACAATCCCTCAAGCATACATGCAATCATATAGTTTTATCAGAGGGTATTTGCTATTTAACCGTATGTCGGCTCCATGAGTCAGGATCGCTCACTTCGTTTGCTCTATCTATTGCCGCCATGACCATCTCCTCCACATCTTCTGTCCGAATCATTTCGATGCTCTCCCCAGGCGCGCGATCGCTTAGGAGCAAAGTGCGGAACACCTGGCACGAAAGGATGCACTCGGCCATTGGATAGATTATGCTCCATAATGTCCATAATGATCCACCGCCTCGCCAGTATAGGATGATCGACGCGATGACAAGCCCGACGGAAACACTGGCCAAGACAGTGAGTATATCTGTGGGCGAGACAAAAATATGACTCACCCAACGTAAAGCTGGCCGCTTCGTAAAAGAGACTTGGACACAGGATGTAAACCGTGACCTGAGATCAGCGTGCGCATAGTATGCACATCCGCAAATGTGTTGTTGCCGCGCAACTCGTGAGAGACAGAGACAAAGACGAGGATGTTGTGAGAGGCGATGAGAATGAGCAGGATCATGACTAGCGGGGCGCGATCTGGGCAGGAGGTCATGGGGACGATGGGCATAGATTCTATGATATATTGCTGGCAAGTGCTGGCTGGAATTGAGGGTTCTCCGACCGAGTACATCAGCGGGAGGGTGACACAGCCGGTGAGTCCCCACAGCACCGAGAACACCACTTTCTTTGTGCGAGAGTGCTTGAACACGGCGAGCACGCGGAAGAAGAACAAGAGAGAAGTGAGCACGCTGCAGATCCACCACGCAATGAATGACACCAAGTTCACAGAGATGAACCAACCCCCGAAGTCGAGAGTACCGACGAAGGCCTGGGGTTGTGAAGTGTACACCGTTATCCAGGCATAGGTGGTGGTATAGAGGAGGGTCGTGAGACTATGCCGCGCAGAGTGTAAGTTGGTGATTGTCACGACACACTACAGGGAGACTCACCGGGCCAAGAAATACGTGATAATTGGCGCATTCATGCCCTTGCGCATGCTTATTTTGACCTCGTCATCTAAGCATAGCAGCCATTCGTGCACAAATACCTACAGGACCGACTGTCAATTCACAAGGTAAGTGTTGCGTAGACGCGAAAGCGTACCACATTCGTTGCGACCATTATGTAGGCCGAGACCTGGGAAATGTAGACCTCATCTGCTAGGCTTTGTCCGTCGTCTGACATGGGACCAGGTCAGATGTGAGAGGCCTGTAGTCGTGATAGTCGCTGGGCGGAAGAGAGAGTATATGTACCATCATATCACCATTGATATCACAGCGGCATGTGGCCAGATTGGGTGACCGTTGATCGAAGATATTTCCCTGACTGCTCCTGAGTGTTGCCCGAATTTGATGCCGTGCAGATACGCGTCCCTGAGCAGGGTGAAACCTAACGGAACCTTATTCCCTCTTATTCCCTACCAGAATCGACATCAGTGTGACGATGTAGCTAGCAAAATTACTATTGCCACAGTGGGAGAATCCGGCTTTGAGTTGGCTGCTGCATGGGGTTGACTTGCGACTGGCGTTCGAGGCGCGGGCTACGCAAAATTATCCCAAACATATTCAGTCAACGCCACACCGCCACATCGATACATTTTTTGTACAGTTGCGGAACCTTGACAGAACATGGCAGCTCCAGGGACTTAAAGCGTTTCCAGATCGACCGGGAATCGCCTTGTCCATCAGGCATCAGGAGGTCATTTTCACGGCCAGAAAAATCGAAATGAATTGCTCTCTACAATGATTATTATGGGACGCAGTGCGACTCCGAGTGCGGTCAGTGGAGGCAAAATCATAGTTCAGTGGGGGCAGTTCCGTCTGATTGGAAATGCCCGCAGTGTCGTTGCGACTGCCCGTATTCACGGGCAGTCCCATGTCATTCAGTCCTCAGGCACTCACTAAGGGGCAATAATTATGCCGAGATCAACCGCAGGTGGCCCAGACGAGACATGAACACCACACGTTTATGACCTCAATGCGGGCCCAACGATGAGTATATATCCACAGCTCTTGTACAGCTCTGTAATATAAAATATAACATGCTACCATCCAGCTTTTAGGGCAACGCCTTGAGCTCAGGAGTATCAGCACACTCTCTGAGGTTCATCAGGAAACGTCAAAATCTACATAGCCACCCGCCCTAGATACTGGACACTAAATAGCACGCCGTAGCTTCACGCCTAGCCTCAGTAGCATCTGGTAGATTGTAGTATCGCTCTGTAGATTTGCCCAATGTTACATGTTATGTAATTGCTCAAAATTACTGAATATCAATTCAAAGGTCATGTTCTTACAAATACTCGAGATACTCGTGAAAAGAGCACCGTTTGAACTCGTGATATTGATGTTACTTCTAAGCTTCGAAGTCGCGAGAAGAGGAAATTCTCTAAGTCCAAATTCTCGCGCCACATCCGGATCGGCCTCGAGGGAGCCTCGAGGGTGGTGGGAATTATGGAGCTGCGGTGCTGGCCTTTTGCTTATCTTCCCCCCATCTGCATCTTTGCACCCCGCACACCTTGTTTTCATCCACCTGCTCAGTGCTCGGTAAATGACTTCCAGCAGTACGACATATGCTTCTTCTGCGTGTCGAATCTCACAGCACGGTCCAGACAACAATGTACGCCATTATGACACCCTTAACCCTTTGTCTCGCCTAACCCTTATCATAGGTTGAGCAGTCTACACTTACGGTTCTTTTACTTATCTCCAGACTCTCCACACGGTCGTGCTCGTAGAGTTGTCCCACTCAGGTCAGTACTAGCAGTTACTGCGCGTGTCAAACCATCACATCGCATCCACTCCCCATTCACTTTTCCATTCCAAGGCATCATCAGCGATGCGGCTCATTGTTGTCGATGGAGAAATCATTTACATGGCGCGTGCAAGAGCGCAAACTAATTGTCAGTCTGATCATGCTTGTAGCAACGTGCGGCAACAGCGTTTGTAGAGTAGTTGCTGCAGAACCAGATGTAGATACAATACTGTACTATTTCCCTTCGTATACCATTGCAATCTATTTTTATTACCATCCATGACATTGTGAGCTATGTTAAACGACTGCTAATGTTCGGTTACTGCCTGATTGCTAGCTATCCGACGCTATTTGGGGTCTACATAGCTCAGAGCTGATTTTTACCATTGCTTCGTGAGTCTACATAAATACGAGGCAGAATATTGACTGCTACTGAATGCTACATAGATTTGGCGCAGCGCTACGTAGCGCTACGTAAACGGGGGATGTCCTACCCAGCTACTGGGCTACTGGACGCTACTGGACACCCAGTAGCACACTCACGTGCCTCCTGATGTTATGGTACACTGGCACTGAGTTATTGCCTGCCATATATTGCTTGCCGTTACAGTGTTACATGCTTCTATCGATATGATTGAATATTGAATGCTCTCGCAGTCATCCGTAATGCTATGTACGCCGGTGACGTCGTAACCTTAACTTTCGAATCTGCATTATGTAAATGACATATTCTTACATGTTCTCAACGAGCCTTACGAGTAAGTTCGTGAAAGCGAAGTTACTAGTACCCCATCATCATGGATGCGACCGCTCAAGCACACCCTGAGCGCTCAGAATACCTAAATTGTCGTGACCGATATGTCACCGAAATTCCTGAGTGCCCGAGATTGATGTGAATTGGATAAGGAACAGGGGAATGTCCTCTCTCTTAGATCTCATATGGGATGACTGTGGGAGACTATACATACGCTCTTGCTCATATTGAACCCTAACAGCTCTCTGAAACGATATTTATCCAACGGTCAGAAATTTGCCAAGTTATCGCTAAGATCAATGTTGACGCCAAGTGAGTGGGCCTAGATCTGGTTGGACGTTCCGAGGAGACCTGGGAATCCATGCTCTGAGAATCCTGCAGTAACTGTAGCCTTAGGGTTCAGCCTTGTTGTCGCCCTCTGTTCCAAGCGGGCTTGACCACCCGCCCTGCGACTGGTGCACCTTCATGCTTCGAGCCAAAAGACGCAGTACACTGCGCTCCAAAGGGTATTTCAAAATACTGGGTGCTCTATAGTCTCGCGCACGGAAGACAATATTGCGACAATGGTTTTGGAGCCTAGTCAAAGATCCCAAGGGCACGATCTCCTGCGCGCAAACAATTAGCGCAGATTCACAAGTGACCCAATGTATGTGGAGGGTAGACCGTTGAGAATTCAGACGCACGATCAAGCTCTGGGGTCCGAGTCAGATTTGGACTGAAAACGGCAGTAAGTAGCAATAATCAATTAAATGAAGCTGTTTGAAACAGATACAACGAGTGATATGAGGGCACCGTCCCGCCCATCTACGCCAGGCATCTAGTTTCGCATCTAATCAAGCGGGTGGCATCTACTTCTTCTGCTCATCGAGCGTCTTCAACTCCCAAGGATCGGAAGCAAACTGAGCGGTGGGCACGCCGAGCTCAAAGAGTTTGTGCACAACGGCAGAGAAGCTGAGAGCAGAGCGATAAGCATCTCGGATAAAGAGCAAAGTAAGGGCGGCTTACTCCTTGAAAAAGGTCTCCTCGCTGTCCGCATAGCTCTTCGCGAACTTCTTGAAGCTCTTGTCCTGCGTGAGTACATAGTCCGTTGGCAGCATCATGAGCGTCTTTGTCTTCTTGTCCTCGAGCTGCTTCGGGCCGGACCACTTGCGCCAGGTCCACTTCTCCTCGAACAGCAGCTTGTAGTAGTCGTTCGTCAGCGTCGTGGGGCTGAACGTCCAGGGGCCTTCGAAACCCGAGCGGTCCGTGTGGCACCGGCCGAGCGCGTGCGCGCCGCTCAGCGCAACGATCTCCTGGTCGTTGAAGCCCATGCGGTAGAAGATCGCGCGCAGATGGTCCGCGCCCTGCGTCGCGTCAGGCAGACGACCGTCGGGCGTGACGTGGTGCTCGAACCCATCAATGCGCCCCGGGCGCCACGGGATGCGCGGGCCCTGCATTTCCTGCACGGCGGCGACGCCGCCGAGCGTCCATAGGTCGCCGTACGAGATCCAGGGGAACTCGGCCTTGACCTTCTCCATCTGCTCGCGCGCGAGGTTCAGTCCCGCATTCGCACCGTGCAGGGACTCGGGCTGGAAGCGCATCGTCGCGTAGTTGCTATGTCATGGGTGAGTCAGTGTTCGATACATATGGGGAAGACAGCGGAATGTACCTTCCGCCAGTGTTGGAGTCCTTGTCGTAGGTACCCGACGCATGCCAGGCGAGACGGAGGATGACAGGGGCGTACGAGCCGTCTGGAAACGCGCTTATCAGCGGAGTGCCGCACGGAAAAGTGCACCCGGACTCACCATCATACTCGCCGGCCTCATCCAGAAGTTCGGCGATCCTGTTGTAGACCTATCGCGCGCCGCTATGATCAGCCGCTGAGTCATTAGCGGGCGTACGACCACGCAAGCGCACCTTCTGGTAATCCTCCTGAGTCGGCACAAAGTTCGTCTTGGCCTTGCCGACCTGGATGCCACCCTTAACTGCACTGGCTGCCTCCTTGGCCGTAACCGAATCTGAGCTATAGAAGTAGTACCCGAGCCCGCCGAGGGCTGCAGCGCCGAGTCCCCAGTAGAGGGTGGCATTGCTGCTTGCCTTAGGGGGCGGGGTCTCGGTGGTGTAACGACGGATCGAGCTGCGAAGCGATGCCCTAGGCACACACAGCTGGACAGCCGCACGACGAGCAGGTGCGCGAAGGGCGTTGAAGGACATGGTGGATAAGAAACAAGAAAGGATGGGAAAAATCACAACATTCGAGCGCAATTGATTGATCACCATTGGTTGCCGGCTATCGCTTACGTTAGCCAGGTCCCCGAGGCGATCCGACGCATCTTCAACGACCTCCTCCAGCGTACCATCGCACAAAGTGGGGGCATAGGTGTATTTGGCTTTGATCCTATGCAAGTGCAGCGAAAGATCACTGTGACGCGCCTCAACGTGATCGTGGAATTAGGCTTCCGCCGTGCGAGGTCAGCTGTCCATGTTCATCTACCGGCATCCCCCTTCTGTTCTGTCAGATCTCTGAGCCAGATGCATGATGTTCGGAAAGTGCTAAGATTACAAGTTAACAAGCATGTTTCGAACTTTTATTCTTTCTGCACGACAAGACTTTGCCCAGGTGCGGTTTGGCGAATGATTGTAACTAGGAATTATACTGTTTTCCCAGGGAAGACAAAAGGGTGTTGAGCAGGGATCTACAGCAACACCGCTCGCTAAGAGCCATTGTGAATATCAATCCGCCCTTTCAGTCTAATGAGAAGGCGCTGTGAGTGGCAGCGCGTATATAGCACATAAGCTGACTTTCATTTCAGAGGGTAAAAGAGCATGTCAATCACCAAGTGCACCCTGGCATGATGGAAGTAGAGGAATGCATTTTGTGCTGGTGGATATAAGTGCTATAATAGAAGCTGGTAGAGGCCAGTAGAGGCCAGCAAGATGGATCCGATTTATGAAGAGTGCCCTCCCTAATGCTATGGTGGCGCGGTTTAGGCCGGTTAGGGGCCGAGCACAACAACCCACAACAGGGCCACAACAGCCTACAAATTCAACTTGTCGTAAGCTTTAGCACAAAGCCCAGAAACTAGGATTGCAAAAATTCAGAAATCGAGGACGCGTTGGGTGAGTTGGCTATAGATGGCCTGCTGAATCTAAGTCTCATGAAACTCTACGTCACTCACGCTCTCACTGTCTCGCAGAAAACTTGAACCAACTTTAAATCCTTCAATCACCTCGCGCTCGCTCAAGACACCAGGCTGGAGAACTGTTACAAACCTGTCGCCTGACATGCAACGGGGACTTCTCATCTCGAATACACGGGAAAATACGCTAGCATGGCATGCACTGGCGTCCGGCCAGTCTCTGCCATCTTGACTCGGGCGGGCACCACTAAATGATCATTGTCTGTTGATTGACCATCGATGACTGTATTATGCCGAATTTGAAATCCTGTGAGTGTTCCAGCATGGTCTGTCCGGGTTTCACTTCTGGAGCCTGAATCAGAACTAATCAGAAGCCCTTGGCTCCTGTGGCAATGCAGGCACTATGATCTATCTACGCGACTATAGCCCACTCGATATACCTTCCTCCATAGCCCCGATGCAGCCGGGATATCCCTCGCTCCAAGAGTTTCTGGAGAGAACAAAGCAGACCATTCATAGAGACGTGCTATAGCACACTGTACAGCATGCCCGTCGCGTCGCATATGCTGTACTCGTTTGGTCACGTGCAGCACTGCATCCCCCGCTGAAATCAATTGAGCGCTGACGACTGCGGACAGCCCCCCCGCCTCTCGCGCGCCAATAGACGCTGGGACTGCCACTCTGTCAGGGTTTGACGCGCCAATGGCCTTCTCCAAGGACATACGCGACGACCACTAAATTGATTCCCTCGGCGACATTGTAGATCGCGGCTGTGTGACTTGCGCGGATGGGCGGCGGCCCCGGGCCTGAGCCCATGATTGATTTCTATAAAGGTCTACTTGGTTGCACGACAGATCGTCACTTTCGTGTCACTTCCCCCCATCTACCCCCATCAGCCTCACCCACGCAATCGAACGCGATGAATCCCTGGGGCAATCCCTGGCAGCCAGGGTGGTACCAGCAGCCGTACCCCAACGTCTACGTCCCGCCTGCAGCGGCAGCGCCCAACTATTGGGGAGCTGAGCCCGCATGGAACGCAGATGCTGCATATCAGCATGGTCGGTCCTTCTCCAGCGCATTTTGGCCACATCTTGCTTACAGTTTCGCTTCACAGCTAACCGCTTCACCTCGCGCAAATACCCACAGCTGAATCCGATCCTCGCGGCGGACCAGACGCTCTTGCGCTACGACGTGCGCGTGCGGCCCAAGGACACGATTCAGGCGTCCACATACTACCCCAACGCGCCCGTCGCCGCGCTGGCCAAATCGGGCGTGAAGCACCTGCGCCTAATCTCACGCGCTTTCCCATGGACAATCGAAGTGCACCCGCCGATGGGTGGCATGATTACATGCGAGACCGTGTGGGATGCCATCTACTACGCGCTGCAGGAGCCATTGGCGGACTCGGAGTGGGGGGTTGTGGTGGGTGGTATGGGAGACAAGGAGAAGGAGAGGAGGGAGGCGATCATAAAGGCTGCGGAGCGGAGGGAGAAGAAGGAAGCAAAGGATGGGGGTGGCCGGTTGAAGCGGATTGATTGGCTGGGCGATGTAACGCTATTCAAAGGACTGGAGAAGGACGAGGCCTTTGAGAAGGCGAGGCTGTTGCCGAGGATGCAGTCGTGCGCTGAGACCTGGGTTCTGAACCTGAGCAAGGGCTTGTGATGGATTTTCATTTATTATCGGCTGATAAGTTATTTCCTCGTCTAATTGTGTATGTTTCGGTTTGGTTTTGATTCTGGCTGTAATCTTATGTTGTTGTATGTACCATTGATATACCCTCCATGTTTATGCGGATCTTTGTCTTGAGGAGAAGATGATAAGATAGAGGGTCGATCACTCGACAGGGGCTCACTCGATTGGGATCCTATATGCCCGGACATTTTTTTCGCTCTGCTTTCCCGATCACACAGTGCCTGCTCTGCTTGATACCCCACCACCCGCTTACGCAGATCCCTGACACAGAAATGGTCTCATTTCAGTAAGTTCCTACTTGATCGCCCCACCATGTCCCACTAATACACATCTAGATGTCACGGTTAGACCGGCCTGCTTGCCCCGAGCTAGCCTTTGACTGACCTACTTGACCGATCCAGCATGCGGCGACGTCGTGAAAAAGCCCAAACTAGATGCACACAGGGGACGCTGTCATACCGGTTTTGACTGCATTGACTGCCACACGACGTTCAACAGCCCGGGCGAATACAAGGGACATACCTCGTGCATATCCGAGGCGGAGAAGTATCAGAAGGGTCTTTACAAGGGGCCTAAGACGGTGCGTTCTGATCTTTCATCGCACCGATTCTAGTCGACTTACGGCCATCAGGGACAGCAAGGATCGGCACAAATCTCTGCGGCACCCCCGCGGAATAACTACCCTCCCGCGCCACCAGCAGCACCCATGCCACAGGGCCGGGGCGGATGGGGGCGTCCGCAACGAGTGAGCGTGACGGGTGCGAATGATACGCCGCTGGGAACGCCACCCCCGACACCATCTACGAATGGCGCGCCGAAAGTGTGGGGATCTGCGAATGGGAACGGGAATATGAACGGACAAGCAGAAACACCGGTGGCGAGGACGTGGGGGAAGAAGGAGGAGCCTGTTAAGGTAGTACAGGAGGTGAAGGAGGCGCAAAAGATAAACGGGAACGGGGCAGCGGCGGAGGCAAATGGTAAAAAGCGGAAAGCGATGGATGTTAGTGTGAGCTCTCTATTTCTCTGCCACATTCTTTACATCTTACACATTCTTCAGGCTGAAAACTCATCGCCCGGAAAGAAGGCCAAGGTGGCCCTGTCTGAAGAGATCGCGGAGCAGCACAAAGAGAAGAAGTCCAAGAAAGAGAAGAAAGCAGCAGTTGAAGCCGATCCCGAGTCAACAGAAAAAGCCGAGAAGAAGAAGAAGCGGAAGGAGGCGAAGGAGAGCAAAAAGGACAAGAAAGCCGCTGTCGAAGTCGCAGAGCCAACGTCTGAAGGCGAGAGCCACAAATCGAAGAAGCGAAAAAGAAGCGACGATATGCATGACGTCGAGATGGCAGTACCTGCAGAGCCTGTGAAGGAGAAGAAGAAGAAGGACAAGGCGGCGGTGAAGGCAGCGGATGCGATGGACGTCGATGCACCTCCGACACCTCCGACAACAGAAAAGAAGAAATCGAGCAAAAAAGACAAGGGGCCCGCAGAGGTTGATTTGATTACGCAGAATGAGGCGAAAGCGAAGGAGGCGCGGAAGAGGGAGAAGCGGGAGAAGAAGGAGAAGAAGCGGCTAGCTGAGGCGGCAGCTGCGGGGGTTGCGGTGGCGGCTTAAAGCCTGCTAATATTCATACCGGTGCGCGCTTATGTGGTTTGTTGGTTTTCTCAAAAGTATCTGTTTTGCTTTGCGATGTACGTTGGTTCCTAGCACATATTTATCAATGGTGGCTGAGGCTAAACACTGCAGGACTTGAGCCTGCGTTTCATATAAGAAATTGCGACGTGTAACAATCGTGGTGCCCGCTCTCCGTCGATGGCCGATTACAGGGACGGTCTAGATCTCTTGGTTGTAGCAATGAAGGATGCTGCTAGCATATTTGTATGGAATGTTCAAGTTTGGCCTCGAGGTGCCACAAGCCACGTGTTACCCAATCATTAGCGTCGCCCCATATCGATCCTTCAGCTCTATCTGCTGCAGCACCACCCCTCTTCATCACCAACCTCGACAGACATGCACGCTATTCAGGTAGGTCCTCCTTTTATCCATAGCAAGCGCACTAGATGCTCATCAGTCAAAGCAACAATTCTTCGCTGTACGCGATTATCTCAGCCCAGTAAGTCGCGATCTCCCGCGGTTCCGCCTCGATGCTGACCGCCATGTCTATCTTAGGTTTTAAAAGAGAGCAAATTTAAAGAACACGGTCGTATAACACCTGGTGAGCTGTCATTCTGCAGGTCTGCGTCTGATCGGGCAGGTTCTGATCTTCGATCATAGAGGAGTTCGTCGCCGCTGGCGACTTTCTGGCGTACAAGTTCCCTGTATGGTCATGGTGCGTATTATCTTTCCATCGAAGCACACGAATATACCGACAATGTGCTGTAGGGAGAAAGGCGACGCGTCTAAAGCCCGAGAATACCTCCCTGCCGACAAGCAGTACCTCCTCACCCGGGGTGTCCCCTGCCTCCGTCGAGCCACCTCGCTCGCTTATACTGATGCGGACGAAGACGCAGAACGTCTCCTAAATTTTGGAGATGCCTCTGGCACGGGCGGTGAAGTGGACGAATGGGTAGAGACGCACGCAGGGCGCAAAGCCACCCAAGACTCGGCTTTGAACGCTGGCGATATCGACGATATACCTGATGCAGATGGGGATGGTGAGGCAGAGGGTGTCACGCATGCGATGGGGAACTTGAACATCGCACATGGAGGCGGAGGCTCGGCTGTTGGCGAGATCCCTGATATGGATGAGATCCCGGATATGGAGGAGGATCTGGAAGAAGGCGAGGATGAGGCTGCTGCCCCCGCAGCTCCGCCAAAGTCCGCCCCCGCTCCCGCTGGAGGTGTCATCGATGCAACGTGAGTTCTCATGAGGCGCTCGTGTGACCATATCGCTGAAGTGATAGACAGCCAGGTAGAAGTTGCGAGCGGGAATCTCCTCCAAGTGCGAACTTACGATGTCATGATAACGTACGACAAGTACTATCAGACGCCCCGTATCTGGCTGATTGGCTACGACGAGGTCAGTTTTTTTGGAACACAGTGAGCAATGCCTTTGATTAACTGAGTTTCTGCAGAACCGAACACCTCTGACCCCCGCTCAAATATTCCAAGATATCTCGGCGGACCATGCAACGAAAACCGTCACTATCGAAGCCTTCCCGCATTCGACTTCATTGCAATCAGCCTCTGTCCATCCTTGCAAACATGCCAGTGTCATGAAAAAGGTCATTGAACGCATGAACGCAGGTGTAGTCGAAGAGCAGCTGAAGCAGAGCAAGTCCGCTGCCGCTGCCACCGGCTCCAAAGACTCGAAGAAGAAATGGGGCTTTGGCAAGAAGACGAGTGGGAAAGAGGACAAGACGCTGGCTGCGGCCGCGGCCCAGGCAGACGAGGATAACGTGGATGGCATGCGAGTTGACTTCTACCTCGTCGTGTTCCTCAAGTTCATTGCTTCTATCGTACCCACCATTGAGGTTGATTCTACGACTGCTTTCTGAGGGACTTTCTTTGCTGGCGACAGGCGCTTGCACCGGGAACCCACTGTATTTGCTTTCTGAGGCTAAAGTCGTTGTCTATACACATGATTGGATAGGATGTATACTTACTAGATTGTGGATCATGTAACATTTATCGCACTTGTTTGTGGACCGCTGTGTGTCCTGGACATATTACAGTTACCGAGCAATACGAAATTACGAATATCAATCCGTTACTTACCTGAACTTTGAAGTTATAGTCTTCCACCCACGCGTCTTCATGGACTCTTACTTGACTCTGCCTGCACTGGTGGCAGGCAGGCTTCTGCTCTCCTTGGTCCCGCTGCCAGATGCTATCAAGCACGATCATCAATTGTCTTCGCCAGTGACTTCGTATTCGCATTGTGCGCTAAACCATAACTCTCAAGTCGACCTTTGACTAAGCCATAGCGATACTGCAGTGCAAGAAGGAATCTATCTTTTCAACAATGGTGTGGACCCGTACTCGGGAGGTGTCTTCAGACATGTATGTTGCTTCTTGTTTTACCAAAGACCGAACTGATCGACATATACAGTCACCTTTATTCCTATCGCTCTTCTCGACGTTATTGCCGTCTGGGCGCGTGTCTACTTCCGTCTTATGGACTTTGTGCGATGCTTTGGGTGCATGGGCTCTGGTCCGCATATGGAGGGCAAGGCAGCGCGTAAGCAGCAGTTCAAGAGATGGACTTATAAGTGCAGCGTGAGTCGTCCTCTCCTTTATATTGAAGAAATTGAATGGGATCACGTTCATGATCAATCACACACACATACTCTCTCGCAATGCGATATTTTACTCACTTTAACCCGGCCCAGGTACCTGTTAAACCCCTACCTTGTCCTCCCTACTCTTGCCTTGTCAACCTCAACCTTTGAAAACGCTCTAGCTCTTGTATCTATTATGTTTGCGAGTGAAGGTCCGCCCATTGTGCCTTGGAACCCCCGTCATCCAACTGACCTTCGCCAAAATGACAGGTCAAGCCTCGGCAGCACTGCTGGCTCTCGCCTTCCTGGTTCACATATCGTTATCGTCTGTTCTCATCGCCATTCCCCTGCTACTCCTGATTATAGGGGAACCTGTATCCCGACTTGCCTCCCCAGCACCCATATCTTCTAATTTGCGGAAAACAATACCCTTATTTATCGAGTTCATTGCATACTTCAGTGTCTTAACACTGGCTTCAACATTGGTATCTGGAGGTTGGGCATGGATACCGCAGACCTGGGGTGTCGGGTAAGCTACCTCAATCATTTCTTGAAACGCACTGGGACTGAATGGAAATTTGGATAGTCTAACATTGCCAGACTTGACCCCGAATCCTGGTCTATGGTGGTACTTTTTCACCGAGATGTTCGACCACTTCAGACCATTTTTTCTCGTGGTCTTCTCAGTACATCTCTTGATGTACATTCTGCCGATGTCTATCAAGTTCCAGTAAGTTTTGCGATCACTGAGTCGAGATCATGGGTGTCTGATGCACTTTGGGCTTCAGGCATGATCCGCTCTACGCCACCTTCCTTCTCTTGGGTGTCTTAGGAACGTTCAAAGCGTATTTGACGCTCGCAGACCCCGGTCTCTTCCTCAGCATGATTGCCATTTTCCCTGAGATCTTCCCATGTAAGCGCCCTTTTCCAGTAACATTGGTAGTTTTGTTTGACATCCCATAGATTTGCGTCATCCAATGGTGACGGCTCTGTTGCACTTGCACGCGTCTCTGCTGCTCCCTCTCTTCCACCACCTTTGGCTCGCACAGGGGACGGGCAATGCAAACTTCTTTTACGCGATCACGCTCGTATTCGGAGTAAGCAACGGTGCGGCATTAATCGACTGCACCTATGCAGGATTGAGAATTGCCATCGGGGACGGGGGAGAGAAAGTGGAATTTATCCAAGAGTGATCGTGCTTCTTCATGTATGGGACATATCAATTACATTCTCCGCTGATCATAGGGCAGAGCTACAAGCAAAGTGACATAGAAGGGTGATACTGGAACTTCCGTATAGTCAGGGGCTTGCCAGATCTGGAAGCAATTTTTTACGATCGGCGGAGGGTCTGTAACCTTTCCTCGCTCCAACTGATCTCTTGACTATCCTTCAGTTGACTTCCCGGTTGGATTTTCATTGCACAAGGATACTCAAGCTACTGCAAAAATTCCACAGATCAATCTATACTTCAACCGATCTTTCAAAACCAACGATCGAGTGACAGCGACTCTGCACTGTGCAGTGATCGATCCGAAATGGTTGAAGTTCACCGCCATCGGCCTACTTTGAAGCAGGTGCGTAAGGGCAGTGTAGCATTTTAATCCAGTCGGTAATCCATGTGAAATAGACCAACAAGTCGTTCAAGTCCAAACATGCAACAAAATCCTCACTGAAAGAAGCCGCAAAGGGTGCGCCATGATCTTATCCTGAATTATCTTTTTGCAAAGCTCAAGGACTTCATGTACAAGGGAAAATCGCGAGAGCCTCGCCCAAATCATCCCCCTCGGCCAGCACAGCAGCACAATCTAAATTGAACAGACGAAATAATGCTAAGCAAAATCAGACCAAGAAGCGCAACGCACTCGTCTCAGCGACCAGGATTTTCAATGGCGTTGATGGAGCTCCCAGGATAGTAGCTGTGATTCCTTTGAGCCCCGATGCCAATCCACGGAGTGCTGTATGTGCGCTAGCCGAAAGTTTAGATGTCTCTACGGATGACTGTCCCGAGGCTGGCTTATGGAAACTCAAGTGCGTAACTTGTTTCGCCATCCGAGTTTCGGATCTCATTCTGTGTCATGTAACCAGAGCAGATCGCTTCAAAACATCTCTGCAGTTTATCAATGTTCCCTACAAAAACATGTATGCAGCACTCGACGCGTGCAAGGCCGCCGACTACGTTGTGTTTGTCCTTTCCGCTTCGGTAGAAGTCGAGGAATGGGGTGACAGCCTCCTGCGTATACTGCAGGCACAAGGTCTGCCCGATGTGGTCACAGTCGTCTCCGCCGATACCTCTTCTTTGCTAGATGCCAAATCCCGACCCGGGGTCATAAAGTCCCTGTTGTCGTTCATACAATACTTTGTTCCCAGTCAGGGCAAAATCTTCGATCTGCACGCAAGTGCGGATAGGCTGAATGCAGTCCGGGCAATTGCTGAGGGCAAGCCGGGCGAAGTGCGTTGGCGTGAAGGGCGCGCGTGGCTCTTGGGAGAAACGGTTGAGTGGGCAGAAGGCGTACTGAGTGTGACAGGAGTGGTACGAGGGGCGCTGATGAGCGCTAATAGGTTAATGCATATACCAAACTACGGCGATTTTCAAATTTCGAAGGTGTGTCGTGGCAACATCTTGAGATATCCTATGGGTCATTGACCGTGCTGTTAGATTGTATCCACTCCACTTCCACGTTCCTCCAAGACGGGCATGGACGTCGAGCCTAGTCTTCTTGCAGAGCCCGACGCAAATGACGCCGACTCTCTCGTTTCTAGCAACGACCCTGACGATCTTGCCAATGAGCAAACATGGCCAACCGAGGAAGAGATGCGGGACACGGCTCCGATTGCAGACGGCGAGCTGCCGGATGCCGCAACGGGAACAACGCCAAAAACTGTGCGGCGAATTCCAAAGGGAATGAGCGAGTATCAGGCTGCGTGGATCATCGATGAAGAGGAGGACGAAGGAGCAGATGAAGGGGACGCTGAGGCAGAGGGTGGTGCAGGAAGTGAGGCAGACATGGAGCCCGAGGAGATGGTGGACATGCCTATGGAGGACGAAGAAATGGCTACGGACAGGCGCAGCGTCGCGTTTCAAGACCTTGACGCTGAAGAAGAGGAGAAACAGTCAGTAACCAGCATTTCAGCTCATCTTCTCTAATACTAACCCGACACACATAAAGGCTCACCTCGTGGCGCAACCGCTCTCGCGAAGAGGAGGACGACCTGGCCTTTCCAGACGAGCTTGACACTCCGAAGGACGTGCCCGCGCGCACACGCTTTCAGCGTTACCGTGGCATGCGCTCTTTCCGCACCTCGCCGTGGGATACGTATGAGAACCTACCGCGTGACTACGCGCGCATCTTCCAGTTCGAAGACTTTCGACGCACTGAGCGCGGCGTACGGCGGCGTGCGGAACAGGAGGCGGGCACCGTCGCTGTTGAGCCCGGCGTTCGTGTAACGCTTCACCTACAGGGCGTTCCGCAGGAGGCGGCGAACGTGCGGATCGGGAGTCCGTTCGTCGTGTTTGCGCTGCTGCAGCACGAGCATAAAAAGACGGTGCTCAACTTTACTGTACAGCGCAACACGGAGTACGAGGGTTCTGTCCGGTCGAAGGTAGGTCCTCGCCAATTTATCCTTCTGTCTGGGCACTAACACTAACGTTTTGCTTAGGATCCCCTCATTCTCTGCGTTGGCCCACGGCGTCTGCGTGTGAACCCAATATATAGCCAGCACACGCGTGGTGGTGGCAAGGGCACAAATAATGTGCACAAGTTTGAACGGTTTTTGCGCCATGGCGTGACGAGTGTCGCAACGACGTATGGGCCGGTGGTCTTTGGGAAACAGCCATGCGTCCTCCTGCGCGAGTCGTCAGACCCTCAAGGTTTGTGACTCTATGCTTATAACACTTATAGTGCTCTGAGCTAACGATGGATGTTTAGCACCATATGTGGTGGCAATGGGGACATTTATGAACCCGGATACCACACGCGTCATCGCGAAGCGGATCATCCTCACTGGACATCCGTTCAAGGTGCACAAAAAGACCGCCACAGTACGGTACATGTTCTTTAATTCTGGTGAGTTTCCCTATTTCCACTCGGAAAACATTGCCGTTTATCATAAATTGCAAATATTGAACGCTGATCCCGCATGCAGATGATGTGCATTACTTCAAGCCCATCCAGCTGCATACCAAACTGGGACGCACGGGGCACATCCGCGAGTCTCTCGGAACGCATGGGTACCTGAAGGCACACTTCGATGGGCCTGTAAACCAGATGGACACGGTGTGCATGGCCTTGTACAAACGCGTCTTTCCGAAATGGGCAGAGCTGTGGAAGGAGGAAGGAGGCATCGTCGATCACAACGCAGTCGCGGGTGGTGACGCCATGGAAGAGTAACCTCATGTATAAGAGACTGAGTGACGCTTGGGACAGGTTCGCAATCACCTCGTCTTGTCATACTTGCTGCGTGCCTAGTGGCAAAATGGATAATCCTTCATGCCGGCTCCTTGTGTCAGAACTTGCCTTGGCACCCACATTTCCTTAACCTTACTGGTATCAGTGCATTGAACTTCCCCGCTCATCACAGAAGTTAATTGCTATCGCCACAAATGGTGATTTTGTAACCCCGTGATTTACCTAAATTGGACCCCGCTCAACAAGAGGCAGAGGAGTACGGAGTAGAATTGAATTTCGACCTGGATCGGCTCCTGGTCAAGAGCCCTTGCTATAGTCAGCCCAGCTGGCCATGAACCTGGAACAAGTCAGCAGTGACGCAAAAAGATTTCAGCTTCGTAACATCCCACTCTCCGGAAAGGAACTATTGCCGCATATAGTACATCCTACCCTATCCCATTCTCCAGGCAATCAAGTGCCAATGACAAGGCATTCCACCTCTCGGTTGCCCCCGACCTGCAGAAGGATCGGAACAAGAAGAGCCCATTCCGCGGAGTTCGACAGGCGAAAATCGCGCAGAAATCGAAGTTTGAATCTAGTAAAATATTTCTCGCCGCTGATCTCTTGGCTAAATTCGACGTCAAGGAACCGAAGGCGGTGATTCTCAGCGGGTGGGAGCTCCATATCCTCGTCTTCAGTGTAGTCTGCGCAAGTATTATCTCATCGTATGAGATTGGAGCATAGTATCAACAGCTACATAAAGCCGTTGCAGTCGCAAGGCTAGTGTATTGAAGCCTCGGAGCAAAAACAAATAGGCATAATAGAGGCTTCTCGGAGATGGTAGGGTCGAAAGCACTGGCAGGCCATTTTGTTATTAGGTGGGATTCTTTTATTTGAAGCTTTTCGAGCATGAGAAGAGCCACTGAAGCCTCGAGTCTGTCCATGACTGATTTTTCGACCTTTCGGATAAATCCTGGCAGTACGCACTCGACGGAACCAGTGACAGTATTAGCCAGCGATTGATATTGGGCTAAAAACCCATTGTGCTTGGGTTCTACCCCAGTTGAATGCTCTTGATTGCTGAATTGAATAACAACGCCCAGTACTCTTGCACTCGAGCGGCTGTCGAAGAGGTGGAACAGCTGGAGTTTGTCGATGAATTTTGAGGGGTGGATCTTGTGACTTTGCACCATCGTCGACATGCACACGTTCCCGAGAAAATGGCTTCCCAGGACTTTCCGTGGCTAGGATCGTCAAACTCCTTCGCTGAACCGAAGGCGACGAAAGTCAGCCAATATTTTGTCAGGGGCTGGTGTAATAGACTGTGAAGGGTCAAGGCCTTGCGAATTGCTGAAATAATCTTAAATTTATGTGATCTGCATGACAACAGCTGGTACTGACTTATATATGATCAGTGGGGGCGAAAATGGCGCAGATGCGATCAAAGGCGAGTGAGACGCATTGTATGAGAAGAAGCATTGAGATGTAATATCGGAGCCATCTGTTGGGAAAGGTCGATTGAATGGGACGAGGACGGCGCTGGCGGGGGTGTGGGTCGCGCGCCGAGCCAAACTTCCCATGTTAAATATCCGCGAGTGGTTATTTAGTTAGTTCGCATATCGTTTCTAGAAGTAGAAATATTAGGACCAATTGGCAATGCGCGGCGAGCGCACATTTTGATCAGATTTAGCAAACATTGCGCGCAGCACGAAACAATAAACTCGGAATGCCCTGTGAGCGAAGGAGTTTGGGATGCTCAGTTTTGAATAAGCGATGGAATTTGTGGCGTGTAATTTTCTCTTCCAAGTGTCCAAAATCGTGGATAGATGGGGTAGTTCTGGATACACTTTTGAGAATTTATAAGAGTTGAAATGAGTTGAATGGACATATAATCACTGATCTCCGCATTTAATACGTTGCCAATCGCTTTCTTGGCTCAGCGCGAGAATATTGTTTTGGGAGTGTCGTGTGGCCCATCTTGGTCAGCAATGAACTTGATGGGGAATTGGTATGCCTTGGTACGCATTTATGCAGTCGACAGAAGGGTGGTGTCTGGAGCTGCGAGTATAATCGGGAGATGGGGAGCTGAATTCGTGGGCGGGATCGAGCTGGGATCGAGTGAAGATGGTCTGTCTGAAAGAGCATGCCAAGACCGTCGGAGACCAGCGCGAATGTTTTCAGTCCCGCGACCTGTCACGACCTGTCAATGTCACCTTTTCTTCTCCTCCGAGTCCTATCAAGCCTCATCAAGCCGCCAGCACGAACGTCTATGCAGGAGAGCCTTCAAGAGGCTCGAGGTGCTGGGCGAACCAGAGAGGATATGCATTGGGAGTCCGTTCCTTGTATTTGCGCTGCTACTGTAACAGCACGAGCATAAAAGACGGCGGGGCTCAACTTCACAGATCAGTAGCAAGTAAACCTCACTAAGTGCGAGGGCTCCGTCCGGTCGAAAGTGCGTCTCCACCAGTGTATTCTTCTTTCTGAGCATGGCCATTGATGGCTTGGTAAGGATCCCCTCGCTCTCTGCGTTGGCCGCTGGCGGGTCTGCGCGCGAGCCCGATTCATATTCGGCAAACGCGTGGTGGTGGCGAGGGCGTAGATGACGCGCACAAGTTTGAGCGGTTTTTGTTCCATGACGTGACGAACGCTGCAACGGATGTATGTGCCGGTGGTCTTTGGGAGGCCATGCATCCTCCTGCGCGAGATGCCAGACTCGCAGGTTTGTGGCTCCATGTGTATGGCGCTTGCCGGGTTGTGGGCTCACGACGATTTTTCAGCACATATTTGATGACAATGGGGACATCCATGAACTCAGACACCGTGTGCGTCATCACGCAGCGGATCATCTTCCCTGAACATCCGTTCAAGGGGCGCACAGGGCACATTCGCAAGTCTTGGCGCAGACAGGTACCTGGAGACGCACCGCGACGGGCCTGTGAATTGATAAACACGGTGCCCACGACCTTCTACAAACGCGTCTTTCCGAAGTGGGTAGAACTTTCAGCTGCGGATGGAGGTAAAAGGTATTGCCAATCAAATGCGGTCGCGGCCATACAAGACTAACTTCAAGCTTCAAGCTTTAGGTACTGTGTGGCGCTAGGGGTGGGCTCGCAGTCACACTTGCTGCGTGCTCAATGACGAAATAGAAAATCCCTAACGATTTCCCTTGAATTTCCCTGGCGCCCACAATCTCCCTTTTAATCATTTGCATTGCCCATTGCCTGCTTGGATCGAGGCTCAGGTAGAGGTGTGTTTATCCCCGCCGCTCCGTACTGTACATAATACAATTACATTGATGATAATCCCGGTAGGAGTGAGCACTCCGCGGCGACCGATTACAGCGCACCAGGTGCGGAAGAGATCCTGTCAAGCCTGCACCCGTACCTTACGCCCACGGCTACTACTCTGCCTACATCACTATCAGACAAATGCTGTTGCGAGCGATGATAGGCGACAATTTCTCACCAGTTATTAATGTGGGACCTACGGGCTCCGGCGACCTCGAGTACAAGCCGTGCGATGAATGGCGAGGTCACCAATCCTGCCAGCGCAGCGGCGATGCAAGTATACAAGATTTCCATGCCATCTAAGAGCCTGGGATGAGCAATAGGTGCGTATGTTCTCGATGAACGCCACTCACTCATGATGTGAGCTTTATGAGAAAGCTTTTATGAGAGAGCTGGCTGGAATTTTGGTGGTGGGTGGGGTGGGTGAGATCACCATTCACTGGCACTCTGGACGACCAACCGGGATCCCTTTATAAGTTATCGGTGTATTGAGGGTCCCCGCACACAAGCCTAATCGGTATCGCCACAAACGGCAACGTTAGAGTATATGGCGGGCCCTGGTCGGGAAACTATGATTGACACAATTGACTTAGATAAGTATCATAACTCCTATCTAACAAGAAGGAAATAATAGGCGAAAAGATAAAATATAACTTGCACAGAGTAGAAATGAGTGTGTATCGAGCTGGATCGGCTTGCTGATCTGAGATCCTTGCTAGTATAGAGGCTATAGAAGCTGAATATTGGACGGTGAATGGTTGATTCGAGTTGGCATGACGGATGTGGCACTCGACGCGGGCCGGGTGGCTGTTTTCGGCAGTACATTTACACATGGGTACACATGGACCACACCAAGTCCTCAACTTCTATGTATTCGATTAACAGCTGAGCCTCAAACAAGTTTCAAAACCACTCACGGAGCTTTCCTTCCGCGCACAAGGTAAATCCAAGAGCAACTGCACTAGTCTCACTGCTGTAAACATACGCCTCCGATTAGATGTGTTTCCTCGGATAATTATGTACTATTTGAAGCCGCCACATGGACGATTGGTCAGAGGCTCAAGTCAAGACACCGAGATCGCTATGTTACCCCAGCCCGATCTTGGATCAGCTGTTGACCCGCAGGTGACATTATTTCAAGCCGGTGTGAGAAAGGCTGCAGCGAAGGTTTTAGCGTTGTATGATATCTGGGAAGTTGTAACAATTATACAATCGCTCAGTTCGAAACCACCACGAGCCGCAGTCACCTCTCGTCTCCCGAAGGGGTTGCCCTTGTACTGCCCCACACCCCATCAGCATCGTACAATTCCAGAACCAGGCCCATCGTGGATGAACAGGATAACGATCGCTCGAAGTGCATCGTCGGGAGACCGGGCCATCCCAGTGGTCGATGCCACACCAGCGATATTATGCAACCCCTTTATCAAATCCGCAGTTGCATCGCGAGTGCTCTTCATCTTGATGTCTATTTGAGGACAATGCATGCGCCAATCGTTGGCATGATCAAAACTGATCAAGTCAGATTCCACCATGCCGCTCATGGTACCTCTAGGACAAATCCACAGGCGTGCTTCGCTTCGCACTTATGCACAAGGGCCTTATCGTCACTGTCTCTGCTCGCTGGCACGGAAATGAAGCAAAGAACCTCACCAGTTAACGGCGTGTTACCGCGAATGCACCCGGGTCGAAGCAATGGATTTCAAACATACTGCACTCATTGTGAAACACCATTATGGATTCCAGCAGATTTGCAACCGAAGAAGCCCTGCAGGCATGTCAATTGACTAGCACGCCAGAGAGTATTGGAGGCGATAACGAGCTCACTGAGCACTCACATTGGCTATAACCGGCTGCCAATGTTCATTCAGGAAGCACGAAACACCGCTGGCTGCCATGTACTGTCGATCAGGATGCACAAAACACCGTTGGCTGCAATGCGCTGGCTCTAAGATAGCGGTCTTTGCAACCCACGGCCCAATGACTGGTCTGGCAAATGTTTCACCTATGTTCTACGTCAGATCGAGTGCCAAACCAATATCGCAATACAAGCTTACGCGTCAATTTGGTTGGTGAGTCAGGTGGATTACTGTGTACGCCACGTTGAGAATATGATTCGGCGAGGGGATGGTTAGCATGCCGCTTGAGGTGTTATCCTTCTAGACATACACTGCGGTTCATTCCAATGAAATATATCCGATTGAAATAGGCATTCCGTGAGCCATATGTACAACGCACTCCTCTAGGAGCACTGCAATCTCCTGCATGCGCGATATAGTCGTACAAAGCAGCCGAAAGGCAGCTGCGAGTCACCACCCCGCCCCAAAATCGTCCACGTCGAGGCCAGACGCGCGGGGCTTCGTCTTGAGCGCGGCAGACGGCACGCGCATCACGGGCGACGGCTCGAGCTGCACCGTGCGCACCGGCGCGGGCAGGCGCTCCGCCGACTCCGTGCGCGCCCACGCCGCGTGCGGCGCGCGCGGCGTCGTCGGCGAAACGCTGCGTGCAGTCTCGCTCGGCGGGGCCAGGGGCTTGGCGGCGCGGCGCACTTCTGCAAGCTCGAGGTCCGGCTCGTCGCTCGCGGACGACGCGCGCTCCGAGTCGAACGAGAGGCGCGCGATGAGCGTGTCGCGCGTGGACGCGGCCATCGGGAGCGCGCCGAGGAGGGACGAGAGCGCGGAGGGCCCCGGCGACCCGCCGGCCGAGACGGGCGCGGTGCCCGGGCGCTTCAGGGCGATTGGCGACGTGTTCGGGAGAAGGGTATCGTCGCGGGTGTAGAGGGCCGAGCGGGAGGCGGGGGGGAAGAAGGAGAGCTGCGACGCGGGGATGCGGCGGATGGTGGGCACGGCGGGCCGGTCGTGCGCGGGGTCCAGCGACACGGGCGGCCCCCGCGCACTTGAAGCGCTGCTGGTGGACGGCTGGCCGCCGTCGAGATCCGGCGCAGGGTCGCGGATGGGGATGTAGAGCACCTTGCGCAGGTGGATCGAGTCGGACGTCCACAGCTGGTTCGCCTTGCGCAGCTCCGCGATGCGGATCCCGTACCGCAGCGCCACGCCTGCGAGCGAGTCGCCCGCCGCGACCTGCCCACACCGCCGTGAGCAATCGCCTGCCTGGGATGGGGATCGGGCACGCACCTCGTGCACGAGCACGGTCTTCTCCTCCCCGCCGCGCACGCTCGTCTCCGCAAAAGCGCCGCGGCCCCCGTCCCCGCCCCCGGCCCCGTCCCCGTCTCCCGCGGGGTCCCATGCGCCCAGCACCCGCGAGAGCTGCGGGCGCGTGACGCCCCACCCGTCCTCAGGCGGCGGGCCCCCCAGTGGGTGGTGGTTGTTGCTCCACGTCTGGCTGCGTGAATGCCCCGCCTGGTGCGGGGCGTGCTCGTGGTTGTGGTCGCGCTCGTCGGCCCACGTCTGGCTGCGCGAATGCGTCATATGTATATGTGGCCAGTCGGCACCGTGCGGACCGTCCGACTCGGCGCGGCGCAGCGTGCTCCTGCGCCGCCGCGGCTTCGTTGGGGAGGCCCGCACGCTCGAGCTCGAGCTCGACGGCGTGGCGAAGGCGTTGTAGTACAGATCATCGCTCGAGTGCTTCTTCGATAGCGCCGAGCCGTTCTTGGGGGGCATGAGATTATGGCTAGCTAGTGTCCCGACAGACGATCAGACCTGTGTGAGCGTGTGGGGGTATGTCCGGGGTGTGAGGCTTGAGCTGGGGCCAGTTGTCATGGCCGGTGCTCGCTGGCAGGCGATGTGATAAGAATATAAATGCAGCAATATTTCCACTACTGCCCCCGCACCCGGGAAGCATGCGAGGTCGCAGCGAGGATGTCAGAAAACGATCAGTCGGGCAAGCGTTGGGAAATGGGGATAAAAAGCCAAGTCCGCCATTCCTGATTGCGAGGTTTCTTATGGATTTTTGTTTTCATCGAGAGTGACTGAGGTTGCACCTTACACGCCTTTTCGCGATTGCATTTCTCCTATCGCCTCGTTCTTTAATGCCATAGAGCTACCTATAAGGGAGGAGGTTGGCGTAGCTCGGTACGATCCCTGGCGCTCGGTAGAAGCGGAGGGTCACAGTCAGCAACTTCGGGGCACTTGACTTTGACTCTGCGACGCGAATCGCGATCAGCCCCATCAGTATCTCCTCGATCAGAAGTTTCGTGCTGAATCCTGTCGATAGGGCAGATAATAATTGTTCAAATAACTTGTTCTTATACAATCCTTGCGCAGAGACACCTGCCAAGTCAAATGACACGTAGACCACCTGCCTCGAGGATAAGGCAGACAAGAAAAGGTGGAGAGCTGGTACAAGTATTGTCTACAAATACAGCTTATAGATGCATCACGACCGAGTAGCCCACTGTCAGAATAAATCATTCAATAAGGTAGCAACAACAACCACGGCAAAAAGGGATCCACGAAGAGACAGACAATCGGAAACATCGTTGGAAGGCAAACAAGAAAAGGTGGATAGGGACTCGTACAAGTATTTTCTACAAATACAGTTTAGATAGATCGTCGTGGCCACTGTTGGTATAATAGAGTAGCACAACGGGCACAGGCAAGAAGGGCCCACGCAGACAGACAAGAAACCCGCGCAGCCAACAGTCCCGGCTAGTGCTTCCCCCCCTCCGCCTCGTCCCTGCTCCTCTTCTTCCCCCCGCCCCCACCCACACTCCCAATGGCTCCCGGCTGCGCGCCCGTGACCCCCACCACCAGCCCCTTCAGCCACCCGTTCTCGCGCCGCAGCCCCTCGCACTCGCGCTCGAGCTCGCCGACGCGCCCCTCGAGCTCCTTCGCGCGCGCCTCGAGCGCGGCCTCGCGCTCCTTCTTCTTCATGCGGAAGCGCGCGCTGGCGGCCGTGTTGCGCCGCCGCTTGTCCTCGCTCGCGGACGCGGGCGTGGTCGTGTTCGCGCCGTCGGGGCTGTACGGCTCGCTCTCCGTCACGGACACCGATACACTCGCTTTGCGCGACCGGGCCCTCTTGGCCGGCGGTGCAGGCGTCTCCTGCCGCGAGTGATCCTGCTCTGATGGGGCGGGTGGGGGCATAGACGGAAAGGCGATCCCCTGCGAGCCGTGCACGGAGAGCAGCTGCGCGAGCGAGGGCATCCCGCCCGCCTGCGGCGCGAACGGGTCGATCCCGAAGCCCGCGAGGAGGTGGTTCAGATCGAAGCCCCCCTGATTCTGCTGGTTGTGCTGGTGGGGGTGGGAGGGGGAGTGCGCGCCGTCGACGCTCGTGCCGGTGACGACGTTTTCGTGCGCGTCGTGCGGGGCGACGCCCGCGCGCGGGAGGTACTCGTCCTCGTCGTCCTCCTCGTGGGAGGCGGGGGCGGAGGGGTTTTTGCGTTTGTGTTTGGCGTGCTCGAGGGGCTCGTCGGACTCGAAGGCGAGATTCGTCCAGAGGTCGAGCTGCGCGGAGAGGTCGGGGTACGAGGGGGCGAGCAGGTCCTGGGAGCCGGAGGCATGCAGGGGCGAGTGCACGATATTGAGGCCCTGGAGGTTGGGGGCCATTTTGGTGATGCGGTCGAGGAGGAGGATGAGGATGAGGGTGGTGGTGGTAGGAGACGAAGGGGGGTCGGCTGGGGGGTGGTGATTAGATGAAAACCATGTGCGGCCCTCGGCAAAACCTGCTGTCTTACCAATCCGTCGAATTCCGGCCCGATTTGATGGCTCACTAATGCTAATGCGCCTCGGCCGAGATAATCAGCCGATGACGAGCGTGGATCGAGGAGCGTGGATTCGGGGTGGAGTGGCTGGAGGTGGTGGGAGGGAGAGAGAGATAAGATGGTGGAGGGGGAGGAGGAGGTAGGCTGGAAAGGAAAGTGTATTGCGGAGGTAGCCCGTGGCGGTGCGGATTGACATATTCGCTCATTGATCACAGGATTGCGCAATATCTGCCCACCCCTGCCGATCCAGCCACAACGCTAACGACAAGGGCTCATTCAATTGTGCGTATACGCCTCTATACACTCGGAAGACACCCGGCTGCTAATGCCAGGGCACCGTGCGCGGATTGGGCTCAACGTGCGTCCAGCGCTATCGTGGCACGGCGTGCCACTACAGCACTACTGCCCGCGTTGGGGCAGTCCGATGATCATGACCTTGGTAAGCACCGGTGGCAGGGTAGATAACGGCTGCCAGTGTCTTCTATCTGCACCCGTGGGGGCGGGCGCCGAAAATGCGCGGGCTTGCGTGGGTGTCGGCAGGGGCCAGTTGCCACGAAGCGAGCGGGCCCGCATTATTGGTATTGGCTGTCAGGGATTATATTGGCCTCGCTGGCGAGTATGGGTCCAAGGGGGTGCCGGTTCCGGAATGGTGGCAAAGTTCGAGATCTGAAACAGTGGGCTGAAAGGGTAATCAGCCTCCTCTATTTGCAAGTGTAGTGCCGTTGGAGATTGGCATGGGCGGCCGCGTGCGCAGCCGACACCCACACAGGCGACATTGGCGGGCAGGCGCAAAAGAGGGCAATAAGCACACTGGTGCACCCCACAGCTTATATACCCAGCAATGTCGCCATTTTCAAAAGCATGTTGCGCGATGGCATGCTCGTTGCTCGGACGTTCCAGGTGCATCTCCAGAATCAAACCCCGAGCTCGCGCCACCGACCCGTGCCCCACAGCCGTATGCGGTAGTATTGCAGTTTGCACTTGTTTGCGAGTGGCAACTTGCGACACTAGCTGCAGAATGTACTGGGGCATATGCTTCACATATGTAGAGAAATATCTGGCGCGAATAGCAGACTCCGGGAGCCGTGACGTTTCTCGGGAAGATCTAGTCACGCTCAGGGGCAAAAAATTAGAGAATCGTCTCGACGTGCCGAGCGTCAGCGACTAGGAGCCCTAGGTGGCGCAGATTTGCGCCCCCCGCTGATCTAAAGCTTCTAAAGCATGTAGAATCTTATAGATGCATACAATGGAGATTGAGCCCATGATGACTCAAGATTCTGTTTTAATGACGTCCATGGATATACTAATAAACAAATGAATGGGTTGGAGAGTACTGAGCCTCCTGTGTTTGCGAGCATAGTATCGTTAGATGTATGCGGCCGTACAGGCGCCCTGTATAAAAGAACCATGCAGACCGCATGGAAAGCGAGCACACCACTCAGCCAGCAACTTCGCCATTCATAAAAGCACGTTGCGCGATGGCATGCTCGTGCCCACATCGCTCGGACGTTCCAGGTGCTTCGCTTCAAAGCCCGAGTTGCGCCACCGCCTTAGTCAACCGTGCGAAACCCATCCCGTTAGGGACTCCCCGCCACGCCAAAGCCAAGCCGCCGGCAGCAGTAAGCGCAAGTCAGTCATCCTCGATCGAAACCACACCACCAAATACCGCTATACCGATCACCATGGCCTCCTCCGAACCCGTCAAAGTCCCGTTCTTCAAGAAGGGCAAGGCGCGCCCGACCACGAGCCGGAAGCGCGAGGCCTCGCCCCCGCCCGGCGCAGGCGCAGCGCCCGTCGCCTCGTCGAGCGCGGTCGTCCTGCCCGCGAAGAAGGCCGCGGGCGGGCTGCTCAGCGCGGGCTCGAAGCGCACCGCATCACAACGGCGCGAGGACGAGGCGGAAGAAGAGAGGGACGGGCCGGACGTCAAGTACACCGCGGCGGGCTCGCACCAGCAGGCCGCGCGCGACATCCTCGCGGGCGACGAGGCCGAGGAGCTGCTTGCCAAGCGCATGCGGAAAGACAAGCTCGACCGGGGGGAAGACGACGGTGTGGAGGCGGCGCCGGACGGGCTGTACCGCGGGCAGGCGGCGTACAAGAGCCACCTGGTGAAGAGCAAGGAGGTGCCGAAGGCGATGCGCGTCGGGCCGCAGCGCGATATGAGCGGGGGCACGATCCGCACGGTCACGATCGTGGACTACCAGCCGGACGTGTGCAAGGACTACAAAGGTGCGTGCTTGCTTCTGTGCTGGTGCTGGTGAGAGCGAAATGCTGACTGAGTACTGGTGCACAGAGACGGGCTACTGCGGGTTCGGCGACACGTGCAAGTTCCTGCACGACCGCGGCACATGTGCGTCCCCCCTCCCATTCTCCCCTACTCCCGCTGACATACTGATGATATGCGCAGATCTCGCGGGCTGGCAGCTCGACAAGCTCGCGGAGAACCCGGCGAAGCAGGCGGGCGACGACTCAGGCTCGGACTCGGACGAGGAGGACATCCCGTTCGCGTGCCTCATCTGCCGCAAGCGCTACACGGACCCCGTCGTCACGCGCTGCGGGCACTACTTCTGCACCGCGTGCGCGATCAAGCGCAACGCGCGGACGCCCAAGTGCGCGGCGTGCGGGACGCCCACGGGCGGGCTGTTCAACCGCGCGGACAAGGTCATTGAGAAGATGGACAAGAAGCGGGCGGAGAAGGAGCGGGAGGAGGCGGACGCGGCGGCGGAGGAGCGGGGCGCGGCCGGCGCGGGTGGGGGTGTGCAGATTGAGGGGCTGGGGAGTGAAGGGGATGGGAGTGATGACGACGACGAGGACGATTAGCGCGTCATTCATTAATCGATACATGTCCACAAGATCTTGGCGTGCGTCCTAATATTAATTGCTGTGCCTTTGCTCATATGAACAGCTCCAGAATATTAATTGATTAAATGCCGGCCCCGTGAAAAACAAAGGATAATTCTGCAACCTGTCAGGATGCCGTCTCCTGACTGATCTGCGCACGATATCGATGTTGCTGCAGTGCTCGGCGGTAGCATGCTCCGGCAGGAGATGCGCGGGGGACACATGAGGACACATGCAGGTCCACTTATGCTTCGCGCATAAGCTCGAAAGGCTATCTCATCGCAGGCGCCCATCGACCGCGCCCCATCGCCGGGGGCTTGGCCACCGGAACGTGGGGGATGCGCGGCCGGCCACCAACGCCCCGTCTAGTCGCCGGCGCAGATCCTCGGATGGCTCTTGAGACGCGATTGTGACTGGGGGCATGGTGCCTCCCGTGCCTCGTCCCTCGTCTGCGCAATCTCGGGCCTCTCGTTGGTGCGGGTGTCGATAGCGTCCCAGGGCCGCAATGGGGTAGAGGGGGCCTGCCTTGTGGCACCCCTCGAGGCTCGAGCCCCAATCAATCTCGCCTCCAGCCAGATCTCGGGTCAGCTGAGTAGTCCGCCGAGGGCATGTCCACCACTCGCGCACAGCGCACAATTTTTCTGGCACTCTCTGTCAATCGCACGTCGATCTCAGCCAGCGCGGGGCATGCAGCGAGCCAGCATGGAATTTCAAACCGTGGTGCACAAAGTACAGATGCTATTCTATCCTATTATGTACAAACCGTCCGTCGACACGCACCGCCATGCACGAGAATATCCGCGATCCAAGAAATTTTGTGGGTAGCACAGCGTCCAACAGCTGGCGGTGCAGGCGACTAGATCGTGGCCCCGGTGCAGCCGTGATCGGTGTGCCTCTTCAGCGAGTCCGCGCGGCTGAACTCCTTGTTGCAGACGCGGCAGCGGTGCAGCGACGGGCTCGTCGCGTGCTGGCTCGCCCAGTGCCGCTTGCGGTCGTGCGAGCGGCTGAACGACGCGCCGCACTGCGTGCACACGTAGCGGTCGCCGACGGGCGGCGGCGACGCGGGCCCCGCGTCGTGCGAGCCGGACGCGTGCAGGTGCGGGTAGCTCTGCGACGCGGGCACGTGCGGCGGCGGCGTCGCGGGGAGGTAGTGCGCGGTGTGCGCCGCGGGCGGCGGGTGGCGCGGGTTGAGCGGCGAGGGGGACGAGAGGGGCGCGGGGCGCAGGCCCGGGTTGGCGTAGTGGCTCTGCACGGTCTGCGCGGGGGTCGGGAAGAATTGCTGGGGGTCGGAGGTGGCGCCGTAGAGCGCTGGGGCGTAGGCGCCGGCGGCGTCGGAGGTGTGTCGAGAATGGGACGGGCGGTGGTGGGGCACGGGTGAGCCCGACGAGTATCGCGGAACGCTCGAGCCCGCCACCTGTTGATAGTGTTGGTAAGACATATCCTGCACTTGCTCTGATCAAAGTTAGCACGGCGAGCCCATGAGCGGCGCATAGAACTCACCAGGGTACTGAGGTGCGTAGTTGGGATAATGCATAGAAGGACTCATCGATCGGGGCGCGTATTGTAGCATTTGGGAAGGAGTCAGCGGCCGATTGGGCGTAGGGTTGCGCGAAGACGCCGCGGGAGACTGGGACCTTTGCGGGTTGTATGAATTATGCATGGCTGGGGGTGTTGTCGACAATCTGGCAGGCTCGGAGGCCCTGCTGGCTTTTATGCTACGCCAGCTTTCCGGACGATCGGCCAAGCCCGCAGCTGAACTGTCACTGTAAATTGAGCATTACCAAATAATTACCTGCAGGGTCATTGATATGATATTGTGAGCGGTGGTAATAGGTCTCGACTTACTGGAATTGCGTGGCATAAATTTTGGATGTGAAGGTTACTCCCGCATCGGTAACTAATGCCGGCAGTGGCGCCTCCGAAGATCCTGGGCGAGAAGGCAAACGCCCCCTGGATCTGCGGCATTTGACAACATCTGGCACAAGCTGGTATCTCGTTCGGGAGGATCGATTGGCAGGCGGAGAAGTAAAACGCACAGCAGTTCATCCAAACAAGTACATACACGTCATGACAACGAGTATCCACGCAAATAGGCGAGAATCGAGCGAAATTGTCGATCGTCGAGTCGCCCTGAAGATTGGCAGTGGACCAACTCCCCTGATCACCGCCCTGAGGCAAAGATAACTGGGATAGTCCAAAGCGGAAGTATTGCTTGGAATAGAGAAAAGTTAGTCATGTCCTGTAAAGGATACATCAGCTCTCGAGTCTATGATAATAATCCGCGCTCGGCCTGTGCGTCTTCGCGATTGATCTGTTTTTACCTCATGAGCGGCTCATCATATCTATGAACAGCAGGCCTCGGAAATTGGAGAGCCGTCAAAAGCACCCGTCCGGACATCGGGAGTTAATGTAAAAGGTTAGCGTGAGCTTGACGTATTTGTAGATCTTAATCAGGCACCAGGTTCGTGGTGCCGCCTCGGCGACGATTGTATTTATATGGAGGTTAATGCCGCAATTCAGATCGATTGTAAAGGCTGTTTGCTAGCGCAGACGGTTGCAAGCGGGCAGACACACTTATCGACGATGACTGGAGGCGATCGCAAGCGAGATGAGTCGTGAAAGGGTGCGTCAGACAGAATCAGGGTGGGCAGAATCGACCCCGCTATGATGAGCGACTTCAAAGCGAGCGCGGGTCCGGGCGTGGTGGCACATGATCTACATCCCCCACCTTGGGCCAAGCTTGACGCCACGGCGAATGCGACGAGAGCGCGCAATGACGAAACTCGGTGCCTTGGAGAAGCGACATGTCACGACACAAGTCAGACGGAATCAAACCTTCAAGCTTGCTGGATTCGTCGACAGCGCGAAGATAATAGGACCATTGTTGAGGGATAGAATGGCCGTAATTGGTTGACATGTTATATTTGCCTGCCAATCTCAAGCGGGTGACGGCCCACGGGTCACAGGGCGGCCACATATCGGGGACAGCCAGACAAATATAACCCAGTATGGATGGGGCAGGGCGTTGGCATAGATACAGATAACCAGAGCAAAGGACTGAGGAGGCCAGAGAAGGCTAGGTCGGCGGGATACCGACTGCGGAGGTAAAGTTCGAGTTAGACTCTCAATGGACGGGCGCGCGCCTTGACGGGTGAATAGACAAATAGATACAAATACTGCTTTTAGTCGTCTACGGTGGCCGAGTAGCCCGGCACCAATACAACCGATCATGGCGCCGTTCGACCTCGACGCGTGCATTGAGCAGCTGCTTAGAAAACAACTCCTTCACGAGGCCCTACTCCGCGAGATATGCGAGAAAACGAAGGAGGTCTTGATGCGGGAATCAAATGTCGTGCACGTTAGCGCCCCGGTGACGGTAGTAGGCGACATTCATGGGTGAGTCAGAACACACTTGGCAGGCGAACCGCAATCTTATCGACCATTCAAGCCAGTTCTACGACCTCATAGAGATTTTCCGAATAGGCGGATACGCTCCAAACACAAACTATCTGTTCCTCGGTGTGTCATTTCGAATCAAGCCAAAAGTAGATGATCGAGCGGGCTTCCAGGTGACTATGTCGATCGAGGCTTGTTCAGTGTCGAAACGATATCCCTTTTGACATGCCTGAAGCTACGATACCCTGACCGCGTCCAACTCATACGCGGCAACCACGAGTCCAGAGCCGTCACCCAGGTAAGTTTCGTGGCATGTTGTGGGCGGTGACTTGGCTGACCACGGACAGACATACGGGTTCTACACCGAATGCGTGCGGAAATATGGTTCTTCACATGTCTGGACATACTTCACGGACATGTTCGACTTCCTGACTTTGTCTGTTGTGATTGACGATAGAATATTCTGTGTCCATGGCGGTAAAGCGCAAATACTCTTCTAATGACGTAGCACTGATCCTATCCCTCGATCGTTTGCAGGTCTCTCTCCGTCTATACACTCTATTGATCAAATCAAGGTTGTTGATCGGTTCCGAGGTCCGCCTTCTCCTCGATTGGAGCCTCTTTTTGCCTAACTCTCTCATGTAGAGATACCCCACGAAGGCCCAATGGCAGATTTGGTATGGTCTGACCCAGATCCGGAGAAAGAGGATTTCGCAATATCCCCACGGTGAGTTCACCATCCTGACGCCTTGCAGTGATGTTAACGGTGGCTTCGCAGCGGTGCTGGATACACGTTTGGTTCTGGTGTCGTGCACAAATTCCTAGACTCAAACAATATGCTGCACATTCTTCGCGCGCATCAGCTATGCATGGAAGGCTACTCGTCCCTGTTTGAAAAACATTTATCGACCGTGTGGTCTGCCCCGAATTACTGCTATCGGTGTGGTAACTCCGCTAGTATATTAGAGGTCGGGCCTGGCGGAGCTATGTATTTCAACGTATTTGAAGCAGCTCCCGAGAATGAGAGAGATGGGCCCGCTCAACAGGCCGCACAGAATGCTGGTGGAAAGGTATGTCCGAAATGGATTTCAAGCGTGAGGGTCTAGGCTGATCTGCTTCCTTCAGCTTCCCGAATACTTTCTGTAGGTCTGAGGGTACGCAAACAGCCGCGCGGATATGTAACGAATACAAGTGCAATGACCGCCCGGTCTTCAGGTCTCTTCGCTGACGCAAATTTACCCTAATACCATATCATATCGAGTCGTGTAGCTTATCAAATACTATCAAGAAGGTTATGGTATGACGGGCTGCTACAGGATCGTACTCACAACAAGTGTCATTCGGCATCATACCCATGAGGTACTATGTATTTGCTTTATGCAGCCAAAATCTCCTCCATGCCAGAAGCACGGTTGACACCCGCCAACCTCGTTTTATCCAAAGCCGTGCGGCGACAAGCCCCAATAACGACCATAAAATAACTTTGGCGTGCACTTTCCACCGGTCCCACCACATCGTGGCGAGTGTCCGGAGAAGATCGCGCACCTGACGCTGACTAGTGCGGGAAAGTGGTGTCTGTGCCTCAGCATACCAAGATGGGTAGCCATAGAGCGGTGTTTGAGAAGGTGTTCGCGGGGCACTGCCGAGCAGTTCTGAGGTAAACACAGGTGTTTGAGGGGCGACGGTCGGACGACCAGGTCCGGAGCCAGGAAAGCTGACGGAGGGCCGCAGAGGATCGCTTTGTGGCCGCAAGGGGTCATTGAGATCACCGAGCCATGCCAGGGTTCCTCCGTACTCTGTGTAACATGAGGAAATTGCGATACAGGCCTCATGTGACTGCCAACGCACCCTTGGGCAGGCACGACGATGTGAAATAGGCCTCTAGCTCATTCTTGGACGGGAACAAAATCCGAGATAGTGCAGACGCCGGCAATACGCGTCTGTGACAGCGCATAATGTCAGACCTATATGGCTTAATCTGATGCGTCGGGAGACTTTACTTTGCGACTGTCCACAACCCCTGGTGGGTCCAAGAATAATTCAGCATGAAGACTTAAACACTAACATTTAGCCTATACCCTGCGCGGATGAATTGACTTGAAGGTTACCTGCAGCTATCATTCCAGGGAATCGAGGGATAACCTCCCTCATGGCCCAAGTGATCAAGTTGATGTCCTTGCGAATGAAGTCAGGTTGGAATATCTGGAGATTTCATGTTTACGTACCATGCTTTGCATCGAGACGTCAGCTAAATCTAACAGAATAACATATTGCAGTAGAGGACTACCGCTCTCGGCAGATTTGTTGAGCTCCTTCAGATGAGCCTGTAAGCGGTCAATGGTGGGCATTAACAAATCCTTGAGATCTTCCTTGCCGTTCTCGGCCGCAAGGTCAGACACTTTCAGAACAATTATCGGTCTCTTGAACGGATCCGTTATGTCCGAGGGCAAACAATGCAGCATACCCAAAGGTGGTGCTTCTGCTCGGGGATGTATGGTCTGTATACGCCACACAAGGTTTTGTCTGATGGATTCCATGGCAAAGGAGCGCGTAAATTTGTGACGCTGATAGTCCAGTCAGCTGTTGATAAGACAAGAATTGGGTGTGCCAGTCAAGACCTACCCGGTAGAAATGAAATATCGCGGCTGGGAGATGTTTAGCATGCTTTCTTCGGAGATGAGTGTTTTACGCACTCGTGTCCTCTAACCATACCCTAGCCCAGCATGCAGCTTCGCTCTCGATTCCGAGTTCTAGTTCGTTCATGACATGTGGAAATACATCTTCCAACAGGGTTTGCTGTAGCTCAACAGTTGCTGTATGGTTTTCGTGGTAAACCTCCAATAGCTTAGAATTGTTCGCAGCGAGCATCGATCGAATGTCCATGGCTTATGAGGTATATGTGATCGATAGGGTACGGAGGGTATCAAGTCAGTTGAGCGAGCGCTAACGTACCATGTACGACATGTTATTCGAGACGATCGAGACAACCGGCTACTGCACCCGCTTTTTGAACCACGACTTTTATTTCCTCTCTGGAGACTCACTCTACCAAAGATCATCGAAAAGCAATAACTCTGGACTCTGCAACCCGACTACCCCGCGGCCTCAGCGCCAGAGCGTGTTCGGGGGTAGCGAACATGCCCCAGGCCCTAACTGAGCTAACCTGTTATACACTCACCACCTTATGTACCTGCCATACTGGGTATCCAAAGTTCAAACCTTGTGCACTCGTGGACGACATCCGGAGCAATGACAGGGGTGAATGTTGTTTGACTTGGGCGGGCCAGCCGCTTGAACATATAACCTCCCCTCTCCGAGTATCGGAAAGACATGACACGATTGTTTTCCCGTCTTGCGGGACTCATGATCAATACAGTATCAAGCAGGCCCTGCAACTGCTTTCGCAAACTTGCGCCTGGTCTTCGATTCCATTTTCTCAGTTTGATCCGCCAATCTGACATGGAACCCTTATCCTTATCATTCTTAAGCAGCCATAGCACCGTGACACCGCTGGATCCCGAATCATATCGCAAACCTCTCAGAGGCTGGTCGCTGTGAGAGCTTCTCTTTTTGTCCTGCCCAGATAGCGCCCAATCAGCCATCAGACGAATCAAATCGTAGGACCTTTGATACTGATACACACCAGACTCTTCAAGGTCGCTCGCCAGCTCTTTGGTCAATATATTCACTTTGGTTCAACTAACTATCAAGTGGCAACAGGACTGAGCATTGGAACCGTGATACCTTTCTCTGAGCTGCGAAACTCTGACATCTCCGCGGCCAAAGTACCTTTTGGACCTCGCCATTCAGTGCCAAACAGTTTAACATTGCGGTTGGATGTAGGTACTCAGTAAGCCCTTGGGTAACTAGTTAAAAGGTTGAAAAATAGCCTGCTCTTGTTAATATTATTTTGTCCATCTGTTTCTGCCTGCCAGGCATGGGAACTAGAGCCAGAGCAATCCTCCTGTGATGACAAAGCCATATTACTATAGCCAACTTGTTACTCGCGGTGGCAGTTGACTTCATCACGCTCAGCGGAGCGGCTGGGACAGCCAACCAATTCCTTTTCTAACTACCATGGCCACCGATAACTTCGCGGCACCCCCAGACGTTCATGACTCTACTACTACACTTGAGGCCGCAGGGTCTCCTCCAGTAGCCATCCCCGCAGCTCCTCAATCGATATCTGCTGCGGACGCAGCCGCTATAGAACTGCCATCGTCACCCCCAGCAACTAACGAAACATCCCAGCCAGCCATGTCAGCAGTCCATGATGAACCCACCCCTTCTCTTCCTGAGAGGCCTGGCCCATTACCTCGGGAATCGTCTCTGCCTACCGCTCGTTCTGTACCCAATGTCGATCCAGACCAGACTACTGAAATTCCCGAAATCGCTTCACTCAAGGCGATGTTCCCCGATTTTGACGTAGCTGTACTGTGAGATATCAATTCACCACACGTACTCTTGCAAACTAATCGGCCAATTCTGCAGTCAATCGGTACTGGAGTCTTGTGGTGGAAACCAAGATCGTGCAATCGACATGTTGCTGGGTATGAGCGACCCCGATTATGTCTCCCAGCAGCCACCCGCACCCGTACAGGTAGGAAATGTTCCAAAATTGCTTTATCGCTGATCCAAACATACATACCAGTCGCAGACAGATCTCGACGAAGAGTTTGCACGTCAATTGATGCTGGAAGACCAGCAACAACAAGAACGTCAACAATCTGGCGGTCGCGGACAGCCCGGTTATGTACCACGGGCGCGAGGGCAACAATGGCAACAGCAGCAGCAACAACAACAGCCAGTAGCCTCTCCGGCGGGTCAGAGAGACGGTTTGGCAGATTTACAGGAACAAGTAGCCAAGTTTGCCGATAGTTCGTCTCATCTGTGACTATCGTTCGCAAAGCCTGATCGTGTATGATATAATCTAGCGGGCAAGAAAACCTTCAGCTCGCTGCTTACGAAAGCAAAGGCCAAATTGCAAGAATTTGACCAGCAGAGGTGCGATACTGCCCGCATCCAGCGATGATTCCCCATTATTGACCGCATGCAGGACCGGACAATCATCCGCACAGGCAGGCACCCAACCATCGTGGGGAGCTCAGCAATATGAGGCCCCATCACAATCGTATGGCCAGCCACCGGGACAGGCGCAGCCATCGTATGGTCAACCCCCGCCACAAGCGCAGCCATCGTACTACGACCCCAACCCGCAACCCACCCGCCAGGACTCTTTTGCGTCGACTCAAGGGTACGATACTACGCCTCTGCCAAGCTCTCAAACTCGTGAGTTGCCCGAGTTCGCGCAGTTGTGCTCTCACTGACTATGCGCAGCCTACTCCGCTGCGCCACCTGTTGGGTCTGCTGCGCCCTCCGTTGCGGCATTGTCCTCCACCGCAGTTGCTGGATCAGCACCTACGACTCCGGCTGTGACTACACCTAGACCACCTGCAACTTCATCCGGCGCACCTCCTATAGACCCCAGTACGGTGATATTTCATTTTCCGTAGACGTACAGCTCACCATATTCAAATATACAGGTAAACTTGGGATGCTGCCAAAGCGGCCTGTATCTTTGCTGCGAGACCCGTCCCAACCACCAGCTAGGCATGACGATGACGATGACGATGAGCTTGAATACGCCGAGAACCCATTCGAAGAGCATAGGTGAAGTTGAATATGTGGCAATATTCTGTACCATAATTTAGCACCAATCGATGGATAATATCTCTTATTTCTGAATTTGCGCATCCTAGGCGAAAGTCTCTATGGTTCACGAAAAACAGAAATAGGATCAAGTGCGTTCATTATTTCACATGTCTTGAACAATATGTTGCTCAGAACACGGATGATGCAGTAACATTGGACATCATGGATGCGGTTGCACCCTCGAAGTCGCGGGCACTGCCGACCATAAGCAGGCCCACTGAGAAATAATAAGTCAGCGACCCGGTAAACAGCACAAAATCAGGGATAACCGCGTACCAATCAGCCCAAACAAGCCCATGATACTACCAAAGACCTCCACAACAAGGATCTTGACGAACAGGTTGGGATCCGCAGCATCAGCGATAGCCGCAGTCGATCCTGTTATGCCGACCGAGATACCACATAGAAGGTTGCATACGCCGACGGTCAGACCGCCCCAGAAGATCGCGAAACCTGAGATTGAGACAGTGACGCATTAGGAAGGTGGTCGCGCTGGAGGGTAGAGCGCGTACCGGTGAAGTAGTTCTCGTTTGTGTACATTTGACTTTCGGGGACCACTGTCATCTTTCCGGAATACACAATGCCCATGATCTGCCAGGGAATGTCTTACGAAATGGTAAGCGAGGAGCAGCAAATAACGCACCACACCGTAAATCGCGACGACTTCACAGAAGATGACGCTGAACCAGGTATAAGACGATATAGCAAAGTAGATGATCCTCTGAAAACGCACCTAATGAGATTCTTCGTGCTAATACGCGGTGCCCGTACACCACCACCCAAGATGGAAGCGCCTGTCACGAAGATTCCCCTGCAGGTGTCACTCAGTACTGGACCATCCGACCAGTCAAGAGCATTACATACCACCCAGCACCCAGGACACTGAATCCAATGCAAAGACCAATTCCAGTAGAGGCCCATAGATATGGATTCGTCTCCTCCAAGAACCTTCCAACATTGAACGCCTCTCCCGAGCCTGTGGGATTTTGCCCAGTCAGTCCTGTATGCTCCGTAAGGAGTTGTATCAGTGGCTCGCACCAGTGAATAGCATATAGAGAGCTATTATAAGGAACAGAAAGGGCGGAAGCCCAAAGGTGTAATAGTTAAAGTAGCCCATATTGTCGAGGGCTGTTGAGGGAGTTGTGGTCAAGCTGTTCTGGTCCCGATTTGGCGGGAACTTGCTGCGAGCTCTCTTCCTTCATGTACCACCTGCTTAAAGGATTGCACGAACACCTCACAAGGTACCTCAAGATATCTAAAACTATCTGTACAGCTGGCTTAAATTGTATATTGCACCAGAAAAGAGGAGTTCTCTGTGATCATAATTGGCCTCGATGGGGCAGGCAAGACGGTAGAAACACGTCCAACCGTTGCATTGGAGCTGAAAGCTGATCTCGTCGCAGACTCTCCTTGAGAAGATAAAGACCCTCTATAACGATACCCCTGGTCTGAGTCCCGACAAGATAGGACCAACCGTAGGCCAGAATAGTGCGTCATCCTCCCTCAGACGCGCGCTTCTCGTTAAATAGTTTGTTAGTGGGCAAGATATCGCTGCCATCGTCAATCCTGCAATTTTGGGATCTTGGCGGGCAGCGCGGTATACGGTCCATTTGGCCTAGATATTACGACAACTGCCATGCAGTTGCATATGTGATCGACGCGGATGACCGCGAGCGGCTCGGTGAGGGCTGGGAGGTATTCGGTATGTGCTGTCCCTCGAACCCTGTATGTCTCCGTGGAAGGTTGATTGAAGCGTGTAAGGATGCTAAGAAACTGTCCTCTCTGCTCCACAAATATTGGGCGTCCCTCTGCTCCTGATTGCAAACAAGCAAGACAGCCCGCAGAGCCTGTCCGTGGAGGAAATCCGCAATGAATACGAGGCGTGGCACCAAGCTAAGATTGAAAGTGCCAGGCGCCGTTATGGGGAAGAGAATGACGCGGACTCGCGACGACAAAGAATTGCCAGTCTGGATGTCATGGGCGTGTCCGCACTCGAAGGGTCAGGTGCATTCTTGGATGTCTGATTTCTTGCTGATTTTTCAACCATTTAGAACCGGCGTACGAGCTGCAGTCGATTGGCTCTTTTTGCGCGTTCAGAACAGCAGAAGGTACGTTTGCGAAGGGCATCTCACATGTCCATACACTAAATGTCGCACAGAGACACGCAACGAGGATCCCAGAATTCTTGATAGCAATATGCTCACTGTCCATTTGTGGTCTTGAACTATATTACAAACCCGTGCTAATAAGTATAATGTCCTTCCCAAAGCGTCATCTTCATCGAACACATCAGAGTTTGATCCTCTTATCGATCAACTTATACACCCCTTCCTTGAGCTGCTCTTTGTCCAATCTGAATACAGGTCCGGCGTCAGGCAACAGCCATGGGCAACCGCTTGTCCCGAGGTCCGGATCCGTCGCAGAACCTGGAAACAACATAAATTAGAAGAGACATCACTGGCTGGAAGAGAAGTTGCTCGCATAATATCGCCCCCGCGATTCTGTGCAGGGGTGTTTCGGGCATTCCTTGCAATGCTCTTCTGAATTCAGGTGGGACGATCTTTGTGTCCGCAAACCAGGGGTGGATAACCGATATGCGGATCCCCTCCCGCCGGCAGTTTGGGTAGACAGCACGCATGAAACCGAGAACGCCGTGCTTTGAGGCAGCATACATGGGCATATTTGTGGGGGCTTGCCAGGAAGCTAAACAAGGGCCCGAGGTCAGAATCGGTGGTATCGCAGAGACGAAGTGACTTACCCATGGAGCCAATGAGAACGATAGATTTGAGATCTCCTTGCTTTTTACCCTTTCTCAGATAATGCATACCGACGTAAGCGGCTTTGAAGAGGACAAATTAGCTGGTTGCTTGAATGTAACTCGAAGAATAGCTTACTATACAAAGATCCTGTGAGATTGATATCAAGAGTCTTGAAAGTAGGCTTCACGGGTTTGCCGTCTTTCTCTTGCGGCTTCAAAAATTCGCCCATTTCGTTTACGCCAGCGTTGGCAACCTGCGCAATTCGTTGAGCAATGTCTCCAGACATGTAAGCAGAAGGCGTACCACCACATCCACTGAGCCAAACTGCTTCATAGCTAGCTCAAAGAGAGCGACTTGGTCCTCCCAGCTGGTGACATCGCATTTGAGCACCGCGCCTTGGCTTGAGCATAGGTATTAGTTGAGCGCAAATATTCACGGGATAGATAAGTTGTTACCTTCCGGCCTGCACCACCTCGGCTATGACATTGTGAGCGCCTTGGACATCCAAGTCCCCAATAACAATCCTTGCTCTGTGCAAGTATATAAGCACTTGACTATCGCATCGTACCGGTTCAGCTTACCCGTATTTCGCGAACCGCAGAGCCGTCTCTCTGCCAATTCCGGCAGCGGCCCCTGAGGACAAGCAGTCAGCACAGTCCGCCCAATGACTTCAGGCCAGGCATACCTGTGATCACCACTACTTTGCCCCTCAATCTTGCGGCGTGAAGGTCGAGCTGCTCGTCGGTTATGGTAGTCATGGTCTAAGAATTTTTTGATGCCAAAAACCCACAAGCTGATTGGAATTGTAATGGCACCTAGGGTTGCCGGAAGGTGAGGTGGAGGTCACCTTGAGGTAACAGCCACCACCACCTCGGGTTACCTTGAGGTGCCACAAGGTGACCTCAAGGTACCTCAAGGTCGGTACCAATTGCGCGCTAATGCGCTGTGGCGCGACCTGCTCGTAGTTATACATAACTTCCCGGCCTGTTTTGGACCATAAGAGCCCATACATTAGCTTCAAGCAAAGCTAAAAAGCTATATTCATTCGTTATAAGGGATTTTGAGGTGGTCTCGCGATGAGTATTCTAATCGACATGCAAACTAAAGGTGACTGGGCAGATTTCTCGCTACCAGGTTGAGAATGTGACAATAGTATCCATTCCGATGCATTAGAGCGATACACGAGCCTCAATATTGACCCTTGGATGACCATTGTAAGTTCTGAAGAGTCCCAGGACTGTCTTTTTGAACATAAATGAGCTCTGGTGGCTCTGAACATTGCGAGCACAGGTAACACGTAAGGAATACCGAGAAAGGAAGGTGGATTGATGGCCTCGCGAGGTACCTCCAGTTAGGCCGACCTCAAGGTACCTTGAGGTGCCACATTACGGCAAGAGCTTGAGGTAAGGTCACCTCAACTCCGAGGTACCTTCACCTCGCGGCAACCCTAATGGCACCTCTCGATCGGACATTCCCAAGCCCCGCGCGACCATGAGCGCCGTGACGCCCGATCTCCCGAGTGGACCGGGAGTGGACCGGTGTCACGTGGCGAGCGTCGTGTCGAATATCACACTCCAGATTATTGAGAAAAGTAAAGTGGGGAAGGGGCTATAGTCAAGAGGAAACTATCGGCATGGTGGGATTTGGATTTCTCAAATTATCTGTTGACGAGCAGGATATATAGGTCGAATAGCAAGCCCAAGTCAAGAATACACCGGTCCCTGGGCGCCTGCTGAGCGCTGATTCTGAGTTGGCATGGATTGACATATCTAGACCACAGCAAAAGGACACAGTTGGGTTGCGGGGAGAGCTCAGTCGTGCAAAAAGCTTCGCAAGTGACTTAGCCCACGAAGTTGGCGCAATCGGAGAGAATGCGGACTCTGCGGCTTCTAAAATCTGCGCAGGCGCTGACGCGGTCACGCCACCGAGATCTGCCCATTAGAAGCAAGTACAAAAAGTCTCATAACTATTCCAATACATGCTGCGACTTTGCAGTTCACGCCCTCTGGTACAATCGGTATGCCATAAAGGCCGCCGCCGCACAATAGACCATCGTCCTCCCAACGAGCCGCCACAAATCGCGCGCAGCCGCAATGCTCATCTTGACGTTCTGCGCGCCCCCTGTCGCGGCCTTTGCGCGCGCGTCAATCATCTGGTACACGCCCTGCTTAAGCTGCTCGCGCGGCAGGCGGAACACGTAGCCGTCGTCGGGGAGCAGCCACGGGCAGCCGCTTGTCTCCATGTCCGGGTCCGTGGCGGCGTAGAAGATAGCGCCAGCAATGCGGTCTGTCGGTGTGAGCGGGACGCCCGCGAGGAATATCTTTACATAGATCGGCACGATGGCGGTGTCCGCGAAGAAGGGGTGGATCACGCCGACGCGGATGCCCGCCGCCTGACACGGCAGGTGCAGCGAGCGCATGAAGCCGAGTATGGCGTGCTTTGAGGCTGAGTACATTGGCCCGCCGGGGATAGCCTGCCAGGACGCCATTGAGCCGATGAAAATGATCGACTTGAGCGAGCCCTCGGGCTGGTTCTTTTTGAGGTAGTGCTGCGCAAGGTAGGCTGTGTAGGTGACTGCGATGAGGTTGATTTGGATGGTCTTCATGACTGGCGGCTGGCTCGGCTTGCCGTCGACGAGCGGGATGGAGTGGAATTTGCCAATCTCCGTGACACCTGCGTTGGGCACCTGCGTGTATACTCAGTATCTTGCGGTAGGGAAGCAGGCAGGTGTACGCACGACGATGTCGACAGAGCCGTAGGTTTTCTCGGCGTGCTCAAAGAGCGCGACCTGGTCATCCCACTTGGTCACGTCGCAGAGCAGGCATGTGGCTTGTCCTCCAGCTTTTGTGATTTCCTCAACTACTGTCTTGGCGCCAGGAAGGTCGAGGTCACCGATCACGACTTTTGAACTAGACGCCTATTCGAACTGGCATCTATGGGGAGAAATCTCCTGACTCACCCGCGGCTTGCAAAGGTCAAGGCTGCCTGTTTTCCAATGCCATTGGCAGCGCCTAGCTGCTTGTCAGTCCCTGAGAATGCTGGTCTCACGACTAGTTCTCACCTGTGATGAGAACAACCCTTCCTTTGGCCCGTTCTGCGTGCTGGTAGAGCTGTTCGTCGGTGACTGTGGCCATTGTGGTATGAATGTGAGGGTCGTTTGAAAAGCGCAGTGATAGTTATATACAGCATTAATATCCGACGGGAGCTTACATTGGGGATGTCCGGCTGTGTCACTGTCAGCTTGTGATTTAATTACGTGCGTTGACCTGGCACAGCAGACGCAGAATTGCAAGCGCGGCGGATCGCGGGCGCCTGGCGGGCGCCGAGGAAAGACATCAGACAGGGGCTCGGCCACGCGACGTCGATGTCCAGAAGCTACTGGGTCCGCTACTTCTCTGCTTCAACAGCTTAATGGCTTCGCTCAGGCCCACTTATGACACACCACCGCTGAGTCCAGGAGCCGACATTGTAGACGAGGACCTCGAGGAAATCAGGTGCGAAACAATCCAAATTATTCAGATGATACGGCTAATGGCTGAGCAGACGATATGAGGACTTTACGACGATCGACTGGATACAGGACTCTATCCTTGAGCGCAATAGACGTATTCGCCGTGCGGACACTGTTCACGCATCGCGCCGTCGCCCAGGTGGAAAGATAACCCTTCCTTGGCTCTGGACGCAGATATGCAAGGTCGCCGATGCAGTACAAACGTGGTTCGTCGTGACCCTCGTCGGTGCGCCCCCGTTCCCTACGATCCCCATTCGCGCATGCTGACTTGCAGCACGCAGGCATACTCATAGGCATAAATGCGGGCCTGATATCCATCATCACGGAGTGGCTGTCTGACATCAAGATGGGCTACTGCTCGGACGGCTGGTGGCTGAACCAGCATTTCTGCTGCTGGGAGATCGAGAGCGACGAGACGGACGTCTGCGACTCGTGGCACCCCTGGAGCAATGTCACCGTCGCACGGTGGTTCATATACGTGGTCTTCGCCGTGAGTACCCTGTTCCCGCTGCCTTTCGCATCTAACGCGGCATTAGGGCATATTCTCGTTCACTGCGGCGCACCTCGTGCGTTCGCTGGCCAAGTACTCAGCTGGCTCTGGGATCTCTGAGATCAAATGCATCCTCGCGGGCTTTATCATGCAGGGCTTCCTCGGCTTCGCGACGTTTGCCATCAAGAGCATCACGCTCCCGCTCGTAATCGCGTCGGGCCTGAGCGTGGGCAAGGAGGGCCCCTCGGTGCATGTTGCGTGCTGCATCGGGTGGCTCGTATCGGGTTGGTTCGAGAAGTTCAGCAAGAGCCAGAGTGCGTATTCAAGTTCATATTACGGGTATAGCATGGTGGATTAATTCGTTTGTAGGTAAAATGCGGGAAATAGTAACAGCTGCGAGCGCGGCAGGCGTCGCAGTCGCCTTTGGTTCGCCTATAGGTGGGGTACTATTCTCTATTGAAGTGCGTATATTCCCGCACAACTCCCTTCTCGCTTTCCCACTGCCACTTTTGGCCCATTCACCTATCGCCACCTACTCCCCCTCTCCAACAAACACAAGCTGACATCCTCTTAGGAAATGTCACACACTTTCTCCACCAAGACGATGTGGCGCTCCTTTGTATGCGCGCTCGTTGCGACAGTTACGCTCTCCGCGATGAACCCGTTCCGGACGGGCAAGCTCGTGCTGTTCCAGGTCACATACGACCGCGACTGGCACTTTTTCGAGATCATCTTTTTCGTAGTGCTCGGTGTATTTGGGGTGCGTCTCTCTGCTCCTTCTCTCTATCGACGCTGATGCTCCCCAGGGCCTCTACGGCGCCTTCGTCGTCAAGTTCAACCTCCAGGTCGCCGCCTTCCGCCGGCGCTACCTCGCGTCGCACGGGCTCGCGGAGGCGGTGATCCTCGCGGTGCTCACCGCGCTCATCGGGTACAGCAACCGCTTCCTGCGCATCGACATGACCGAGTCGATGGCGATCCTCTTCCGCGAGTGCGACGGCGGCGGCGAGCGCGACTTCGACCACCTCTGCCAGACGAGCGCGCAGTGGCGCATGGCGAACTCGCTCTTCCTCGCGACGCTCATCCGCGTCGGGCTCGTCGTCGTGAGCTACGGCGCGAAGGTGCCCGCGGGGATATTCGTGCCGAGCATGGCGGTGGGCGCGACGTTCGGGCGGATGGTGGGGATCGTGGTGAAGGCGATGTACAGGGCGTATCCGCACAGTGGGATCTTCGCGGTGTGCGATCCGAATGTGCCGTGTATCACACCGGGAACGTATGCGTTTCTGGGGGCGGCGGCAACGCTAAGGTGGGTTCCATTCTGCCGCAGAAGTATGCATGCTCATGTTGTCGGTACAGTGGGGTGATGAGGATCACAGTGACGGTTGTTGTTATCATGTTCGAATTGACTGGTGCACTGACGTACATTTTGCCCACCATGGTAAGCCCGTTCGCCCTCTCGCCACTCCAACCTAACACCCGCTCTTCCCAGATCGTCCTGTTGGTGACAAAAGCGGTGGGCGACTTCCTGGGCACCAACGGCATCGCCGACGAGATGATCCGCTTCAACGGGTACCCCTTCCTGGAGAAGGAGGACCACGCCTTCAACGTGCCCGTCTCGCGCGTGATGAAGCGCGCGCTGTCGATCCTGCGCGCGGAGGGGACGACGCTGGGCGACCTCGCGGCGCTGCTGGAGGACACCGACGTGAAGGGGTTCCCGATAGTGGGCGGGAGCGGGGACGGGGACGCGCGCACGCTGATGGGCGCCATCGGGCGGAGCGAGGTGCGCTACGTGCTAGGTGGGTGGCGCGGTGACGTCGCGTGACGCCGTGTTGACGTTTGTTGTTTGTTTTTGGACAGATAACGCCAAACGGCTGGGAGGTGTGCGCCCGGAGACGCCATGCCTCTTCACGCGGAGCGCAGAAGACGAGGGCGTGCCGGGCCTTTCGGACAGCGC
>JACXVL010000016.1:273745-373641 GCA_014898675.1 Athelia sp. TMB
TCACATGTTAGTAACATAGATGTGAGTAAATGTTAGTCACATATGTTAACAATGGGGTCAGGAGCTGCGATGTTAGTAACATATGTGAGTATCGGCCGGCGAATTCCTCACGGAGCCCTATTCGACGTCAGTGGGCCAGAAGATATCGATTTCGAAGCACTCACTGGAGTCTCGGAGTTGGCATGATATCGACAACGGCCAGCTATGCCTCCCGTGAGCAACAAGAAATCTAACTGAATCTGATACCTGCTCATGAGTCATGTCTTCTTGTGAGCTCGCGGTACCTGCCCCGAGATCTGCTGTCAGTGTGAGATCTAGAGTCCAGTTGGAGCGCACTGGCGCAGGCAGTTGAGACCTGTACGTAAGCCCCGCCCGGATCGTATAGTGCACTCAGTGGCAATGCTGACGCCACATCTCTGCTCTATACTTCTCATGTGTGCAACTTGAGGTAAACTTGAGCACAAGATGGTCTCACACAGCACCAGGAACTGCGTACAAGCAAACAATCTTGGTTCGTCTAGGATCCTTGTCTACTCACCACACAGTAATCACAGCGGCGGCTACAAATCCTCTGGCTATCAGTGACAACAAACTGGTGGCACACTGGCATATACTTCTGGGTCACCGCTCTTGCACTGGCAGCATCCCCCCTGCTGATTTAATGGCTGCAGAAGGCCTCTAAATAGCATAAGCTGCACATCCTGTCGTATCTTCCTCCCCAAACTGAAGACTGTCGCCCTCAATCCTAAACTTGAACCTGCCAGCGCTTGTTGTGATCTTCGCAGTCCCATTCAGGCGGACACACACAAGAAAAAAGTACACGTCGTCGTTTGAATCAATCCTAGTCACTTCCAAGCACCATCCCACACAAGCATCTCACAAAGTTCAACATGGGTAAGCGCCTCATGCTGATAATCTGATCTTATGGCTGACTGGTACTTGAACATTCGCCTCTCAGCCGCATATGTGATCGGTGTTGCCGCTGCAGTTACAGGAGCAGTTATCGCCCCTTTCGCAGCACCCGCGGTGCTTGGTGTCGTTGGCTTTGGAGCTCTGGGTCCAATCGCCGGTGCGCCGTTCCCCTATTGTCACTTATGAATACCTTTTGACTCTGGCTTTGATGTGAGTTTAGGAAGCGTCGCGGCAGGCATGCAGGGCGCAGCCGTTGTTGCAGGGAGCTCGTTCGCCGTGGCGCAGTCAGTCGCTGCCGGCGGAGCCTTGCCTGCGATTGGATACGGGGCTGCTGGGGCCATCGCGGGAAGCGCTGCAACTGTTGCTGCTTGGTTCTCAGGTGTATGAGCAGAACAGCTCAATAGGATTCATGGCCAGAAATATGAAGGCAGCGTGATTGTCATAAGCGGAGCTAGTCTTCCCAAAACATCTTACAAACGACTCGTCCCTAGTCTGAACGATCCGAGATTACATTGATTGAGATGATGTGCAGTTAGTGGATGATTTGTGGCTTAAAACCCTTTGTCGTACTTTCCATCAGCATAGAATTTCTGCATCCTCGTCACAATGTCATGGAGTCCCGCCAACCACTTGTCAAGTTCTGCGTCCAATCTTTCTTGCGATGCAGGCTCGCCGCCGTTGGGATCAGCAGCCAGCTTGGCGTAGAAGTCTTTGCGGTAGGGGCATGCACTCATTGCCACCTGCCAGCAAGAGTCAAGCAAAACGACGACGATATTGCGGGATTACGCACCGAGAATACGCCCTTGACGACAAAGTTGTGGAAAGGCTTGAGACTCCCTTCGTATCCCTCGAGGAAGGCAGCTTTAAGTTCTTTGTCCTTGGCCGCTTGTAGGTTTTGCAACGATTTGCAAGTGAACGATAGGCCACGAAGGAGCCACATCAATCCCTCAGTTGCCGGCCGCTTCTTTTCCTTTGCCTCGTTCTCCACGAGTTTTTCGAGAGTGGCAGATTGTTCAGGGAAGGCGTTGTATCGAGCGCGTACTTTCTGCGATGTAGCTTCGATATGAGAATTACATTCAAAAGCGATCGATCTACTCACTGTAATGTTTCCCTTTAAATCGGACTGAACAACAGAGAAAGCAGCTGATCCAAGCAGATCTGGATAGCTTTCATCATGAATGCATGTTCCACAAGCATTTCCTGATTCGACTTACCAAAGAGTCCTACTAGACCCTCCGCAGCCTCTAAGAATGAGATGGTAGCAACCCCGAGGTCCGTGATGGGAACATCGGCGAATGACTGTGATGGTCGGTCATCTGTGGATCATCGAGAGAGAAGGGGCCTACTTTGACGGTGTCGAGATAGGGTGGCATTCTGTAAGATAAGGTGGGTCGTGGTGTGAAGGAGAGATGGAAACGTGCAGACTGCAACGTGACGCGACCCCTTGAACACCGAAATGACGGTGCCAATTGCACATCTAATCTTATCTCTGGTTCTGGTCTCAATTGACGAACTCTGGCGTGATCGCCGACAAATTTTCAAATGCTGCGACGATGACTACTGAATCATGGTAAATCACCACTTATCCCCCCAACCACCATGCCACACGCGGATTCATCCTTTGTGCCGAGTTCAATACAGACGAAGACCGAGTTTTGGGAGCACGTCTACGCACAGGTAGAATCGCTCCTTGCCTTAGAACGAGGTTGGGTGAGTCATCGCGCCAATCTATCGATGTATAACACAGATTGAAAAACAAGACAGGTCACCAATTTGGCCAACGCGTCAGCCGTGATTTACAACGCTTTACTGGCATTCCCATCACACTTTGGCCCAAATGAAAGAGCGGTGAATTGGTGTGGTGCGTCTCAAATTTCTATGCATTGTGAGGATCTATTGCTAAGGGATCTATGCTCTACAGGCTTCTACCTTGATTCTTCCCTTTTTCCTCAACCACGTATTTCTCGTGCACAACCTCTGAGTAACGGTCACGCATCCAGCAAGCTGCTCCTCGGTCCGTTTTGCGGAAAGCCTGCTTGCCAATTCATCAACACGACACCTGGAAAGGCGCGAGGTGTCTGCGCAGATGCGTTTATGCAGCGCAGAACCGCGCTCGTACCCGATGTCGAGGCCTATCCTGGTCACATAGCTTGCGACGGCGAAACCAAGAGCGAGATTGTATGCCCTTTGCTGCTGCAGCGAGATGGAGAAGAGGACGCAGTGCTGGGAGTATTGGACTTGGACTGTCTCGCTCTGGGTGGATTTGACGAAGACGATCAGACTGGTTTAGAGAGGATAGCAGAGCTTGTGGTCAAAGCCTGTGACTGGTAGTACACCGCCAATAAGTTAAAACGTTAATCAAGGCTTAATAGATAGACTATTGGGGTAGACGCGACTGGGCAACCTATTGTTGCTCCTTTTTCCATAATAGATATTCCTCGTGAAGTTTCTTTTGTGCACCTAGGTCCTTGAGCATCTTCTTCGCACCGCTCTTGCTGACCTCTTTACCCTCGCCGTCCAAGAGGGGCAATCCGGCTTCGTCCCACTTGCTGTATGTATTGGCTGGAACATTCGGGGGTTTGAACATCTCTTCCGGGGGGATACGGCCTTTTTCCAGCCGCTGCTGTCGCTTTATACGCTCGGCCTCGACGGCGGCGGCCTTCTTGGCCGCTTTGGACTCTATGAGGGCACGTTTCTCTTCACGGGCTTTTATCAAGTCAGCGGGGGATACGAGTTTGACAAGGGCTTTGCCATCTGCAATGGGGCACGGCATTCAACAACAAAACCTCTGGAGATGAAAAATAGCCGAGCACGCACCCGGCTGATCATCCAAAGCGACACCAAGAGGCACCAGTTCGGTATCGCGAAGCGTATCACATAGTGCCAGTATATCCTTTAGTGCGCTCTCGCCTTTGGCCATGGCTAATTGTCGGATGCCATCTCGGAAGCCAGATAACGTTCGAAGGTAGGGCATGAGGACCTCCTCGCGCTAATAGTCAATCAGCAAGCATGATCAAAGGAGGAATAAGGGCATTTAGGTTTTACATTGACATTCGAATCGCCGGTAGCTTCTTGGCCCCATCCAAGCTCCACTTTCTCGCCCTCACCTAGGCCAAACATGCGGAGCATTTTGCCTACCCAACGTGCAACGTTGTCTACTAAGCCAATGTTAAGGTTTTTGCCCTGTGCATTGATGTACACGTTGGTCCGCGAAACTAGCTCTCGCAAGTGACCAAGCGCTTCGGGTGTATTGAACGAGTCGCACAAGGAGTTGCGAAATGCCGATTGGGTCTGGTAGAGGCTGTAAAGAAGGTTGGCGAATCAGCATAAAAGTATGTAGACATCCTGTGCGATCGATCGCACATTTCAGTGAGCTCCCGCTCCGGTGCCTCGTAATGATGTTGCCCATCGGATTTAGTAGGATCCGCCTCGACCTGCGCAACCAGAGCCTTGACTGTTGTGAAGAAATTCTGAACGGCAGTTTAGGTGTCAATGTCCGAGATAAGATTAGTCTATTTTGAAAGCTTACGTTGAACGCAATCTCTATGCTGCGGACTTCACCGGACATAGTTGACTCAGCGAAGTCCACCTTGGTGTTCCATAGCTGCGTCAAGAACGCGAGGCGCAGCTGGCGGGCTGTGTAACGTTGTAAAATTTCCTTTGGACTTAGAGTCAGACTCGGAGGCTGACTTGAGCAAGGTCGTGGATACTTACATCGATTGTGATGAAATTCTTCAAGGATTTGCTCATCTTTGAGCCTTCGATATGCAAATGACCAGTGTGAAGGAAGTAATTGACCCAGGTTCCGCAATTGTGGTATGCTTCTGATTGTGCCATTTCGTTGTCGTGGTGAGGGAACGCTAAATCACTACCACCCGAGTGAATGTCCATGTTATCACCCAGAACAGCGCTTGCCATGACGGAACACTCTATGTGCCATCCTGGGCGACCGGGGCCCCAAGGAGACGGCCAAGATGGTTCGCCTTCTTTGGAAGCTTTCCATAAGGCGAAATCAGAGGCAGAGCGACGGCCACTCTTCGCAGCCAATGAACCTGCGGGTAGGGCGGTTAGCACAGATGAATCAATAAATCAAGGAGCCCCACCTTCCCCTTCCTCTAGTAGCTCTCTGTTGCCTTTGCTCCAAGGTTCCAGTTTGGCGTAGTGGTGTCCGTCTGCATTGTCGAATGCACCAGTATCGAAGTAAACACTGCCTTCGTGTTCATATCCATACCCATTGGATATGATCTTCTCAACGAAAGTAACAATTTCGGGTACATATTCCGTCACACGGGTCAACGTGTCCGGCCCTCGTACGCGCAATCGTGCCATGTCTTTGAAGAATTGATCTTCCCAATAGGCAGCTAGTGATCGGAAAACCAAAGGATCTGTAACGGTGGACTTAAACTAAGAGCACGCAATTCAGTAAGAAGGCGGCATAATAAAGAAGTTAGCCCACCTTCTCATCTTGCGACAGAGACAAAACGTCACGCGACTCGTCAATCAGCTTATGGGCAGCACCCTGGCCAGTCTCGTTGGCCTTCAAAGAGCTTTCAGCGGCCTGTATGGCTGCAAGGGTGCGACTCTGTGGTTGTCGTTGCTTAGGAGGAATTCGAGTGCCATCACAAGGAACTCACCGCCGCTGAGAAATACATGTCAAACTTCTCGTCACGTTTCAAGCATTCCTGCTTCCATGCTTTGTCCTGGAACAGCTCTGCTAAGCGTGGCCAGACCTTCTCCTCTTCACCGACGGCAAGTGTTTCATTGGCTCCTAGTCCCTTTGGGACCTTGCTTTGCACGTAGCTCGTCCACGAGGCCCGAACATCAGTAATTAATTCGGAAGATAAAGCAGTTGTTTCTGTGCGGAACTTGTCCACCAAGAAATTTTGCCGTGCGCGAACTATGATCTGGGGAAGTTAAGCGAACTAAATGGCAGTACGTTGACGCATAGACGCACCTTGTCATCAATATCAGTGATGTTCATGACAAAATGTACATCGTATCCAAAATAGTCTGTCATGATCCTCCGTAGGACATCCTGCGTGACATAGTTTCTGATCATGATCAGCCAAACGTCTGCACAGAAATTGACAACTCACCTGGCATGCCCCATATGCGACGCATCATAAACTGTAGGTCCACAGTTGTACCACTTGACGTGGTTCCCATTCCGAGGGACGAATTCGGTCTGTGCAAAATGTCATCTCGCGGATATCTTGCAAGTGATCGGACCTGCGCACCTTGCTTCGGGTTAGAGAATTGTATACCTTGAGGACAGGCTGCTCCGCCTGTCTCTCAGGGATGCTCCAATGGGGTTGCTGATTTGCCATTCGGACGCGACGCGAAATTTCCTTGGTCGGTACGGTGCTACAATGCCGTCGAAGGAGAAATGGGATGCGACACTGCAGCATAAATCCGATTTGGCAATTTGGCAAGGAGTCAGAGAGTGTCAGTCTGTCAGGAGCTGATGGTCGCGTGGCAGTCGGGTATAGGTGCCGTTAAATCCGTTCAGTTTTTATATTGAACTTCTCGATCGCTTACTCTCAGAGGCTTTCTTATCTGCCGTCATTTGCATAACTAAAGCTGCGCGATGACTTGAGCTACTGGACAGAACTTCTATCGCTTCTCTTAATCTCCGTATCTCCAAGACCAGGATGTGCATTGTGATCTAGGTGTCAGAACCGGTGTATAATGCCTGTTCCGTCGCATCGAAATCGCTGGAAGACTCAGCAGTGCATATGCTCTTCCAGTAGTCTAATTTTCGGCGTTCGCCCATATCCTGGTGGCTCCTATTTCAAAGGCGCTGCATCATGCTGGAATGCTGTATCATGCTGTGAGCTATGGGCTGCGGCCCGGAGGTGGCAGATGACCTGCGCTTATCAGAATGGTGCATTTAGCACATCGTTACTCTACACGACTATTTCAGCAGAGCAGCTGGGCTAATTTTATCAGAAAATCCAACCAAATCACATCGGGCGATTCTAGACTGCGGGCGTTCGGCTAGGATGCGGTTGCTTGGACTTGTGGCTAAGCGCCTGGATGCTTTGTGGGCCACTACGATTACCTTTGTAGATGGACCGGCGTTGCCTTTCCTCACGTCGAGGCCTGTTTCGATTTCCAGCCCACCTGCGGACATTACATCATGGATCTCCTATCAATATGACTTCATTTTAGGCGGTCCGAGCTCGGAACAGACATCCGCTCTCGCAATGGATATAGCGCGACTGAACACTGGAACCTGGATTGGAAAATTCCTCTTTCCGGTTCTGAGGTCTGACTGCTGCAGACATTATTTGACTTGCATCGAAAGCGGAATTACCGGTCATGGCATTTGTTGTGTTCGCAAAAGATCCACGACATGTATCATTGTAAATGCTCCATTTCGTCCCGTCTTGTTCATCAGTTCATCATCACCGTGCGCCACTTTGAAGGTAGTGGGGATCCACGCATTGATACTTATCATTTATTTCCTTCAAAGACCCTATCACCGGTGTAGTCGGCATTCTTCGCACCACGCTCCTGTCGTCTAGACGCGATGCTCTAGGCGAACGACGGTACATCCCTGACTAGCTGTAGCGAAGCCTCCAGAGCAGCCTACCTGGATCCGAGCTATCTTATCTCTCCCTAGCATCTAGGGATCGTCACCACTGTGGCTCAACTCTCCCTAAAGCGGGTGCAAACTGGTGCAAAACATTACCTGTGACCTGTCAGTCTATGACAGCGGCGGACTCCTCGCCACTGTGCCACACTGTGCCACAGGACCACAGTCTTCAACATTTCTGCCGATAGAACCCCTTGCGTCACCCTGCTCCGATCAGGTATTTGACAGATTCGAATCACTAAAGCGTATTTATAACCAAGATAGCTGTCAACTTTGCTGCATAACGAGGGAGAATCGGACGAATGAATCGATGCCACCAACTACAATTGTATTGGTAATTTGGTAGCATCAGCTTACAATTAGACTTCCATTAATTTTGGTCGGTAATTTTCACGGTTGAAGGAACCGCCGTAGAATGATCTCCTATACGGTACCGCCGGCGGATCATCATATCAGAAAGGATGCAGAGGAGAATGCCAACGTGACGGACAGTTGGACCACACTGTTGCGTTTTGCCAAGAATGCTTCCTTGTTTCGTATGCTGGATTGGGAATACTATTGATGTTGAAGGGGTCTTCTTAAAACTCAATCTCCGACACAGAAAAGGCACTACACTGGCCTCGCCGGTAATCTCCTACCGGGATCAGCGCTGCCGTTCGTTAAGGGAACATTAAGGATTACGTATTAAGCCCGGACCAGCAGATACTTAAGAACACTCTCTCGCGGTCTTGTTATCCTCTTTCGACATCATTCTCTGCCCTGAATCTCTGACTCTGCGCTGCGCACGGATTAAATTCACACACTGTCTGGGTATCTCATTGCACTATGCAGCAACCTACTTGCAGACAGCTCCGCGTACGTTCGCCACACGACGCACAGGTCATATTTCACGCAGTATCTTTGGGAGTACTACCTATGGTTGGGCGACGTCTGGATACTGAGGAAAGACGAAACATACACTCGGGCTGCGTATTTGTGTGGGAGGAGAGAGGGGCGAACGCTGAAGCTACTGGGGTACGTTTGCCACTCTACTTATCTTGCTATCTGCTATCACCCTGATTGAACTGTAGCTGACTGTTGCCGTCATTATTCATGTAGCTTGGTATTGAACGCTGGACGGATGGCATACGTTGGGGTCCGTCAAGAGTTCGAGAGGTATTGTGTTCTTCTAATATTAATGTTTATGATTGTTGATGCTTATATTAATTACAGGAATTTCTCTTCTACCAAGAAAAAGATCAAGAGCCAACAGACTTGAATAGTAACTCCGATTCTGACACCCCGTACGTTGCTGTTCCGCCTCATTTGATCTGTGGGAGCATATACTCATGACATGTGGGCCATGCAGATTCGGATCTAGTCACAGTGGCCCTACAGAATATGCGGCTAGCCGGGCAAGCCTCATCAAGCAAACATACTCCGTCTTCGTCGAGACACCTCGCGGTCGTCGAAAATGGCATTTAAGTGAGCCTGCTTCAAGGTTCGGAATATAGTGTCGGTCCTTACCATTCATGGTCATTCAGTTGCCTATTTCACGCAAGCCACCATCGATGATCTCCGCTCCATTGATGATATACGGGAGCTTGCGTGCCTCACAGTCCCTCCAGGCACCTATAAAAGCGCACGTAGCGCCAAAGGCCGTCCGAGAGACGAACGATATTATGAGAGCCGGCAGTATGCACCGTATGTCTACGGTGGCCAGCAGGATCACACGCCGTACCCGCCCCATCATCACTCGCCACCGTGGCAGGAGCCTCCACACTATCGCGGAGACGTCCGTCGAAGCGGTAGTGTTCACCCTGGCGAAGCTAAGGGTTTAGCACCTACCACTCAGGTTCTCGCGCCACTCGCATATCTTCAGAATATTGCGCAACCTCGACGACATCCTTTGGATGAAAAAGCCCTCATGTCTTTCCACCCTGGGTTCTTATAGCCTATCGGACGCACGATATTTCTTGCACATATATCCTCGCTTTTGTCCCTGTTGCTTTCATTGCTTTCAAAAAATTTACTACTGGTACTCATATCTAGAGCCCACCACCCACACTATTATTGACTTTTACGCACAGCACTCATGTATATTAGGAACACACTTTTCACGGACAGATGTCGCTCATAGCTGTTAAGGAGGGGCTCCCATTTTCCAATTACTGTGCTGTAGGAGGAGCATCATATAAAGGAAACAGAGAACATCAACCCTTGCGGAAACATCGGGCTGCCACCCGCAGGGCAATAGTCCCTTGCGGGTGGGACTAGGCCTCCGAGGCAGCGTGCAATACACATGGATGCATTTATCAGGGGCCTTCGCAATTCAGACGGGGCGCTTGCCTATCGGTTATGCCTGCCCGACGGGCCTACGGGTCCCACTGGCAGTGGCATGGCAGCCCTGCCGAGGGAGCCTTTTGAGGGTTTTAACAGTTTCCAACCTGTGGCGCGAGAGCCGTTGAAACCAGATCACGCGGTGCTAGAATGCTTGGAGCTGCAGCGCACTTCGGTTCCGTCACCAGACCGCGCCCCACACGCTCAAATCCCCCAAACGCAATCAAGCTGTGAAGCTTTAGCATGTTTAGCAGTTAGACTCCGACGACGGGGGAAACGTCGGATCAGGCGGGCTCAGGCCCAGTACTTGTAGTCAATTATAAAGACCAGGTACACGGTTGCCACATGGATCCAGTGGCAGTGTATGGGTCTGGATTTCCGCATGGCAGGTCCGTTTGGCCCGCAAGGCGAGGACAAAGGGATTCGCTCAGCGCCTCCGCAAGGAGCCATATATAGGGTCGACAATTGCAAGCCAAGGTGTCCACGGGATAGATGGGCGCCGATAGTCTTATGCTTCGAGGGATGCAAGCGTGACCCACACGTAAGATCGGTGGGAAGTGTGTTCCGGCAACTCCGTGAGGGATGGGGGTGGGGTCCCAAGATGTCGAACAAGGTCGAGGATACATAGATCTTTTCTATTGCGGTCTCGTTGCGAATCATTTCCGTCCGCATTGCAAGGCCGTCCCGGGTCGAGCTGGTCTACGCCATGGCGTTAACATGGCGTTAATTAGACTGTTAGCCATCAGAGGCGATTCGAGGCCGTTTCGCTTGTGATTGAATTGAAAGTCCAGACGCTGTCTATCAAGATGACAGCCATCCCTGTTGCGATCTCGGCCGTAGCACTGGGCGTCAAGGCAATAGTGACACGAGTCTCGAAGAGCTCGATCGCCTGCGTGCCAGGATGAGCACCCTGCAACGCCCTACAACGCCGTGCCCTTCAGATAGGAAGAAGTTGCATCGAGTCGAGAACCTCGTCATATGCAGCAAAGTAGGCGGGTGAAGCCTCGGCTTTGCGCTGCTTCAACTTTCCCGCAGAAAGAAGAAGAACAAGACAACCTCCGAAGATTCCATCAGGAGATAAGCGTTCCGCGCGCGGCCTAGTAAAGCGGGCGACCATCCAACACCGATACAGGGCCCAATGTCTGGACTTGTTTCCGCTTGAAGGCTGCCACATGCCAGACAAGGTAGGCGCCATACATTAGTCGAAATGTAGGGCGCGTCGAGGAGTCCCATGAGCAAAAAAACGGGGGAGGGTCGATTCACGTAAATCCCCCGACACACTCCCGCGAAACTGCCTGATATCGACCAAATGATCGGAAGCTAAACGTGAGTTCGCTGGCCGAGCGTACCTTACACCGGCCCACGCCCTGGACGGGGGAGAAGGAAGGAGGAGCTGCAGCGCGTCAAATGGGATTGAGTTTGCGTGGGAAGAGAGAGGATGGAGCTCGCATTTGGGGGAGGAATGGAGTAAAAGTCAGGGCCCAGATGACGCGGTGATGGCTTTCATCATGGGTCCAAATTAAAAAGGAGGGTTTTAGGTTGTAAGGATTAGAGTTCAAATCTCAAGGGGAGCCTAGAATCGAGGGTGCTCTGAACCGATGCACCGGCCATCATTGCGTCCGAAGGGCCTCTGGCCCTGGGTGCTTCAATATGGCTATCTCCAAATCCTCGCTTTTATACTTACCCGATCCCCATCTGCCTCTTCTTCCCTCTTGCCCTCTCCTCCAACACTATGCAGCATCCAACCTGCACAAATACCCGCATCCGCTCGACCCAGGACGCCCACAAGATATTCTTCGCTGTCCAACATGGGATACTCCCTCTGGTCACCCGCAGGTTAGATGCTGACGAGCGCCTGGCGCTTCGTTCCGGATGCGTGTACGCTTGGGAAGAGCGCGGTGCTCACAGCGAGATAACCGGTTTGGGCATTGAGCGATTTACGGAAGGTCGGAGATGGAGTCCTTCCCGTGTCAGAGACGTACGTAGAACTGTTACTCTTGAGTGCCACTTCTGGCAGTAGCTGACACTAATTATCGAACAGGAATTTCTCTTCTACTATGAGAAATACACACCGCCGCACGATGCCTCCCAGCCCAAGTCAGTATCTGGTCTGTATCATTCGGCCCGATCCTCAACTCATGTTTGTTTTACAGCTCTCAGGACAGACCAGCGCCACGCGACTGGGACCCTTTGGTCAAACAAACATACTCGGTCTGGGTCGAGACGCCGAACGGTCGCCGCAAATGGCATCTGAGTACGTATCCCCATCTGCCTCGTAGTGATGGCAGTCAGCTGATACGCCTTTCAGCTGCGTACTTTACGCAAGCCACTGTCGACCAGCTCGGCACCATAAACGACTTGCAGGGTGTCGGGTCCCTTTTTGTCCCGGAGGGCCTGTTCCAGAGCACACGGACCGGCAAGAACCGCAAGGCAGATCCTGACGTATCGCGGACAAAAGACGTCTTGCACGCATCCGCCACCAACACAACTCGCAAATATGCAGCTTTCCCGTCGACTTACCCGTCCGATTCGCACTCAGGGTCTGAGCGATACCATGCGAGTGATGTCGGCCAAGGGTCGCAATACTACCACCCTGACACGCAATTACCGATGTCCCAGTACCCCGCCGTGCAGTCGCCCACGTACGGTCTGCCACCCCTGCAGAGCAATGGGTACCATAATGACCGGCGCGGATCCTTTGTGGAGGAGCACGTAGCCGTCGCGGGCCGCTACGTCGATCCGCACTACGCTGCAATCGCGGTATCTCCGACACTCCAACACGCAGGGCATCTCCGTGAGCGGAGCATGACCAGGGAGTCGCATGGCAGCAGCCTTAGCGCCGGCACGTCGCCCACGGACGACCCCACAGCATGGGGCGCATACTCGCCACCGCCAATATCGTCCAACTCATATACCCTCCGGCCGTCATTCGCCACGACGCCCGCCACAAACAACTCCTACGCGCCGTCGTCGCCGTACCCCCTAGAACACGACAGCTTCGCGTACTCCCGCTCGACGCCCTCTTCCGACCGCACCTCCCCCTCCCTGACCAACTCGACACCGTCGTCGCACGAGTACTCGCTGCCGGACGAGCGGGTCGCATACGACACGACCTCGTCCGTGCGGACAAAGTTCGACGGGGACCACGATGTCGATGCGCCCAGTCGGGTGAAGCTCGCGCCGCTCCACTCTCTGCGGAACCACCCCTACCGCCGAGACCCTGTAGACGACCGGGCCCTGCGGAAACTGCGGCCAAGAGCGCCCTGAACACATGGTGGCAGAGTCGGCCCACGGACCTGTATACTTCTTAAACCTGATCACCTACCGTATTTATTATCCTTCAGACGGTCGGTCTGCGTAATTACCCCCTCGCCTCTTCCCCACATTCTTGTAAAATTGTGTACTATCACAAATAGGAAACATTACATATTCAGGGTCAAGCCGCTGTGCACATTACTCTCAGCGATCTCGACCGATATGACAGATTTGAAATCAAGTGCGAAGTACCCATTTGTCGACCGACGGTGACCCTGGATGAGATGAGAGCGGTCAGGTGCGCATTAAGGGACATGGGCAAGAACGTGCAATTCTGGGTTATGTGATTATGGATACAATTGTATGTAACTCTGGTGCGCAAATCAGGGGAAGATGCAGGAGATGAGCGGAGACAAATCAAGCAATCATGCAGCTACCATTCGAATTCGCTAGAAATGTATTCAGTCAGCCATTGAACTTGCACAGCTTTGATATGATGCTTACCCGGTGCATTTAGCGAACAGATAGTCTTTACCATTAATATGTATCATACCGTCTTTTAGGATACATTTCCACTTGTTCTTAACGCGAGCAACCTTTGAATGCGGAGTCAGAAACGGAGACCAACTCGAAGCACTAAAATTACCTTATCATATGTGCAGAACACGATATCGCTCTCCCCAACGCCGCCTTCGTCGGCATCTTCCTCATCTCCCGTGTCAGAATCGTCCAAGTCACTATTGATGGCCTCAGAGTCATCAGGCTGCGCAGATGATCCAGAAGTCTGCGACGGCTGCGGCAGAGACGGGTGAGATGGATGCGGAGCATACGGCTGACTAGGAGGGGGAGACGGAGACTCCGAATCAGAATCAGATGATGGCCCATCAACCTGGGGTATTCGTTGTTGTTGTTGTTGCTGCTGCTGCATCGGCACAGGTGAACCATAGGGCGCAGTATTCGGGCCCCTGAGTGGCTGCGGAGGAGGGAATGACAAGACGCTCTGATGCCCTCCGGGGCCAGGTAGTCTGGGACCAGAAAGTTGTGGGCCGGCAAGTTGCGGGCCAGGAGGAGGGCCGGGAAGCGCTGGCATGGCGTACGGTTGCATTGGATTCAACCCAGTGCGGGGATCTGTGGGCTCAGCTTTGACATACGGCTGCCCAGGCGCGCCGTAGGCGGAGTGCTGAGGATACATCGGGTGCTGCTGCATCATATGCATCTGGTGCGGATGCTGCTGATAGACATGCTGCTGCTGGGGTGGTGCCGGAGCGGGAACTTCGAACTCGGCTACATGCGAGGCCATTACTTTGGATTCCCATTTCTGCTCAGCGAGGCAAATTGAACACATCTGTGAGCGCTCAAACTACGAACAAATCGCACGTACCTCTTGCAAATCGGCCAGAACGTCTTCGGCTACGCCATATTCATCGAACTCTTGTTTAATGGATGCAATAACATCGTCTATGACAGCTCGGTAGATAGTAGGCTCAAGAGAACTTCGTTACCCAGCCGAACTGCTTCAGATACAATCGGCGAGCAGCTCACCACTATCTTATTGGACATTTGTAACCTGTGCCGTCGTTGTCGACACCAGGGAGCGCAGCGGCGTGCGTGCGTGATGGTCAGAAACAAGGGAGGGTCCCTTTTATAGGGATTCGTAAGGCATGTACTCGGGCCTAATGGGGAAATTTCTCTCACCCCTAATTCATTTCGGTGCCGCCCCGGCTTGCATTGTGGCAACTCTTAAACTTCAACCTCACGTTGTATCACCTATTCACGGATTCCAATGGAACTGCGTAGAGCCAGGCACAAGTCCACCTTTGCCCCCTGCTCCACTACGGCGTGAATCAGATGGGATCTCCAGGTAACTGCCCGCATACACGCTCCAATGACGTGTGCCCTCGCGCGCAATGCATAAAAGCTTGCAACAAACAGCATTGTACCAGCAAGCACCTCTTCCCTGAATCCCCCCCATCACATCTAATTTCTCGGTAAAAGCACTCCTTTTCTTGCGTTTTTTTTCCTTTGCTTATCATCCTTATAGCAGCCATGCCCTTGTTCGGAAAAGACCCCACCCCGCCGCCACCTGAGAAGCATGGTTTCTTCCATCGCTCGGCGGACTCGAACGACACCACTAGCACCACCCCGCCATCCAGTTCAATGGGCTCCTTCTTCTCTCGAAAACGCTCTGATGATTCGACGGACGCCACTAGCCGTGCTCACAAGGACTCGAGCATCGCTACAGCCCGCCAGAAAGTGCACGACGCAGAGCAGGCAGAGAAAGCGGCCGACCGGGCACTTTTGAATGCCAGGCAGTCGGTGCGGGAAGTCAAAGAACACTTGAAGCGCCTCGAGCGTGAAGTGGAAGACGAGTACGTTCTACAAATCACCGGATGATTTTATATTCAACGAATCATTTTCCAGAGCGAAACGTGCCAAAGCCAAACAGGCTGAAGCTAAATCCGTTTCGAAGAGCGCGAAAGGGCTCGGACGCCACGGCTAACCCTGCTGATAACTATACCACATATTGTATTAATTTGGATCATCATTCATAATGTAGCTTTCCGTACACGTTGTATTCATACCACTATAATGGCCTGCCACCCAAGCCGCGAACATTGCTGCTGTGACTAAAAGGACCGTTGCCCCCTGAGTGAACATGATCACTCGATTCCCAATTGCGAGCTTGCAATTGGGGTGCTCTGAGTTTTTCCAAGAGCTTGCCTCTTGGTTTGCTTTCTGTCAACTTTCGCCATGGCTGAGTGGGACTCTAGCTTTCGAGCATTCGCCCACTGGGCGCAGTCATACAAAGGGTTCATCGATGTGTCAGTAATGGATGTTACGACCTTCCCGGGAGAAGGGCGAGGAGTTATAGCATTGAGAGATATCCCTGTGCGTTCTTCGTTCTAAGCAACCCGGCGCATTCAAGTTTCATAACTTACACTTGATGTTTGATAGGAGGGCCATACTCTCTTCGCAATACCTCGCTCATTGACACTCTCCACCCGCACATCGATCCTACCAGTCCTCCTAGGGCCCATAAAATGGAAGAACTTTGAGCTAGACAAAGGCTGGTCAGGTCTAATTCTGTGCATGATGTGGGAAGAGGCGCAAGGCACGTCGTCCAAATGGTATCCGTACTTGTGTGCGTGCATCTAATCTGTCTTTACCTTCGTTGGCTCACAGGATGACCAGCACAGCTGCCGACTGCTTTTGACACTCCCATGTTCTGGAGTGCCGATGAACTCGAAGAGCTGAAAGGTACTTCCGTAGTAGGTTCGTCTGATCTTTGGGGTGTATCTTAGATATTTCGTTAACGTAAAGCATTATAGATAAAATTGGACGTGAAGAGGCTGAGCGTGACTACTACAAAAAATTGCTCCCAGCTGTTCATGTAACTATTTCGAATGTGCAATGTTTTGATTATGCCACTCACCCCGCGCACAGAGCCGCCAGGATATCTTCTCAACCAACCTTATTCCGCAATTCTACTCGCTAGAACGATACCACATCCAAGGCAGCCGTATTTTGTCGCGCAGTTTTCAAGTGGAAAGATGGGAAGGTGAGGGGGGCGAGGAAGATGAGGCTGCCGCCAACACTAGTGGCGACTCGCACAATATGGATGTAGCAGACACCAGCATAGGAAGCGGAATGGATGTGGATGAAGTCGAAGCCCCCGCCACCGTACCCGATGGTCACGACCAAGAGAAAGAAGATAGCGATGACGAAGAAGATGACGCTTCGGATGTGGCCATGGTCCCTATGGCCGACATGCTTAACGCGAGATATGGTTCTGAAAATGTAAGCAACCTGCTCTAAGTATTCTCCGGGAAATTCGCTAAAAAAGCTCAGGCGAAGCTTTTCCATGAGGCGGTATCGCTCAAAATGATTACTACAAAGCCCATCTCTGCCGGCGAACAAATTGTACGTATGTTTTGAAGTGACGCTGAGAGCTCCGTTGACACCCCCTTAGTGGAACACATATGGCAACCTGCCAAATTCCGATTTGCTGAGACGATATGGTCATGTCGATATCTTGCCTCTTCCCGGAGGCGGGCAGGGCAATCCAGCGGATATTGTTGAAATTCGAGCAGATCTCGTAGTGTCCGTCCTTGCCGCTGGTGGCCTGGCCCCTGATGTCAGCAAGGAACGGATAGAGTGGTGGCTGGAAGAAGGTGGTGATGAGTAAGCTTGATATAATAGTTTCCTCCTTTGCCTTATTCGTTGGCTGATTTACCCGCCAGTGCCTTCATACTTGAGGATGAGTTAGACATCCCGGAAGCCATGGTTTCCCTGATACGCTTGTTGCTGCTAACAGCTGATGAATGGGAAAGAATACGCGCAAAAGGCAGGCCGCCGAAAGCGAAGCTAGATGCAGACGTCCTCTTGCTCGTCTCGCAGGTCCTTCATCGGCGGCTACAGGAATATGCGACGACTTTAGAGGTGTGATCACATTTTGACAGTCTTCCGGATGTCATCTAATGTAACGCAGGCAGATAACATGATACTGGCTCAAAACATATCCAATAACAAGCGACACGCTATCATTGTCCGCGTTGGAGAGAAAGCACTGCTGCACCGTGCAATAACTAAAGTTCAACTTGTAAAGGATGGGCAGGGCAAAAAACGACGGGTGAGCGCAGGCTCTGCCGAGGACACAGGTCGGTCGAAGAAGTCGAAAAGGTGATCTGCGATACATGCCACCAAACGCTGCCGCGAGATGCCCCATGTGGGGCGTTATTCCCGATTCAGCTGAAATGATACACTCGTACAAAGAAATATTATTTTAACAGCCTCAACCTTCCTCCACGTTGACAGACTGGAGTATTTGTAGTGGATATTGGTTGCTGGAGATAGTGTTAATGGTAGGGATACTGTGCCCTGGCGTTTGACGATGCTGCGTCCGAATCAGCCCGAGCGCAACGCCGCGGAATACGTGGCATGCCATGATATTTGTGAGGGCAATGTATGTTGTGATGAAGACAGGTTTTGATGAATCTGGAACCAGTGGTGAAAACATGGATGCCAGGTTTACAAGGAAAAATCCAATGGCGACGCTATATCCGAGTCCAAGGCTAAGCAACTGAACTTCGAAAACCCAAAGGTCGACCTTACAGATAGTAGTAGTACTGTCCACTCTGTAAGAGCGACCTGGTCACGCTGTGTAGACCTTTGCCTTTGGATAGGAAGGTTGCGAGAGAGCGAGAGGCTTCTCCTGGCATTGTGTTGGCCGCTAGACGATAGGATATTGCTAGGAAGACAAGTGTATCATGTATGAATGTCGAGACACTCGGCAGAGCAACGAGTGTGGGATTTGTAGATACAGCGCAATATCCAGTGGAGAGACGCACTAAACAAGGGCTTTGAGAAGTGGAGAGATATCGTATCACGTTAACGCTGACCTCCATGAAGAACTGAGGCAGAAAAGCAAACGACTGCCACTGTTGTACACCAGAGGGCGCCGAACAGAATCGTTATGGGTCTGGAGTTCCAATAGACGGCTCGCACGCGGAGGAAGAATAGAGCTGACGTGCAAGCTACCGAGATGACTACGAATGCCCCGATGAGGGGAAACACAACTGCACAATCGATGTCTGGAAACGCTGCAGAAACGTTTGCATAAGTATTGATATATGATGGGGATGGGGCGATTTTACTATATACTACCATTGCGGCGGTCAGATTGCCAAGTTCACCAATTCTGGAAATTTGCATGTTCATCAATATTAATTGTAGATATTTCGCAGAAACGACCTGCATACCGTGACCCAAAGTACATGACGAGCGACCAAGTCATTCCGCGTTTCGAAATGATCTCGACCTCGTCTGCCATCGATAGTATCCAGTCATAAATATACACCTAGTCGAATAGGAGGGAAACAAATCGGTCATCTTTTCCGTCGCGCAAAACCCACTCACGACAAGATTTGCAGTGACAAAGTAGCTAAGCCGTAGTGCGCCGCCCCGCGTTCCTCCCCCAGGCAAAATATATGTCATGGCCAAAATCGCTTGCACGAACCTCTTCGTGGGGTGATAATTTGAAACAGGTCGTCTTCGGTTCCAAAGGGGCCGTTAGTAAGAGATTGAAGGAGGGCCTGAATTCAATTGTGTCTCCTCGGTAGAGAGCGATCACAGGCTATATAGCCTGCGCTGACATGAGTCGCCGTGTGTGTGAATAGTGCCAGTATGAGCAAATTGAATCAAGTTCCAATCTGAGAAGAAGCCCAAGTCCAGGTCACGGCAGCTTCCGTTCGCAAGACCAGAACAAAGCTAGTCGATCTCGCTCCACTGAGAGAAATTAGTCGCCAAAGCAAGGTTCCCAGAGCATTGCAGAGTGACATTTAGGCCCACGTCCAAGCTTACTACTGGTACTGCAGCCGACGCAGCAACGATAACCATGAGACCCTTCGTGTCATATCTTCATGTCAAACAATGAGGATGATGTTGAGTTTGAACCGCGGAAGCATTTCCATCATCAGCTTCAAATCACGTGGCTTTCTTTCAACCCAAATCTTAATATTTTTGATTTTCTGCACCAGCCTGGATTTGCAGATCTACTCGAGTATTTCTGTGCAGGTCGCCAATTGAATACTGGGACTCAGTATAGCAGTGTATCTAAGTACCTCGAATCTAAGCCTTGACAAACAGGTCAGTGAACTTGTCAACGGGCATCTTCGAGAACGAAGCAGCATCAGAGACGGTATCCAAGATTCTGCAAGGAAATGTCAATCAGCTGAGCTCTCGAGCAGAAGGTTGGTGCGACTTACTTCTTCTGGTGCGCCTCATCGAAGTGGTGCGAGATGTGCCTCTTGAACTTGTTGATCAACAACGGAGTGCCCTCCTCTCTCCTGCGCTTGTGGCCGACCGGGTATTCGACCTCGACCTCGTCCAAGACAGTCCCGTCGTTCAGCTCAACGAGAAGTGCATTACCGATAGAGCGCTTCGCGGGGTCATGGTAATCAACCGAGAAGTGCTTCTCCTCCACGCAGTGGATTTTGGCACGGAGCACGTCAATGCGTGGGTCCGAAGCAGACTTGTCTGTGTAGCTGTCCGAGGTCAGCTCACCGTGAATGAGGGGGTACGCAACCATATAGTTGATGGCGTGGCTGTTGTGTGGCGGATAAATAAGTCACAGTGCAGTAAGAGCGGGAGATGAAACTTACTCTCGGTCAGCGAAGTTATCCAGAGGGCCGTGCTTGTCGATGATTCTAACGGCGGCTTCCTGGGTCCTGATCCTGACGCTCTTGATGTCCTCCGCAGTCTTGCCCATCTCCTTCAGCTTGGCGTGGACGATGTAGGCACATTCGACGGCGGTCTGAGCGTGGAACTCCGCGGGGTAGGAGATCTTGAAGAGCACGTTCTCCATGATGTACGAGGTGTAGGGCATCTGGAACTCGAAAGGCTTGCCCTATAAATCGACGTTGCTTTGAGATAAGGTCAACTGCAAGCAGGCGATTCCGTCTAACCTTGAAGAGAACATCATAGAAACCCCATGTCTTCGCAGTCAGCACACTGGGAAGACCCTTCTCACCCTTCTTGACAAGGAGGGCAAGGTTCACGGCACGAGAGCACGCGTCACCTGCAGCCCAGGATTTGCGGGGTCCTGTGTTCGGGGCATGGCGGTAAGTACGCAAGGACTGTCCGTCAACAAACGCTTGTGAGACAGCGTCGACTGTCTGGGCGTGTGAGAGGCCGCTATACTTCGATGAGAACCTGCCTAAATGGATAAACTGATGTACGTACAGCATTTTGGAGACGACGGCCGTGCTGGCAACCTTGACGAGCACGACATGGTCGAGGCCGACGCGGTTGTAGGAGTTGAGCAAGGCAAGGCCACCTTGGATTTCGTGCGCCTTGATCATGCCCTCCAGAATATCCTTGACGGTCAGGGGTTGACCTTGACGGGCGAGATGATCCGCGACGGCCAGGATGGCGCCCAAGTTGTCAGAAGGGTGACCCCATTCGGCGGCAAGGAAACAGTCGTTGAAGTCGAGCCATCGGATGATGGTGCCAATGTTGAACGCGCCACGAACAGGGTCGAGCTGATAGTTCGTTCCAGGCACCTTAGTTCCTGCAGACCTTTCAGCAAATGGCATGAATGAAAGCGATTCGCGAACGTACCGTTAGGGACAACAGTGCCCTCCACTACGGGGCCCAATAGGTTTGCACACTCGGGAAATCTCAGACCCTCGAGACCACAACCAATTGTATCGATCAAGCAAAGCCTCGCCGTCTCGTATGCAAGCTCTGAGTCGATTGTGTAATTGTGAATATAGTCCGCAATGTCCGTGAGGACCTTGTCAGGCTCGGGACGAAGGGTAGACTCTCCCTGGTGGGCAGACATTTTGCGAGAGATGATAGGCGTTTGAACAGAAGGTACTATCGATTGCCGTCCGACCGGCTTTGAAAGAATAGATGTAGAGATAGCGGCACGGGACGCCGGTCGAAGGGGAGCACGGGGAATGGCGAGACGGGCTCTGGCTGCACGACTCAACATGTTTAGCGAATTCTTTCTCGAAGGTTTTGGAGTTATAGGAAACCAAGCAACTTTTCAGATGCTCCTTAGGTCTACGAAACAATTTGGGGATAACCCACTGCAGCCGTTAAGTATTCAAAAACACGTGGGAGCCCGCCTTCTCCCGGCCGTCGCGGTCGCGGACCTCGGAGTCGTCGTTGAAGACTCTTGACCCGGACGGCATCGTGCATCATATGTTTTTCATCAATTTCAATGCTACGAATATCTGCTTGATCCGAACCGTACTGAGTCCAAAAGCCAATTGGGTCAACCGTGACCTGGGTCAACTGTGCCAGGAGATCCTGGAACCGATACCATCGATGTCACCGTGCGTGTTTCTGCATTCAAATCTCGAGTCGACAGTACCACTTGTCTATGACCTCGACGCGACCTGCCTTGGGCTTTGATTACATCTGATTACTTCTGCCTGATTCTTCCCTGCTGCCGTGAAAATCTTGCAGATGGTGTTCATACTTGGTCGCCTCCGACCCCCAATATATTGTCTACATTGGATTTACAGCTCGGGACTATTGTACATATGCGCGTACAGTGGCAGTTCTCATAATTGACCTGCCAGCCACCCGAATGTGCTATATTTATCTCCTTGGCTGAACGCTGCTTGGTTGCTCGTTCGGGTGTCAGCCCAGCAGGCCAGTTGGGAATCAGACTGGGCCTAGAGTCTGTGCTCAACCTCTTGGCAGTTAGCCTCCCAAACGGCAAGACGCAAAGTGCAAGCCACCTGCCTTACTGGGCCATTGCCAGCCGCTACTCTGTAGGTATATAAGGAGCCCAAATATCGCTCATATTCTGCATCCTACTCACCCAGGACTTTCAGCTACTTCGCTCTTCGCTCTTCTCTCTTCACGCTCTCCTCACACACTCTTTATATCCACACACTCATTCATAATGATCGCAATCACTGCTCTTATCCCTGTTCTCCTCGTCCTCCAGGCTTCGGCCATGACTATCCCTGGTCCGAACCGTAACATGGGCGTAAGTCGTCATCACGAGCTTGCCTTGTCCATACCCTAACTAATCATTGTTACCTTTAGGTCCTCACCAAGGGCGCCATTTACGGCCGGTCAGACGAGTCGCGTGGCGCTTCTGGAGCTCATCTCGCGGGCGGTGCTGCAGTCGGCGTCAAAGCGGTCACCTTTGGCAAAGCACAAGAAGGGCCTATCTCGGGCACGAAGGGGGGAGCAGTTGTCGGTGCTGCCGTTGATGCGAAAGGCAGCGCAATAAAATATGGAAAAGACGAGGAGGCGCTGGGAAGCAAGGTGGCAGTGGCAGCTGCCGCAAGCGCTGGGGGAGCTGGGACTAAGGCCGACAAAACCACCTTTCACTCAATCGACGAGTCTGCGCTCGAAGTCAAAACCGGCGCCGCACTCGGAGCCAGCGGGCATGTGACTGGAGCTTCTTCGCAATACAAGGGCTCAACTGTTGACGGATCTTCGTCTGGCCGCGGGGCCGGGGCTAGTGCGATGGTTGATCTCGGGCTAGGAGGCGCAGTTCGTGGCGCGAGCGGCGACAAGGGGTCTTCTTCATCACCCGGGTTGGGTGCAGGAGCGGGGCTTGGGGCTGATGTCTCTTCGCAACACAAGGGCTCGAGCAATAACAAGTCTTCGTTGGGAGACGAGGCAGAGGCCGGGGCTGGGGTAGCGCAAAGTCTTGGATTAGGAGGCGCAGTATCCGGCGAGAGCGGTCAGAGGGGATCTTCTTCCTCGCTCGGGCCGGCAGCAGGAGCAAGACTTGCCGCTGGCGTCGCTTCGCAACACAAGGACTTGAGCGACGATAGTTCTTCGTCAGGACCCGAGGCCGGAGCTGGTGCGGCGCTTGGTCTTGGGCTGGGAGGCGCAGTGTCCGGCGGGAGCGACCAAGAGGGATCTCATTCAACACTCGGATTGGGGGCAGGGGCAGGGGTTGCCGCTGGTGTCTCTTCGCAACGCAAGGGCTTGGGCGATGTTAAGCCCTCGTCAGGCCTCAGGGCTGGAGCTGGTGCAGCGCTTGATCTTGGGCTAGGAGGTTCGGTAACCGGCGAGAGCGATGGCAAAGGATCTTCTTCATCACTCGGGCTGGGAGCAGGAGCCAAACTTGCCGCTGTAGTCGCTACGCAACACAAGGGTGTGGCCGGTGCTGGTTCAGCGCTTGATCTTGGGCTAGGAGGCTCAGTATCTGACGAGAGCGACCACGAGGGATCTTCTTCGTCATTCGGGCCGGGAGCAGGAGCCAGGCTTGCTGCTGTAGCCGCTTCGCAACACAAGGGCTTGGGCGATGTCGGGCCTTTGTCGGGCCTCGCCGTCGGGGCTGATCTAGGGGGTGCAGTGTCTGATGGCAGCGGTCACACGGAGTCTTCATTGCTTGAGTTAGAGGGCGGAGTTGGGCTTGGAGCTGGTGTGTCTGCTCAACACAAGATCTTGAGCGGTGTCGGATCTTCATCGGGTTCCGGCGCTGGGGCTGGGGCTGGGGCAGCGCTTGATCTCGGGCTAGGAGTTTCTGGCGGGAATCAGGAAGAGCCGTCGTCACTCGGATTGGGGACGGGAGTAGGGTTTGGAGCTGGTATTTCCTCCCAGCACAAGATCTTGGGCGACGTCGGACCGTCGTCGGGCCTCAGAGCTGGGGCTGGTGCCGCCCTTGGTCTTGGCCTCGGAGGTGCAGAGTCTAGCGAGAGCGGTCACAGGGAGCTTTTGTCGCCCGAGTTGGGAGCAGGACTTGCGACTGGTTCATCCTCTCAGCACAAGAGCTTCGGCGCTGTCGAGTCTGGCCTCGGGGCTGCGGCCAGTGTCTCTTCGCAACACAAGGGCACGAACGACAATAGACTTTCATCGGATCGCGTGGGGGCTGGTGCAGGCCTTGGTCTTGGACTCGATGGCACAGTATCCCGTGGGGCCATGGGCGCGGTCACTGGCATTGGTGGAAGTGGCTCATCGACCGGCTCGCATGGGGATGCCAAAGACGTAACTGGAGTTGCTGCTGGCTTGAGAGGGGTGGGTGGCGCAGACAATGGAGCATTTGGAAACTTCAGAGCTGGATTGGGGGCTGCTCTCGGGGCACATCAGGGCGAACAATATCGTCAGTCCGAGTCGCAATCGACACCGGAAGATGAAGAATGCGACGAGGACCAGTAAATTATTATATATTATTCTTGACACACTCCATTATTTTCATTGTTTTAAATCAAGTTTCTACTTGCCCTGCATCCTGAAGGCCTGAAGTTGAAGTTTGGGCGCGATCGGATCCGGAGCCCCTGAGTCGAACACAAACAGCGCACAATAACGCGAGCGCGTTCTGCCAGTGACCAATACCTAAGTGTGAGCTCGGAAGCCCTCTGAAACCATGACCATCTCCAATATCGGCATACTGCCTAGCGGCAAGTGTTCTCATTCTCGTGCACAAGACTTGAGGCTCAAAAATAAATCAGACGTCCTAGACGTGCTAACTGCTCAACTTAGCAACGAATCATCTGCCTCACGTTTCTTGCGTCTACCGCATCCTCGAACAGGTCAAAGGCTTTTGATCAAAGAACTTAGTTCTAAAGGCTAACAGATCATCTTTGCTACAGGTATCGCATCGCTCTTCTTGCCATATGAGACAAAGTCTGAGCCGAAGGAGGACCGCATACTGGAGGTACAGGCCGTGGCACCTGTGAACTCAAGGTCTTGGTTCTTGGATCAAGAGGAGGTGATATCAGGTATGACTCTCCCTCTCTCACGCTCGCAATGCGCTCACATGGATAGACGGCAAGTTGTTGGTGATGACCCCGATCGACCCTGTGTTTCTTCTCATACCGATTCTCCAAGCAGCCCATCCAGTGGGCAAATTTTCTAATGCTTTATTATTGCTGCTCTAATCTTCCTTTGTTTTCCAGCAGGATGGCTCTCTGGGTTCCTTCCGTCCTGCCGATGACATTTTCGAGGAAGCAGCCGCTCAATTATCTAAAAACCCACCTGATAATAAGGACCCTTCAACGCTGTCGCCAATCAGGGACATACTTCACTTTCACACTTTGCCTTGCGTCAGAAAAGCTTTGAGACGTTTGTGTGACGTGAAAGGTAAAGCTGAAGTTTTGAGACTGCCAGTCATGCTGAAGCAAGTTGCCAGATATCACACCTGAAATAGTTGTCTACCGATTTTCGATACCCAAACTTGAGGAGTACCTCCGACTCAAAGTCGCGCGTTTGGGTGATCAAGATGTGACAGAGAGCGCACGCACGCTGGTAAGAAAATTGGCAGTGGACGGACTTATGGAAGATGGGAAAGAAGACCTTTTGAAGAGTGCGTTGGTTGATTTACTTCTTATGGTAGAATCCATCCTAACAGGTTTTCGCAGTTGGTCGCGTCAAAGCAACTTGTGATCTCATTTCTCAATATATACCTCCAGCCATATATACCTCTCTTCTCGCATCTTATGAGTATGTTCAACAGCCCACCCTCATAATGACTCATCTGACAGCCGTTGTAGCTTCAGTAAACTAGACGCCTACCTGCGGACAGTACAAGACGAGAGTGCTCTTGCTACTATGAATACAAGCTCATCTAAAGGGAAGAAGACCAAAGGCGACGACCAAAAGGAGGATAAGAAGAGGAAGGTGACGGCGAAGGCTTCTCAAGGAGTTGATAAATTGAAGAAAGCAAATATCAATGGCATGGCGAAGATGTCGAGTTTCTTCAAGAAAGCCGGCTAGTGAATGTACCGTTTTCGCGTTGTATTTCGTTGCTGTATAATTTCGGCCATATAAAACGAGGACATGCCATGTGGCGGCTTAAACTTAGAGGAATTGAAATCGCACCCGATTGGGCGATCGCAGTTCCTCAGGTCAACTTCAGATTCTGCCAACTTCGTACTCGTATTTGCTCTCTGTACTGGTCGCCGCCCAGCCTGGCACTTCTGTTAACCGATCTCGAATCAAAAACATATGGAGCCGAAGGACTACGTCGATCGAGGAGTTCAGACACACCCATACATTTCAACTCTTTGGCTCACGCGACAGCCCAGGACGACTTTGGCAGTGACTCCAGAACCACCCTCTGAATGCACTCCCGATTCTCTACTTCAACCCTCCCCGATAGCAGGTTCCAATAGACCCAACTCACCAGAGAATGCTTCTCTTGCATACAGTCATGCTTTGCTGCCAGATAGTCCTAGTCCCACACGCCCCGTGGCACGTCGAATCAAGGATCGACAATTGACTCCATACAATCATCCGAAGCAGCACTTCAAGAAAAGGAGAATACTTTCCCTTCCTATTGATTCTATTGCCGAGGACAGAACCTCGATGGATGCGCCCGACTCTACCACGATGCGCGTAGTCTCTTTGCCAGCTCGTTTTGCATTTTCTCCATTTCCTGGTAGCAGCCCTTCCTCCGAAGCCTCATTTCCTGCTGCGCAGAGAATCGATACTCCGGAACTTGACCGCTCAGAACCTATGAGTCAATTTCTGCTCCGCCGGTATGCGGACACACCGCATACACCCTCTCCACCCTCCTCGCCCGAGTCCGTCTTGATCATCGAAACCGAGAACCAACTTCCCAGAACATTCTTGCGCCAGAATTTTCATCAAAGCGATGACGAAGGTACGCCTGTTGTGAGACCAATATCCACCGTCCATAACTTTTCAACAGGCTGGATCACCTGGGCTGATTCCCCACCGCGGCCAATCCCTGCACTTCATGGACCCCTCTCACTTCCCTATGCTCGTTGCCCATCGTATGCTACTATGACTTTTCCCAAACTCTTCTTGACTGAATGTCTTCTAGCGGAGCCGAAGGAACTATAATTGAAGAACCCGAACACCTGCCTCGCATGATCTGGGGTCTGGGGCCCGATGATCCACCCTCCGCTCATTCTCGTACAAGCTCTTATAATCCTCACGACTCAAACTCCCGATCCGGTATTCCCAAGCATGCACGTCCAGCACAACCACCCCGACTTCGAAATCAAGGCACCTCTGCCAACTACCTCGCAACACCTCAACAAACCCCGACGTTTACGCCGCAGCTGCCTTTCCACTCGGCTGATACTGATGACCAAGCTATCATACTGAGGAGAGCACTTGAAGGTCTGGGGACTCGACCAGCTCGGGATTCATACAAAAAAGATACCATGATGTCAAACATTAAGCTCCAAGATCACACTTGCCAGGCAACTGACTCTAGAGACGCCTTTTATCATCAGATGGACACGAATGTCTCTCCGAGACGAGCCTTTGAGCAAGACACTGAGATAGCACTGGACTGGGAATTGGCTCTCATTCAACAACGTCGGCTGAAGCAGTCTCTCCTCAATCAAAGACATGAAATACAATCTCAAGCACCTGGACATCTCAATCGCTCTGCTGCCGTATTCGTGCCCAGTAACCTTACACCCCCGCAATCTTACCCTCGTATCTTCGTAGAACCTCGCGCTACCAAATACTACCCGGCGAAAAATCTGACTTCTACGTTCGCGACTAAGCATGGATTGCCTACACCCCCGAGCTCGGCATCTCCACAGTGGTCGGCCGATTTTTCTCCGTACTCGAACTCGCTCTATTCTCCAGAGATGATACGCTCTCAGCAATCCAAGTTTCCTGTTCCTTCATCGCAACAAAAGCCAACTGCTCCTTCTAGCTCTTCCTACGAACTGCCAACTTTTGTTCATGAACATTTTGGCACAGCACACTCAGAACATGGACTTAGCTCTTTCAAGGATTGCACCATGTATTCTGAGTTGCCCCCCAAGCCTGCTCGCACTGTTCTCGCCACAACACTGTACCCGGGACCACCTCCCACAAGTCCACTCCCCCCGATTCCCGATTGGCGGTTACACGGTCAACCAGCTGCATTCGATATAACACCGCCGCTTTCTCCTGACTTACGTCGTAGCATCTCTTATCAGCAGCCACGTTCCATTCCTCTGTCACGTCTTATTGAGCGCCGATTGGCTTCGGTTCCAGAGGAAGAGCACAATTCATTCGTACAACGCAGCCGAATTTTGTCCTCGAAAAGGCCATTCCATCATTCAGTAGATTCATGCATCTCTGCTCATGATCATCGTCAGCCGCTGCCACTCCTATCTACTGAACGAGCCACTTGCCCGCCAGCCCGGGCCCCCGTCGACACAGGCTTGAATAGCACTACCATCTGCGGCTTTGATTCGATGGAGCTATTCGGCGTGCTTCATTCGCCTGACATGAACGATCTACCAAAATCCACCAAGGTGAAGCTTCCGACAAAGGTTGACATTGCTCAGCGGCAGCCGGACAACGTCAAGAATGTGGACGATTCGGGGAAGGAAAATCCTCTCAAGGCTCGTAAGTTGATGGGGAAGAAGCGCCTTCGTCTTAAAAAGAATAAGTCAGCTGCGCATGTGCAGGCGGCGCCTCAATTGCGAGATCACTTGGAATCGCTCTGAAATATGTTCGTGTCATCATATCGCAATCCAGTTACAGAATTCTTCCGACACTAGCATAAATTTAAATAGCGTACGATTTCCAACATATTGTACTGTTTATTCATAATTCTTCAGCCAATCAAACCTGTGTCACAGTTGTGACAAAGAGCCGCGCCGCCACCAGTGGTGGTTAGTTAGACGCTCATTTACGAGTCCTGGATAGGAATCGTTTGTTCTTTTCGCCCGCTCTCGCTTGGCCGCCAATTTGTTCATTAGGCGCTCGTCTCATACCCTAACCCTATGGCCCGTCCATAGATACTAAATCATCCAGTCTCAAATATCTTGTTCCTGTCATGTGAGTCTAATTTGCCTCATTAATTATTCTTGATATGGAAATCTTGTGCCTTGGTTTGTAGGCAAAACAATCAGAACCCCCAGTTTTGGCAGTTATGTTCCGCTCCTCTGTGATTACCGCTTGATTTCAGCGAAAGATATGCACAAGAGAGTACCCGGACCGTGGGCGCGCTATGCACTCGAGTACATAGATGCTATATATACTACTTGAAAGTTGGAAACGAAGAAAATGAAGTAATGTTGCTTTAGGTCAATATAAGCCAAATTAAAGCACCCAATAAGGACGAGTTTTGCCGTTTAACGGCCTCATGCACCAAGTTCCTTATTTGACTTGCACCCCCTCACTCTCATAATCCACTGTCATGGCCTCGTCTTCTGGTGAGTCTTATCTGGCTTTTATCAGCGAAAAGGCTGACAAAATTCCAATAGCTATCGGCAAGCTCTCCAGAGAGGAGTTTCGTCGCCAGAAGGACTTAGAAGCCGCTCGTAAAGCCGGTACAGCGCCTGCCGCGCTTGACGAGGAAGGTCGAGCAATCAACCCTCATATTCCTCGTAAGCACCCGCAGATCAGGCCTTCTAATTCTTTCTCTTGACTATACATTACAGAGTACATCTCTCAGGCGCCATGGTATTTGGATACTGGTGCACCCTCACTAAACCATCAGCGCCGACCTGACTCCGATCGTCCCGCGGACAAGCTTGACAACTGGTATGATCGTGGCGCGAAAGCCGGCCCAGCAGCGAAGAAGTATCGCAAAGGTGCATGCGAGAACTGCGGTGCCCTTACACACAAGAAGCAAGATTGTCTTGAGCGACCGCGTAAGAAAGGCGCCAAGTTCACGAATCGAGATATACAGGCGGACGAAATCATACAAGAAGTATCTACTGGTTATGATGCGAAGCGGGACAGGTGGAATGGGTATGATCCTAGTGAACATAAAAAGGTGTACGACGAGTATGCAGCGGTGGAGGCTGCGCGACAGAAAATGAGGGAGGACGAGATTGACAACCAAACGACCACGGACTTAGCCGCCGTCAGGAAAGTTGCGAAGGCTGGGAAGACGGAAGGTAAAGAGGGTGACGCAGATTTTGGGTCAAGTGACGAAGAGGATGGAGATGAAGAGAAGTACGCCGACGCAGCGGATGCGGTCGGACAGAAGCTCGACACCAAGACCCGCATCACCGTCCGCAATCTACGTATCCGAGAAGATACTGCCAAATATCTCATCAACTTGGACCCAGAGAGTGCATACTACGACCCTAAAACTCGTTCTATGCGTGACGCTCCTCTCAAAAACATACCAGCGGAAGAGGTGAGTGACTGGTTTATCTTGTACGTCTATCTCCCCAATGCTCAAATCTATCAGGCCGTTTTCGCAGGCGACAATTTCTTCAGGCATTCTGGTGAAGCCCCGGCAGTGCAGCAGCTGCAACTGTTCGCGTGGCAAGCGTCTGCGAGGGGCAACGATGTCCACTTGAACGCCAATCCCACACAAGGCCAAATGCTTCACGCTGAATTCAAGGAGAAGAAGGAGAAGCTCAAAGACACGTCAAAAATCAGCATTCTCTCGAAGTACGGAGGGGAGGAGTACCTGGAAAAAGCTCCAAAAGAGCTTTTGCAAGGTCAAACAGAAGACTACGTGGAGTATTCCCGCACTGGTCAAGTTATCAAGGGGCGCGAGCGGGTCAAAGCCCGGTCCAAGTACGCAGAAGATTGTAAGTGTCACCTGGTCAGTAACCGCCTTGCACGTGTCTGACAACTTTTTTAGCGTTCGTCAACAACCACACATCAGTATGGGGCTCCTGGTATGACATATCATCCGGCTCCTGGGGGTATGCGTGCTGTCAATCCACCCTTCACATTTCCTACTGTGCTGGCCAAGCGGGCATCGAAGCCGCCAAGGAATCTAGTGCGCAACATATGTTAGCTTCTACTTCGGCTGCGGCTGCATCGGCTGCGCCACCTGCCGCTGCCCAGATCGAGGAGAAAGCCGAGCCCGAGAAAGATGACACCCAGGGACGAGCAGAACAAAATTACTCCAAAAAGCGAGTAGGAGAGGGTGATATCAAGCTGGATAATACGAGACTCGCTAAGGCTCTAGAAGAAGAGAAGAAGCGGAAGATGAGAGGCGAAGAGGACGATGAACGCTACTCTAAGAAGAAGAAAGGTGTTCCAGAGAGCGGAAGCCACGACGTAACGGAAGAAGAACTTGGTAGGTCGATATTTTGTCGCCTTGACTATTTTTTCTTTGCTTATCTGTGTTACAGAGGCGTACCGAATGACTCGTCGACAAATGGAGGATCCGATGGCCAATTATGTCGACACGGAAGACTTGTGAATATGTCACAGCTGTATTCATCCCACATATTGTATTGTACGCTTCTAGTGCTTTGCTTAAATAATTGGTAATACTGCAAAACAATCGCTGCGACAAAGGTCAACCAGTCCCCAGGAGTACGCGAAACTCAAGAATATATAATACATGTAAAGGAAGAGTTCTAGCTGTACTGCGGCGGAGGCGCAGCATTCATTTCCCATAGCATCTGTCGCTGCTGGGCCTGCAGCTTCTCAACCTCCTGTTTCAACAGTTCTACTTGATTGGCCATACTCGCCTCCGTCTCTCCTCCAGACGCAGAGGATGGCGGGCTTACTGACGACGGTGCCGAACTCTCTGGTCGGCGAATAGTTCCCTGCCTTCGCTGCAAAGTTGCGAGCTCCTGTTCCCGTGCTCGAACCTGTATCGCAATTTCCTCTTGACGCTGGGCGGCCTTCGAGCCAGGGGCTGGCGGAGACCGAACCACCATTCCACCGGGGGGCATTGGCTCGCCACTTGTGCTCGTAGGCAGAGTATGCGAAGATGGCACGGAAGACGGGGGCTGTGCGCCGATATGGGGCGAAGCCATGAAAGCCGTGCTGGAGCCTACTTCAGCTGCCTCGGCGTGGTGCTCGCCATATGGGTTGTACGCTGTGGCTTCCAGACCGGTCCCCGCCAGAACAGCTGGGCCAGGTTTTTCCTCGTCAGCGTCGATGACAACTCGCGCTGGTCGATTACGCCTCTTCCGGCACAAGAATAGGAGGGCAGAAATAGCAATGAGGAGTGCGATAGCACCAACGACGGTGCCCGCCGCGATGGCTGCTATGTTCGAGTGGTGTAGAGTCACGTTGGGTGGTATGACCGAAGGTGATGGACTCGCAGCGGGCTTGGTGGAGCTTGACGCCGAAGAAGAGGAGGAAGAGGAAGGTATCGGATCTGAATCATATCTTCCGCCGAGAGTATTTGTTAGTCTGAGAGCCGGGAATCACAGAGATAGCGACTCACGTGTATATTGCGTAGTCAAATAATATTAATGAAGCGTTGGTACCCTGGGTCTCCAATGTGAGAGTGTGCTGTGCGTTAGAAAGCGTTGTATTGACGTAGACCGGTACGTCGTATTGGAAGGCTGTTGAAGATGTGGGTATATGCATGTACTGCCCGACCACTTCAGAGTCCATGCTGATAGTAAGATTGGTGAAAGTAGTCGCGTAAGGCACATAATTGGCTAAGACACAGTAGGCATATACGGCCGTTCCTGTGCGGTAGGTGAGCTATGGGTCAGCTCTCATGACATTCTAAAGCACTCACCATTGAAAGAGATGTTTATAATTTTGGGGTCTTCCCCAGGTGCATATGTGGTATCATGCCAAGTTCCATCGAGCACCTGTGAGGTGTTTAATTGGACGAAGCAGCCTTGACAGTCAGAACCCTGCGACCACGACCCCGCGGGGAGGAAAACTGGCACAACCCCGGTGACGGAGTCTCCGTTTTGGTCATCGATGGTGCGGTTGGTCAAAGTTGCTGCTGAGAACTGTGCCAGGCATCCCAGAACGAAAGACAGGACCCATGTATTCCTCATCGTTCCGGCTCGACGACCAATTGCAGAGGAGAAAACAAATTAAGCGGCCTTGGCAGACTAGAAGATCGTACCGTGATACTCCGTGGAGGGCCAGGGCGACGTGAAATCTCAGTAGGTGAGACACTGGTTGTTACCCATCAGTCTCATTCTCAGTCGCCATGGCCAGTGCCGCAAGCGTGGAAACAAGGTTGCACAGCTTCCGATTACTGATCAAACTATCAATTGCAATGCTCAGAATCAAACAGATATCTGAATAGTCCACGCATAGCTCCTATTCAGAATGCAATGAGTCGGAGGTCCAAGCAGCGAGAAAAGACGAGTGGTTTGGAAGCAAGCCTTGCGTGCGCCATTAATGCGGGGTCAAAAGTTCGGACAAAGTATTTCACGGATGCGGCCCGGAGTCGGTCTGCTCCGTGACGCTGGCAGCAACTTGCGTCCACTGGCAATATTCAAGTCCAAGTCGGCCGCTTCACAGCGCTTCACTTCCTGGTTTCTATGCGTCATATGTGGTTAAACCATAGCCCATCATTCCGATCGTTTGCTTGGAGGACAATAAGCAATCAGACGGCTATTACAAGATTCGCGTCTTCCAGCTCAAACCCTTACCCTTTCCCAACACATGACAATCCGAACCCCTACCAGATATTCCATCTGCCCCATAATGCCTCCAAAGCAGACATAAAGCGACGATGTAAGCATGTCTTTATCTCATGTGATCTTTTCTAGGCTGTTAACAATGGTCATAGACATTGACCTGGTCCGAATATACCACCCTGATTCTCCTGTTTCACGCGCCCTTCCCCCCGAGTTGACGGATGGTCGTTTCCAGGCCATCACAAAGGCGTATGACGCGCTTCGCGGCAAAACAGTCATGACACCTGCAGGTGTAGAAGCCAAAGCGGATCATGATATACCGCAGTCTGCTGCTTGGCGAAGACACCGAGCAAGGAGGTTAGACTTGGACAGCGGCGGGGATGATAGATGGAAAGAAAGACTGCTTATTCTGGGCGCAGTGTTTGTACGGCTTTCACATTTTCTGTTTGATTTCAACACTGATCGTGGAAGCGCATTAGACCGCTGGTGTTTTCGTTTTCCAAGCATTATCCATGCGCCAAAAGGCCATAGCTCAGATGCAGCAATCCCCATATACATACAAGGAAAGGCCCATTCGAAAGAGAGAAGACCGAGATCTCGATGCTTCAAATTTAGACGCGAAGAAGTAATCCTAAAATAATCTTAATGTGTTAACATCCATCGATATGGCAAGTGACTCTATTTAATTTACATGGCTAAAATACATCTGGCTAAGGATACAAAAGTGTAGTCCGATTGCAATAACTATTGGTATGAGAATGTAATTGGACCACTGTTGGTCGAGTGGGTGAAGGTGATTGAGGGTAACGTGGACTTGGCTGGGGGCATAGGGAAGTCGTCAAGATCGATGGTGGAGGCGCTCTCTCCGGTCTCCAGGCTGATGGTCACGGAATCCGGGAGCATGGTGGGCCCGACCAAATTTTCACCAATGGATTTGATATTGGTCAACATGCATGCGCCGGCGGCGTTGTCTGAGCAATCGTGCTGTGCCACCAGGAGAGACGGATTTGAAATTGGCAGAATTGGTAGCTCTGGAATGCTCTCGCCGGACCGCGCCTTCAGCAGGGCTACCATGATCGCCTTCCCCACCTCCATGCTATTCGTAACTTTCTTCACTTCGAAGATCTCGCCCATGTCGGTCTCGCTCATGTCATCCTCGTGCTCGCGACTCGATTCGGATGTGTCTGTAATCATCGTATGAATGGAGGTGTTAGATGAGTTCTGCGATCCGCCATCGGAAGAGCTCTCCAAGCACACGCTCTCGGAAGTTCCTGTGCTTGCAGACGCGTTGGAGGCCTGTCTGCTCAAATTTCGCGCAGCGAACTCCCGTTTTTTCGCACTCCGCATACCTGCTGCTGTCAAGTCCATGATTCTCTCGTCTGACTCGCCCCTTGTGAGCTCGTATGTGGCGGTGATCGAGTCACGATATCTGGCGAGATGAGCCTCCTCAGGATCTTGGAAGCCTGCGCCGAAGCTATCGAGCGCCTGCTGCCCCACAAACACGTCGCATTCCTCCTCATCGATCGTCTCGAGTGTCGGGGTGCCGAGGCGGGATAAGTGACGATTCAAAACCATAGACGTGGCCCGGAGGCGCGAATCAAACTCGGCATGGAAATCGGCATCGGATGCGCCTAGTGCTGCGGGACACGAGAAGCGACATGCGGGCACGTCCCAAGGCACGTCTTGCACACCAGTCCCGGGAGAGGTCGGCATTGCAATGGTATGCCTTGAGCTCCGCGCGCTACGGCTTGGCGTACCCCAAGTGTTATCTTCGAACGATCCCTGCTCGGCTTTCCCTGCCTCCTTGGTCTCAGCTGAACGATTACCGCCCTCCATTTTCCAGGACAAAGCCTCAATTCCTTTCGTCACCTGTCCGCGGAAATCAGGAAGCTTTGGCATCCTGAAATGGCTCCCGGGCTCCCGCGGCTCCACGTCCAGTTCCTCTTCGTGCCAGAGTCTCCAGATCCAGATGATGATGAGGCCGAGCAGGAGAGTCAGCACCGCGAGCGTGACTATGAACGCGACTGTGACACCGGAGATATTCTGTGTCGAATTGGCGTCGGAGGAGTGGTGGGGGTCGGCAACAGGCTGGTCAGTGAGAGCCCCGACATCGGGCGGCAGACGAAGATTGTACAGGTGAGCTAGACGTCTCGTATGGCGTATAGGGGCAGAAGATAGAGTCGCATTGATCAGCGGGGCCATAAGATGTAGTTCGGAGGGGTGTAGTCGTTTCTGATAGGTAGATGTGGGTGATTGGGAAGAGATGGATTATGGATATGAAGGATGCGATGATGGCCTGATGCCTCTGTGGGTAGCGGCTGACCATTTCTTGTCAACCGCCTCATCGCTACCTTCATCGATACAATTTGTTAGCCACCTATCTGTTGAAGAAATGACGTTCAGTGTTGTTCATCGCATGATGCATTGGTACGAGATGTTTGCCACTGCATATCTAAATCTAAGATATCCATAAAAGCTGAGTTGAACTTAAGCACCTGACCCGGCGTGATTCCATGTGATTACACTTATCGTCTCGACCCTCCCCAAATAACTATCTACTTACTGTAACAGATTGCTTATGCTAGACCTCAGCGTGTATACGTGAATCTGTGAGAATATTCTAGTACCCCAGCTTGAACGAACAACTGGCTCCAACTTTCGTTCAAGTCCAAAGCCCAAATCGGAGCTTCCCGAATGTTCTCCAGTGACTGTGGTGGCACGAGCGCGTTCCAGACGTCACCGCCGCTCAGATCGTCTCAGAACAACCATTGCGATATCTGGTCCGTAGAACTCTATTTTGCAAAGGTATAAAAGGGGAACAACAAGTCTCCCACAAGAAGCTAACATTTCTTAAACACACGACTATCTAAGCCTCATACCGTACCGATACTATGTCTATCGCACGCCAGCTCTTTCATGACATGCGCCCATTCTTCCGCCTCCTCGAGGAGCCGCTCTCGCGCTCTTCAGCTATGTACTCACACCCACGCTCGCTTCTCAACGACCCGTTCTTCCAACCGTCGAACACTATGCGCCCTGCGCTCGATGTCACAGAGCAGGGAAACAATTACATTGTCGAGGCGGAGTTGCCGGGGGTGAAGAAAGAGAACCTGGAGGTACGCATAGGGGACGCGGGACGGAGCGTCACTATTGAGGGGAAGACTTTCCGGAGAAGCTACGGGAACGACGCTACTCCCGCAGTGGCAGCGGCAGAGACGGAGGCAGATGTAGATACACCAATTTCGTCGTTCGAGGGTACGTATGGTGTGTCAGGTGTGGCGCTTCATGAATGCCCCGTAGAGGGACATAGCTGATATTGTCGTCTTGTAGATTCAATAACCGTGGACAAGCCTAACGAAAAAGCAGTCTCGGCAAACACCAACGTCAATGTAGCCACCGAGAGCAGCAGCTTCTCGCGCACTGTGTGGCTACCTCGGGCGGTGGACGAGCGCAGGGTATCTGCGAAGCTGTCGGAGGGCATCTTGACGCTTACGATACCGAAGGCGGAGGATAAGGATAGCGTGAAGGTCGATATCGAGTAGATGGCTGGCTAAGGAACGATTATATGGTCGCCTGATGATGCCTGTTGACTGCCTATTTTGTTTGATTGGATTGTTTGTATGAGACAAGTGTACGATTGTAATGCGAAACGAAGAGCCCCTACTTGGTGGAGTGTATAGTCCACGGCGCCCGTATGGAGACATGCCTGATCCTCGAGGTATTCCCTCGTCCGGATCTGGGAAAAATCGGCAATATCCAAGTAGCAACCAAGAAGTGCGCGAATTCGGTTGATTTGATGCATATATGCATCGGTTTGGTGTAGTCTCAAGTACTTGCACAATCAAGAATCGGCGAAGGAAAATAATGATATTGTTTGTGTACAACAATCATAGGACTGTGACTTTTGAAAGGGTTGGACTCACATTCCTCCTTTGTCAATGTGTACCGTGACCAGAAATGCCATACCATCGATAACAAACGTTCTGCGGGACGAGCGAGGGTCTAGAGTGGGTGCATCAGGTGTGCGGAATCCATCGCGGAAGTCCGTCGGGGCAACATCGTCGTTCACAATGGTAGCGCTGGACCCTGCGAGCGATCGGCCATAGGCTGCAGTTACCGAGTTGAGTGTGACGTCCAGCCTGGCAGGCAGCCTCAGACAGCCCGCTCAATTAGGGCAAAGAGTCATGATGAGCAAATGCAGCGAGAAGGCATGCGTTGCGGACACCGCCGGCCCTATGCTGCGACGGGAATGCTGCGCCACGATCCGTTGACAGCGAGGACGGCTGCCGGCCTCACCGTGAATGGCGTTCAGATGGCGTCTGGGTGAGAGTTCCGAAGACGGCATTGAATGTGCTGCGCTGTGACCAGTTTGTATTTCGGAACGCCAACAGCGGGCGCTGGATGATGGTCAGGGCGACACGGAGATGCGGCGGCGATGAGGGGAGAAACGAGGATGAGGGCCCATCGGCAGCATTGCAGAGCCCGGCCGCGATGTGATTTGGGGTTCCGGCAACGATGATGACTTGGTGGTCATGCGGCGTACGCGCGACGTCCGGCGCCTTCGCCGCGACCTGCTCGCAATCTCTCATTGGGCGCAGGGGACAGAGTAAATTAATTAATGCAAAGAAATAATGAGCGCGCGCTTGAGGCGAGTCTAAAGTGGAGTGCGGTGCAAATGTGAAAAGGCCGAGGTCGCTGTGGCCAGTGACGAGCTGCGTTGACAACAACGTGTCAAGCCCGACCCCGCGGATAACGCCGGCGACATCGCCCCCGTTTCACTCCCACACCCCTTTCTCCTCAACGTCCACCCCGTCGTCGCCGCAGCGCCCAACCCCCCGCAGTCTTGCGCCCACCATGCTCGGCGAGGACGAACCCATGCACGCCGCCGATGGCCTCAATCTCGACTATGACAGCGACGACAGCAGCATGCAGGTCGACTCTGACACCCCCAACAATCACGTCGACCACGATGCAGATGCAGATGCTGACGCAGATGCCGACGCAGATGGTGAATCCATCCACGTCTCCTCGCCTGGTGAGGATACGGGCGGCCCTTCTGCCAGCACCACAGCTGGCCCTTCGTCCTACGCGCAACACGACTCGGTGCGTGTCTGTATTGCTGCTTGACAATCTAGTTGCTCATTTGTGGTGGTGGTATAGGATGAAGAGGATTCGGTATGTGCTACAACTCGCTTCAGAGTGCGAAATGCTAACTATTGGCACAGGGGTACGACGACGACAATGCAGATGCTGGAGACGATAACGAAGAAGACGACGAAGACGATGGCACATATGCAGACGAGGAGTACGGCAAAAAGAAAACGCAAAGAAAGAAGAAACAACCCGCATATCCCAAACCTCGTCGTCAGTCTCCCAAATGCTCACGACTTTCCAAAGCTTATATCCTTTCTTCAGCTGTCGCCGCCCCTCCTCCCCGCGATACTCCTTCGGACTCAGATTCAGATTATGGAGCCCGTTCAAAGAAGAAGAAGCGGTCACGCGTGTCAGCCGACGAAGTTCGTTTGTCATCGCGTGGTGGCAAGGTTCCCAATTATGTCGATGATGTTGCCGATTTCGAGAAGTTTGACTCGGATGAAGAGGCTGGAGAATACTACGTCGATCCGAATATCGAATACAAGGAGGAAGACGAGATAGAAGCTGTTTTAAGTCACACGCGAGACGAGGATAGGCTGGATGACCCCGAGGATTTGTGGTTTGACAACATCGTAAGTCTGAGCTGCATATATACCACCATGTGCTGAAATATTGGGACACCAGCGTTTCCATATCAAATGGAAGAGCTTCTCGCATCTACATAATACAGACGAGATGTATGAGTTTCTCAAGCGCTTCAAAGGACTCAAGCGAGTGGACAACTATATTAAGGCGTACAAGCATTACAAAGCCCTGCTCGACGCGCCTGGTGCGTCTCCCGAAGACCGTGAGGCGCTTCTCCTAGACAAAGAGCGCCAGAAGGAGGAGTACGAGACGTACAAGATTGTTGAGCGCATTATCTCCGAGCGCCCGGGGAGCGAGGGCAAGCCAGAGTATTTCTGCAAGTGGACAGGGCTCAATTATGAGCATTGCACATGGGAGAGCCAGGATGAAATCAAACCACTGGCGAAGGCGCAAATCGAGGCATACAGACGGAGAGAGCAGGAGGGGAAATTCCCGTACAAGAGTGTGCAGTACGCGCGGCATCAACGACCAACATTCACCAAGATCACCAAGGATCCGGACTATATCGAGGAGACAGGAGGAGAATTGAAGGACTTCCAGCTTACTGGGTTAAATTGGCTTGCATACCTCTGGAGTAAAGGCGAGAATGGGATTCTCGCAGACGAGATGGGTCTTGGAAAGGTAAGATTTCTTCAGCAGTGCAACGGCAACTTGTTGGCTAATCTATATTACAGACCGTGCAAACCGTCGCTTTCCTCTCTTACCTCTTCCACGAATTGCACCAATATGGCCCTTTCCTAGTTATCGTCCCCCTTTCTACCATCACGGCCTGGCAAACACAGTTTGCAGCATGGGCGCCAGATATGAATGTGATAACCTACATCGGCACTGCGCCAGCGCGAGAGGTTATCCGGTCGTATGAATTCGGGCCGTCCAACAAGAAGCTCAAGATGAACGTCCTCCTGACGACGTACGAGCTGACTTTGCGGGACTCGAAGGAACTAGGCGAGATCAGGTGGCAGGCACTGGCTGTCGATGAGGCGCATCGGCTGAAAAACTCGGAGAGTCAGCTCTACGAGGCACTCAAGAGCTTCTGGGCATCCAGCAAGTTGCTCATCACCGGGACACCCTTGCAGAACAACGTCAAGGAATTGCTATCGCTAATGCACTTCTTGATGCCCGAGAAATGTACGTTTTCAAGCTGTTCGGGGGTACAATTCGTTGACCTGAAGCTTCAGTTGCTCTTACGAACGAATTTGACTTGAACGATGCTAATCATGAAGAGAAGATCAAAGAGCTACATGAGCAGCTGGAGTCACTCATGCTTAGGCGACTGAAGCGCGACGTGCTTACTTCGCTCCCGACAAAGAGCGAGCGTATCCTGCGAGTTGAGATGTCTGCTCTTCAGACTCAGTTTTACAAGAACATCTTGACGAGGGTTAGTCTTTTGTTCGATCGCCACGATCCACTGCTAATAGTCTTCACCAGAACTTCCAAGGCCTTATCAAAAGCGCCCACGGTAACCATAATATCAGCCTCCTCAACATTGGTGCGTATTTGTCTCACGAGTCACTCTTGCATCCATCTAAACGGAGAGTACAGCCATGGAACTGAAGAAAGCCGCGAACCACCCTTATTTGTTTGATGGTGCGGAAGCGCGCACGGACAACAAAGACGAGACTCTCAAAGGTCTTGTTATGAGCAGTGGCAAGATGGTGCTCCTCGACAAACTCCTCACGCGGCTGCGCCAGGATGGCCATCGCGTGTTGATCTTCAGTCAAATGGTTCGCCTTCTGGATATCCTCAGTGATTACATGAGCCTGCGGAATTATCCACACCAGCGCTTGGATGGCATGGTAGCGTCTGACGCTCGGAAGAAGTCCATTGCACATTTCAATGCGCCTGGGTCACTTGACTTCGCGTTCCTGCTCTCGACAAGGGCAGGCGGACTCGGCATTAACCTCGAAACGGCCGACACCGTTATCATCTTCGATGTGGGTACTTCCGCCGTTTTGCCTACCGCTCGGAAACACGTTGCTGACTCGTGTTGCGTGCTTTAGAGCGACTGGAATCCGCAAAACGATCTGCAGGCCATGGCACGCGCTCACCGCATTGGCCAGAAGTCGCATGTCAGTGTATACCGCTTTGTGGCGAAAGACACGATGGAGGAGGATGTCCTCGAACGCGCTAAAAAGAAGATGGTCCTTGAGTATGCGAGTACGTTGCTGTGCCTCTGATCCGCAATCCCCTGCCCTAACCCTGCCATTCAGTCATCAATCAGATGGACACGTCTCAGGCGCATTTGAGTTCCAAGGCGAACACAGGAACCAAGGACGCGCCGAAAGCCGAAAACCTTAGCAAGGATGAGCTTACCGCTGTCTTGAAATATGGCGCTCAGAAGATGTTCGCCATTATTTGTTCTTGTGGATTGTTATTTGCTGATCTTTCGACTAGGTTCGACAAGGACAATTCTCAACAGGACAAGAAATTGGATGAGATGGACCTTGATGACATTCTCAACCGCGCTGAAGATCACGAGACCGTCGCGGAAGCAGGCGACGGAGGCACCTCTCTCGGTGGAGAAGGCTTCCTCGCTCAGTTTGCCGCTGTCAGTGACGTCAAGAACGACATGAGCTGGGAAGACATTATCCCTCTCGCGGAGCGCGAGAAGTTCGAGAAAGAGGAGGACGACAAAAAAGCCGAGGAAACAGCTGCGCAGGAGATAAAAGACCGCAAGCGAAATCACGCCCCTGTTTCCTATGAAGGCATGGATGTCGATCAACCAGCCCCCAAAGTTGAGGCCAAAAAGCTAAAAGCCCCTGGCCCGCAACGCAAGACAGCCGACCAAAAAGCCATGGAGCTCAAAGAGAGAGATGTTCGTGTTCTTATCCGAAGTTTGCAGCGATGGGGGGATATCAGACAACGATACGACATCATTGTGAGTATCCATTGTCTTTCTTGTCATGATAGCCTTTTCACGTCAAATAGGTTGCGGAGGCGAAGCTCCAGAACAAGAACAAGGGCATGATGATGGACGTCGCAGACGACATAATCGAGCTTTGCGAAAGGGCTGTCGAGGAAAACAATGCCCAAAAGCGGGCACGCGTTTCCGCGGGAGAGACATTAACAAACGCCCAAAAGAGTAAGGCTATTCTTGTCACATGCAGAGGTGTCAACAACATCAACGCCGAGACGGTGCTGTCTCGCCATCGTGACCTGCAAATCCTCTTCACGCACCTACACGAACTCGGCGACGACATCTACGACTGGTCTATACCCATCGACAACATTCGGCCGACGCTCAATTGGTCCGGACGATGGGGCCCGCAAGAAGACTCTATGCTTCTTGTTGGTGCGTTCCTCTACGGCTTTGGTAACTGGGAGCAGATGGTAAAGGACCCGAAGCTCGGGCTCGACGGGAAATTCTTCTTGGAAGAGGGGAAGAAAGGCGAGGATTCGGCAAGCAGGCCAATCCCTAATGCCATCCACCTTGTGCGACGGGGCGACTTCTTGCTGAGCATACTGCGAGAGCATGATGAGAAATTACGTTCGTACGAGAGTTCCCTCCGGCACAAGGGACAGCTAAAGGTTTCGACATCCCCTCCTCCGACAGCCATAGCATCTTCTTCGATCGCGAGCAGTCTGAAGCGGCGAGCAGAGAGCGAAGCTGTTGCATCCATCGACGACAACAATTCTCGAAAGCGCAAGCGGCGTCCTACGCCTACTTTCACGGATTCGGAGTCCTCGGACGAATGGTATGTCCTTGTGTTTCTGAACAAAGCTGCTTGCTCATCGCCTTATCTAGTCCCTCAATGGATGAAGTTGCCACTAAAGAAGAACTGCGCCCTGTCAAGAAGCAGCTCGTACGTATCCAAGCATGTCACATATCAGAGTGCCTAGCTGACGATACACGCAGAAACAACTCAAGCTGTCGGGCGAGGACATGCCACGAGACGACAAAGTTGCCATCCTCAAAGACTCTCTATCGCTCATCGGAAAGCGAATAGAGCATGTTCTCAATCAGAAGGAGGCAGCGGGCGAAGATAGACAAAGATGGCGTCGCCATTTGTGGAGGTGTGTGCCCTTCTTGTACAGATCCTCGGACTGGACTGAAATGCACCCCAATAGTTTCGTGACGCTCTTCTGGCCCAAGAAGGTGAAAGCCTCAAAGCTCGAAGAGATTCATGCGAAGATGGTGATGAAAGACCAGGGCACTCGCGGCGGGTCGTCAGATGTTACTGTGAAGAAATCACGACCTGGTGCGAGCTCAAAGACAAACGGTTCGTCTGCTGCAGGGTCTTCGTCAGCCGCCAGAACCAACGGCAAAGGCTATCGCTAATCAACCACGCCGGAAACATATATACCTCCTCTCCTTGCTCCCGACTACTTTATAGTTCTTTTACTTCTGTGTTTTTATAACGCTTCCATTTCAAGGTCTTTATATTCACTGGCTCTTATTTCGCGAAACCTATATCTTGTTTCCCTATTACACTGCAATCTCGCTATCGCTTCGCATTCCATCGTGTACCATCTTAGCCATCCTACAATTAAGTGCAATAATGAACTTTTGCTGACTAAATATTGTAGGCAGGATGGAATTGGCTTGGGAGGCCGTCTTGATGTAGGAGGCTCCGAGGTAATCAAAGAATGTGCAGCATTTATCCGCTGCTGGGGCGCTGCGCTCTTCACATCTACCAATGTTACAACAAGGGTTAGCCGTACTCTGCGCAAGCGAAATGTCAGCGCGTGGCTTTTGGGATGGGAGATAGAAACTCACTAGAGCCGCCGCTGCGTAGACTGGACTTTAAGTTGCCTGAGCTAGTTCTACGTCTTCGAGTGTATGTAGGTCCACCCCAATCGGGTGGGTCAATCGCCCCTGGGTCGGCGCGTGGAGGTGGTACAGGAATGGGTTTCATAGAACTACCAGAGTTCGTGCGTATTCGAGAGGATGAATTAATGGGTGCTTGGGCGCGTGAGCTTGTAGCAAGTGTCTGGATGCGCGAGCTCGAGCCAACGGGCCCCGACGTGCGCGAAGTTGACTGGGCTGGTTGGGTTGAAGGAAAATTCAATGAATTTGCTGTCAAGCAGGATCAGTAACGCAAGTCAATGGTAATATAACGGTTGCTGCTCACCTTCAAGCAATTTCCTATCTGCCTCCTTATGAAATCCGTGCGTCAACGCGCGGTAGCGCTTGACTTGCCACGCCATCTGGTCTGCTCGGGCCTGGTTACCAGAGGCGAGAGCCCAGATGCGCTCTTCCTTATACCGGCGTTTCTCGGTGTCAGCCAGGGATGCGCGTGCACGAAGGGTAGCAACTTCGCGGTCGAGGGGCGTCCTTGCCGTGCGATCAATCCAGTCGATAGTGGAGTCGAGCGATGGTGCAGTGATATCTGAATGAGGCCCTGGATTCTTCTCGCGCCGGGAAGTGTCCTTGCCTTTGGAGTCCTTTCGGGAGAATGAGACAGTGCGCGTGCGCTTGAACGACGAGGATGCGACGGGTTCGGCGCGCCGTTTCTTTCCACCGAAGCTGGTGTATTCACCATCCTCAAGGAACTGGCTAAGCACGTCGGTGCACATGACACCCAACACGATACCGAGAACAGTCACGGCAATTTTGAGAAGGTCCGGGAGCTGCATGAAGTCGAAGAAGAGTTTTGCGGCTATAGCGAATACGATGATAATGGCGATGTTCGGCAGTTCCACGAGGGCATAATACAGTCCTACACCCTGCCACGCGCCGAGGAGGATAAAATCCGAGAAAGAAGGAGGAGGGGGTGGTTGGGATGCGCGAAGGCGGGAGAGGAAGTCGAGGAGTAACCTAGCGCCGAGACCAAGAAAAAGAGCTGGAGCAGTGGAGAAATTAAGGGGCATTCTCTTTTTCTCGGGTCTTTGCTATATAAACCGGTGGGGCATCGCGGGGGGAAACGTTTCGGCGTGAAGGACAATGATCAGACGCATGCACAATGCAGCATGTCCAACATGAGGCAAGCCACGTGTCACCTTTGCGCGCTTATACTGTTCCCTCTCACCTCGGATCATTGTCAGTCATTGTCACAGGCGCTCTTTCGGAGAAGTCTACAGTCTGCTAAGATCGTAAAACAGCCCAAGCAGCCCCCCGAGACGACCGCGAAGAAATCCTACCTCGCGCAGTCGACCGAGATATCTTCTCGACCAACTTTGCCCGCCCAGTCAGCTGAGGCTGTTCATATCTCAACGCGAAGGCGGTCCAGGGGATTGATTGAGACGTTTATGTATATTTCTGCTCGTGAACCTTTTCTTGCGGTGAGCGTCAATAAACTATCCGTCAGGACTCTCTCAGTCGCAACCAACGAACTACAACAAGCACATTCTGCCATCTTTTGCTGGCCAATCCTTGGTCCGTGGTCTGCGTGTTAATCTTCGCTTGCGAGTAACACTTGATAAAACCCAGGAAGTTGCCGAGCGCCTCTGGTTCAGAGAGGAGTCTTTCTCTTCATAGTAGGTGGTACCCGGATGACTATGGAACGACAGTCCTTCAGAAGGATGACAGCTCCCAATTCCATTCTTTTGATCTTTGACACGCAGTGATTTTCATCTACAAATACAATCTCACTATCATCGTCGATGCAAATTCCATACTATCGTGAGCCTCATAGCTAAATCCTTCCAAGTTATCTCGAAAACATTGGATTAACATCGCGCAAGAACTGGCAGAAAGGATTAAACGGGGTAAACACTAGGCAGACATTCTCCGGTCAGAGCGAGGAGTTTAATGCGAAGGACGATACGACGGTTTTGCAATTCTGGGCCATCAACTAGCTCGGTCCAAATACTGCCTGTGGCACGAAATCGCTTGCAAATCGCACAGGCTAGTCTCCTTCGCCTCAAAATCTTCGCCAGGACCCAGGAGGGCTCCAGTCGTTTTCGAAGCCGAGAAGTCCTGAATGCAAGCATCTGCTGGCAATCATCTACTATGTTTTTTCGAGCTGTTATGCCTCTGCGTTGGTTTGACAGAAAACAAAGCGCACAAACCGGCGAGGACAGCACTACATTATTGGTGTTTGGCTTCAATTGAAATCAAACGGCCGGAGGCCAGCCAATGTACCACGAATCGAAGCGTTCTCTATCTATCGTGTCACGCGGCTTTGTCTTGCGCCTGGCCACGCGTCGCGCGGCAAGAGGTGACGCGGACGCGAGCTGTTTATAAAGGCACGTGTTCCTCATTATATGAGTGCTTATCTACTTCAATTTATTCTCCTTCCATTACCTCACCTTTGGCACCACGAATCATTCCAGATGCTGGCTCGGCGTTTACTCAGGGTCCAAAATTGCTCTCCAAGTCACTTCCATGCGAAAGCCATGAGCAAATTTTGCCCGGGGTCGATCCTGAGACGGCGAATTAATCAGCGGCAATTGCATTCAACACCAATGTTTACTGCTGGAGGGCAGAGCTGGTACAAATTCCAAAGATCGCTCAATCGCAATAGACATCTAATCGCTTTGCTGCTATTCGTCAGTAAGTTCCAAAAAATCCACCGCATAGCATGCTCGCTGAAGACAGTTAAGTGAACACGGCGGCTGTAGAGACATACTCTCAATGGCGCACACTACACAACGTTCTCGTTCAGCTCGACGATGATGCTTTTGATCAGAATAACGCTCGCGTGCTGGCGAGCTTTTTCGTGACCATCTGCGAATGCGCACTACCGCTACATCCAAATTGGAAGCAGACAATGAACGACGAACTCACGAAATTAGCCACATACGACATGATCGAGCTACTGCATCCTTTGTTGGCGGCTTTCTACGCGGATGTCCGTTCCGCCGACAGCGTTCTGGGAATGATGGGTATAATCGTATCAGCATTTGCCAATATTCGTCAAGAAACAAGACCTCTCCTACATTCCATCGATATTCTCTATTTCACCCCAAAGGAAAGAGTGCCTACTGGACTACGCGCGTTAATCGTGTCAGCCTTAACCAATTCTCCTGAAGCCGATGCTATGTGGAAGAAACTGCCTGAGGACATGCGACTGTTCATGAAGGACAGATATATTTCCTGGCAGTTTGCTCAGATCGCACTCCGACTTAATCCCGGAATATTGGAAGCCCTAGCAGGGAGGACCCCTGATTATGGGTGAGAATGTATGTTCCCCAAAGCATCCCATTTGTCCGGTTTTTGAATTTCCTTTTTAGGAAGGATATGTCCGGTTTTCTGCACAGGCCTCATAGGGGGCTCCCTTTGCGCTCACCAAATGAGGGGAGTTTTGAGGCGCAAAGAGCTGCTCTCAGTGAAACTTGACTGGCTAATCAATAACCTAGGCAAATGGCGAGCTCAGTTGAGTAGAGAAGGGTAGGGAGCACTTCAAGTCCACCACAAGGGCCGTCCCGACTGCCAAATTGGGACCGATTTGTCCGGAAATCTGCCCAGGCCATGCTCGAGGTCAGGGGTTTGTCCGGTTTTCTACACAGGCCTTATTGCCTAATTTGGACAGGTTTGTCCGGTTTTTTGAACAGACCTTACCACCTATAATCAGGGGTCCTTAGCAGGGTCGGAAAAGCAGGAAGACGAGGAGGCCAGGAGACATGTATTATTCATTGACTAAGTAGTACTTATCCATGCCAAAACTGCCTAGGCACCGGGCTGGTTTGAGTCGAGCTTGCATAACTTATGTATATGGACCCCAACTCAATCACAAAAGATTTCCCAATACTCGCCAAGCTCGCTCAAATCATTCAAAACAATATTCTTGAGGTTGGTGAGAGGACTCGACACGGTGGCTGTGTGATCAGCTGGCTGCGACTCGGAAGCGATGGGTCTCATGACACTTACTGACACTCTTGACCCTTTACTTGCTCCCATCACCACGGATTAGATGCTGCCTCGGGGTCTGGCTAAGGTAGTCGTACCACTTTCGAGGCGGCTCTATGCAAGGACCGCTACTTCCAGCCATCATATGGGAGCAAACCAGATTACCATAACTTGCAGACAATCTGCTCGACGGCAATCTGATTCATCATCGGTCTTCTTTACTCCTCGAGCGCCAAAGTGGTCTCGGTCAAAAGTTATTTGTGGGTTCGTATTGGAGGCGTCATGGTGGTCTATTGTCGGGTTTGCACGTAAGTTCTATTGTCACTGTGCAACAACCAAATAGTGAAGTCACCACCCAGTTTGGGTACATTACCAAATACACCGGGTGCACGGCCAAGTCCTGCAGCTTAATCAAATACATTACGACAAGGACGATATATCTGTGCTGGCAAACTTCTTCGTGACCGTTTGTGCCATGTTTCCGCACTTGAAGCCTTGGCGCCACGTAGTGGTCGAGGACTTTCAGGAAATAGCCAGGTGGGACAGGCTAGAGGAGCTCCGTCCATTGTTAGAGGATTTCTACAGAGAAATACATGCAACGAATGGTCCTGAAAGCACGCTGACGACTACTCTGCAGAGGTATAACCTCGTTCGCGAGGCAGCCCATTCCATTCTCCAGTCCACTGCCAAGGCCAGAGACGAAGTTTGCACTTGGGCATTTTTCGCGATGTTATACCGTCATGAACCGGAGATGTTGGCCTCTCTTCCTGCTGGACTTTCTTCCAAGATGGACGAACTCGAACTCGTTGCTAGGAGCATGACGAAGCATGAGAGGGCTAGGGCGCATAACATAATACGACAATCAGTGCGCGAATTTCGCGCCGCTCAGGCGCTGGGGACGGATACCGAGAAACCCGAAAGGGACACGCAGTACGAGTCCTTAGACTAGGTCATACTCAGTCGTTTATAGATGTCTGGGCCCTGGTGGGATCGAAATGGTTATTTTGCATCTGGTAAAGCAGTCCAATCAGCTATTCAGAACTGTCCTCCAAACAGTTACATACGCAAGTTTTCTGGTAAATATTTCTGGATATAATTACATGAACAGCTGGAACGGTCATCATGCACTTATAATCACAATCATGATCAGAACAGAGCGTCTTTTCAATTTTGGGTGTCAGGGGGGGGAGCTTTGATTTTCGCAGTTATAAATACCGATCAACCCTTGTTTACCATATTCCACGACCCCAGGCTGCTGAAACTCTATACTATCATGCTGGGTGTGTTTCACACCTTTTGCGCTCGCTCGCATCGTATCAATGCTCACGGCGCGACCGGCATTGGACCTGAAGGCCTATCCTTCCCTGATTCCCGTCAAACATCGTCATTGCTCAATGCTCAGGTCCCAACAAAGACAAGCAAAGGTCCAACCGCTATTCCGATTTTCGCGGTCTGCTTCATACTCTAATCCAGGAGGATCCTTGGCTCTTCAAGTAGCTGCGCTTCACTGGCGGACCCTGTCCGCAAAGGTGTTTCGGAAATTCTGTATAGACACACTCTAGGTGAGCTACGGAACAAGGAAACGGGATTGGTATTCGCGATCGGATACTGTGCTGCTTCATTCTGTCTTGATTACTGCGGTTCAAAATCAGCTCAGTCGTCGAAATAGTCTGTGAACCCCGCTTTGAAATTTCCTAAAATACACTTCAAGTTCTTTAGGTGAGCGTACTCAGACTCGGAAAACAGAGCGATGGCATGGTCCTAGTTGCCCCTGTGCGCCGCGCCCCCATTATGCCATGCCGCTTAGCGCTATGCCTGCTGTATTTACAGCTTGACCCGTTCATTTATTGACCCTTTTGTCAAGTCGAACCCCGATATTCTGGCGAAAATTTGACGTGGTAATTAAAAGATCTAAGAATGACCGACTCGGACGTAGGTCCGCGGGTGCATTTTGCTCTTGGCACTTGACCTGAACAACATTTCAAACGACTGTGGATAAGTAGTTTTAATCGCCCGAATTTAACTAGCCGAGCTAAATTCCCCTAAATTCCGGGGTTCCCCGGCGTGGGAACCTGTCAGAAACTCGTTCAAGTGGCCACATCCCCGCCGTTTGCGGCACAACGTCGCGTCCGGGGTACTTAGTGGCCGTAGATATAGCATAGATTGCTCAATGAATGCAATGTAATTTTATGGAGGGTTTTTATGATTAATGGAGGGCTCTAAATGTGCTATAGAGGGCTATTAAGCAGTAATCAGGCCAAAATGAGGTGCAAAGTTGATTTTTCATTCACAAAGCTCGTCAGTAAGAGGCAAAAGGGATGTATAGTGATAGATTAGAGTTGATTGATAATGTGAGAGGTAAATGGGGCTCTCGGAGCAGCTGCGGGCTGGCCAATTGCATAGATAAAGACGACTTGTGGCGGGAAGTGGCGCGCGCGCGTCCGGAAAGTCACTAGCGTGCAAAAACGTAAGGCCATGACTCAATAGCTTCTGCGCGCGCTTCGCGCGCGGCCCCCTGCGGCCCCCCAGCCGTTAAATCTGTTAAATCTGCTTAAATTTCCTTAAATCCCACTTATCTCTCACTTATCTGCACTTATCTGCACTTATTTGCCTTCGGCGACGCACCGGAAGGGTTCTGGGAGGTCTAGGTGTCTATTATATCATCATTGCATGTATTTGAAGTGGTCTACAGAGATTAAAGATAATAGGATGGCGATATAGACGATGCAGGGGCTGAATGATGCAATAGTTGAGTGTTTGGGGTGGCGCGAGAGCTTTTCAGAGCCGCCGGAGGCCCGGGGAACCAAATTTGAGTGCCAAATATATATTTAGAGCTATTTTACATCATATCCAACCGGTGCCACCACCAACAGGGGGGAGGGACGCGAGACACGAGCAGGTACGAGGAGGAAGGGAGGCGGGAGATTCGCGCGGCACCTATACAGGTGCCGGATTACGTGAATCCGCTTAAATTTCTCGACATAAGTTGATATTACTTTGAACTGGCCTCCAATGCGCAGTGTTCAGAACCTCTCCTAGCTTTTGCGTGTGCATTTGCATGAAACAAATACTGACGATGATTTGCGTCTACGTAATTGGGTGGATATCACTGTCTACTTGTGAGGCACGACTCGGATCAGACTAGGCCAATCCAACCTTACATAGCAAGCGGGGGTCTGATGCGAACTCAGGTCTCCTGCACCCTATGTAACCTTAATCATGATAGGCAGGTCGGCACAGTCTAGTACCAGTCAAATTGGGGGACGATTTTTACGCATTGAACCTTTGCGCCATCTTGCTCACTCGCTACTCAGATTCATCTTCTTGCGGCATGTCCGCCGCCCTTTCAGCACACCAAGGGTACAGCGACTACATGCAGTAGACGCATTGTGAATGCTGATAACTCGTCAGAATAGGGTCGACCTTGATTGGGGCTGTAACCTCGACTGCCCTACTGGGAGGTTTGTCATTCTAGACTGCGTCGATGGTTGCGGTCATGAATATAATTGTCTCCCCGGTGATCAGTCGGATACGCGCAACTGTGCTTCTATTGCCTGAACTATCCTGGGGATCGCGGCGTCACAAAACTGTTGGCACGTTGACATTCATTTTCTTCCAGTCTCAACACGGGCTGACAATGAATCAGGTCGCTGGCGTCTTTGCTACAGATACGGTTCACGAGATATTGATTAGCCACTGGAGTGCAGTTCATTTCCCACATCCTTCACAATAATCAGATATTCTGACCTCCTACTATCACTGCTAGCGTACTACTCGATGGTCACAAATCATGGCAACTATGCCGCATCTCACATTTCCTTGTGGTTGGTCTCCTCCAAATTTATTTGCATCGCGAAAAAGGAGAAACTGACTCTGTGGTCTTGCAGGAGTATTTTAGCGGCGCCATTTTTCAATGTGCGCTGTCTCTCTGAGCCTCTCATCTACTCGCTGAAACTGACCTTCCACCAGGGCCTTACCGTTCTCATGGTGCAATGGTACGATTGGTGTCTGACTCGCCTACTCTTGCCATTGATGGGCTGTGTACAGCTTTTTGATACTCCGAATACGAGCCAGTAAGTATACTGTCAGGCAAACTTTCAGCAGTCTTCAGCTTAGCGTTAATTCTTTTTTTCAGTGTGCAAAAATAATGGAGTCAGTTTGTGGCTCTCCGTAATAGCCGTAAGCTCTATACATGTGCCATTTCTCCCCATATGCGCGGTCTAATGACATTTGAAATTTAGTTTGTATTGGCGGTAGGGCAGTTTGGTAAGCGGAATGACTGTTGCACGAATTACGAAGTGCTGAACTATCTTCAGCATGTATCATTGGTGCGCTCAGCTGTACTCTGTCCCCACTACTTGTCTTGCCAACAGTGAATACCGCCAGTTTTAGTCATCCAATCGTATGTTAAGCGAGATCCCTGTCATGTCTGGCTAGCTCACGGACCCTTCCTAGGTCGCTATTCACCGAATACCGCATTATGAAGAGCCTTCGGGTATGCATACAGTCAATCTGCTGAATCAGGCTGGCCTAACAGGATACATCTATTTGCAGAGTATATCCATTGCGATCAACGTCTTCGCTGCCGCTGGGGACGTCTTCATCGCTGCTACACTCTGTGCTTTGTTCCATCGTGCGCGCTCAAGCAACGAAGGATACACGGCGTCAGTCTTACCTTAAGATTGGTCATTTCAAGAAGCTGATAATACACAATCCAGACCTAGCAACAACGCACTGAAGACGCTGGTACCTATCGCCATCGGTTTTGTGTTACCTCGTCTTATCAATGTCCATCAGATGCTCTTTACCATGAACACGGGCCTGCTGACTAGCCTATGTTCTGCCGCCTGCCTTATCTCGGTACGATTTTATTTCCTCGCAATCACGCGGTAATGACGAGTGTTCGGTGTAGCTGTTGGTTGCTCCGAATTCGTTCTATTACATCGCTTTCTTCTTCAATTTCGGGCGGTGTATGTACATTTGTTTTTGGTATCGGCCCTTTGACCAAGGTTTTGTCTGACAGTTCACTCAAACACGATGCTGGCAACCTTGAATGCCAGACAACGCCTTCGCCAGGCGATAGTCGAGGCAGACGTATCTATGGTCAACTTGCCGAGGGTATCCACGAAGGTGCGTAGCATTGCTGCCCTGCAAGCACCCTGCAAGCTGAACTATACTTCAGTTCTCCTAGAAATCAAGGAGCTAATTCTTGAATACCAATCGGCAACACATGGCATATCCTGCCCTTGCCCGCCGAGTCTTATGTTTAACCATTCCCTCAGGTTATGACCGCGCACACCGAACAGCATCCACAATTGGAGGAAAGACCACTTAAAGCGTGAATGGCAGTGTTAGGTACTAAGCCAACAGTTTCGTTAGCCGGGGTTCTAAGCGGCGAGTTGGCCGACGATCCTTTTTTGGTAGCGCATAGATTTCGGGGCATGCAGGCATGCATATGTAGTATTGTCTATATGTTATGCATTGGAATGTCAATATCAATACCCGATATGATTCAGTCAAATTTGGTAACAGGTAGGGTGAATGCACTACAGTGTCCTATAATTCGTTACATTCTGTTCAAGCGCCGGCTGCGGCGAATGACTGCTATACAACTAGAAGATTACATTATGACGCAGTCCTGGTTGCGGTCCAAGCGCCGTGTAACTTCGTCTGGGTTCATCCCTTGCCCCTGTCCGTCTAGGCGCACGACGAGAACACCGGCATTTTGAGGATCCAGCGTCGCCGACAATTGATGCCTAATCAAACACATCAGAGGATTGCTACCTCCTACACAGACAAGACTTACTTCTGCATGAGCTCTTCGATGGCGGGCTTGATCTTGGCATGGCCACCGGCGGAATGTAAGCCTTTTCCTGAGGTACTATCAGCGGAAATTATGAGAGGAGCTTATTATGTGCAACATACCAACAATGAGATGGATCTCGCCATCACCGCGCTGTTTTGCTGCAACGATGGCCTGGTCGGTGCGGTCTATGGCTTCCTTGACATACAGACCATGTAGATCGATTTCGTTAGGTCCACTGTCCTACAGTTGCTATTAAAAAGGTCCCAAGATATCATCGAGGAGCGTAAGCACCTTGTTGTTCTCTAAAACGCGTCGAACACGCCAGTGAGCTGAAACTCCGAACATGAAAAGACAACGGAGGCGTACCAATATAGATCCAGTCGCTGGCCTGTTTGTTCAGACTCTCCATCTTGCTTTTGTGCGCCTTTCCCTCATTAGAAAGCTGCTTGGCAGCTGCGCCGTCACCGCGAGAATACGCCTCGTGGCTTTGCTCGTAGGCCTTGGCCATAGCATCCCCTTCTTCATTGGCCTGTGCACGAAGTGCCATGTATTTTTCATTGTGCTGGTTGGCCTGATTCTGATCTTGACCGCCCTATCGAGGTCAATTAGCGCTGCCAATCTGCTGAGGGGGCTTGAAACCGGAGGACGCACCTGATAATGGGGCTTATGGGGAGGCGGTGAAGACGAATGCTGAGGCTGCTGGTGAGGTTTTCCATGTGGGGTACCCTGTTGAGGTGCTTGATATACAGGTTGCTGTTGATGCGACAGAGGGGGGTATTCGCCTTGATTGTAGCCTCCAGGAATTTGCTGCTGCTGCTGACCATAGGGCTGCTGCTGGCCCTGTTTGCATACGTTTAACTTGTAGCTCAAGTAATGGGAAAAGAGTATTACTCACGTAGGGTTGCTGCTGCTGCTGCTGCTGCTGCTGGCCTTGCTGCTGGTTCGAGTTTCCGCAAAGGGCGTTGAATAGCCCTGTAAGGAGATCTCCGATTATACCCATGGCGAAAAGTCAAGAGGATAAGTGGACCAAGGACCAACGCTGGTTAGGGTGAGGAACGGATCGCGCTTGTCCTTGGATCGCGCCTCGAGGCTCGCTGCATGCAACGCTGCATCTTTACGTACAAGCAGTCGTACCTAACACGGACATCTCGAGCTCAGCTTACAGCCATCGACATGTGCAGAGAAGGGAAAGAGAAATTGTGATTCAATTCAAGATACGCAAAAGTAAATAAGGGCGGCCAGCCACGTGAAGGCTGATTCGAAACGAGAACGGTGCATATGGAAAACCTAAACGTAAAGCAACAAGCATGTTATCTCCGTACAATCGGCGCTCATATCTCCATCCCCACAAGGAGGAACCGCGGGTCGGCTTGGAAAGGAGGCTTGGTGACTACAGCACCTCCAACGTACATGAAGGAGTGGAGGAGCTCGCCGACAGAAGGAGTGTTCCTGTCCAGGGCGATAACGAGGGCGGAGCAGTGGAAGCACTCATCCGCAAGGTCCATAAGAGCGACGATGCTTATCGAATGCGAATTAGCAGATGCAATCCAGCTACGAATGGAGCGGAACACACCTTTCTCTGAGGCTGACACTCTGCGTGCTCTTGCCGTCGACGTAGAGGGCCTTGGCTTTGCCAGGCAGCTCGAGAACAACACCGTCGAAGACGTCACCGAGATTGGGGTCAGAGATGGTCACGCTTTTGGCGTACGGCAGAGCCTCAAGGCCGTTTTTAGGGAAGAGCGTGAGCAGGAAATCCAGGGCATCTTTGGACGGCTTGCTGCGAATCGACTCGCGATCGATGTCGTCTGGGGTCAACGGGGGTGTAGCGAGCTGGGGCAACGAAGAAGAGAACTGCTGGCGTCCAGGAATATATTGGGGTCCGACAGACGAGGCTTTAGATGAGATTGAGGCACCACTGGAAAGATAATCATCGGAAGAGAGTTCGGACTCGGTTTCGGAAGGCGGGGTGGGCGGGTATATGATCGAATCTGCATACTTAGAATCGGGGGAGGCGGAAAGAGGAGTGGAGGAGAAATTGGACGCCCGACTGTCTGTCACACAGTCGAACGACCCTCTATCAGGAGGGCATTTCGCGTTAGGGACGTCAAAAACGCCACTGGATTAGAGCGACTGTCAGCCACCGTTATACAGAGAGTATTCAACGAGCTGGCTCACCCCGGGTCCGCCGCCGAACGTAGTAGAGTAATAGTACATGTCGTCGGTGCCTTCGATATGGCAAACGGCGAGCACGTTAGGAGCAGCGTCGGAAGAGAAAGCCCCATCTCCAACGGTTTGACGACCGTTGCTGAAGGAATCTTGTCAGTGTCATTGAATCAAACTCGATTAGGAGAGGGCATACGTGGGGCAAAGACTAGATTTCTGTTTCAAAAAATTGGACATTGTGGAATACGACATCTGCCAACTTGATCCGGGTGTAGGCTCAGTAATGAAAATAAGGGTTCTAAAGAGCAGATAGGTCAGATCAGCGAGTATTTGAGAGATAAAGAATGAGACTTGCTGGAAGCTTGCTTAGTGAGTGGGAGAATGGAGCAAAGAAATGGTAGAGCCACAGGTGGTGCCTTGGCGATTATTCAAGACCCGACCGGCCGCCACCGCCGGATCGGCCGAGCCATCTCCATAAAGTTTGAACATATTTTTCTCGAAAGAGCAGGAACGACCAAGAACGTGCCGGAACCTTCAGACGACCAGACATACAAATAAACTCTCTTCCTCTTTAAACAAATCTTATTGATCTGCTGATCACAAGAGAATTATACAATTGGCCGTTGATTTTTGTCCAGTTCCGAGCTCATCAAATAATACTAGTACCTATCCACTCTTGAAATAAAGGACTAAATAATACCTATGATTTCACTTCGTCGACTAATGCAAGTGTACCTCCGGCAAAGAACCTGATGCTAAGGGCATGATGAAGCTGAGAGCGTCCCAATGCCTCCCATTGCCAAGTCCACTGGACTGTTAGGGGCTATATTGCCATTTTAAGAATTCAGATCTGCCAGCAATTGACCGCGCCTCGATAGCTTGAGCGTTTGCAACGAATCTTCCCCCAACCTCAAGACGTGAGTAGTCTCTTTACCGCGCCGTATCTTTGCCAGGTCATACCAGCGATCTCTTTCTATGCTTCCTGGTGGAAGTTTTGAGCAAATCGATGAAGATTCGAGCTGGATGGCTTTGCTGCGATCGGATGCACCTGCGTGATAATCAGAAGACTGACCGCCTGTACTCCTACAGTAACCTTCCAGCACATACAACATGGCTGACGCTGCTCGTGGACGTGGTGGATTTGGACGTGGACGCGGTGACAGGGGCCGCGGTCGTCGTGGCCCTCGTCGTGGAGGCCGCAAGGACGAGGAGAAGGAGTGGTGCGTTCAGCCTTTGCGATCGATGCACTCTTCGCATTTTAAGCAGGATCTTGCAGGGTTCCTGTCACCAAGCTCGGCCGTCTCGTAAAGGACGGAAAAATCAAATCTATGGAGGAGATCTACCTCTTCTCGCTCCCGGTCAAGGAGTACCAAATCGTCGACTTCTTCCTCCCCAAACTCAAGGATGAGGTCATGAAAATCATGCCCGTGCAGAAGCAGACCCGCGCCGGTCAGCGTACGCGTTTCAAGGCGTTCGTCGCGATCGGAGACTTCGACGGCCACGTCGGGCTGGGTGTCAAGTGCGCCAAGGAAGTCGCCACCGCCATCCGGGGCGCGATCATCCTCGCGAAGCTGTCTGTCATCCCTGTGCGAAGAGGATACTGGGGTGCTGCGCTCGGTGAGCCGCATACTGTGCCGTCGAAGGTCAGCGGGAAGGTCGGGTCCGTCATGTGTCGTCTCATCCCCGCACCCCGAGGAACGGGTATCGTTGCTGCGCCCGCGTCCAAGCGACTGCTCCAGCTTGCCGGTGTTGAGGATGTGTACACACAGTCGAAGGGCTCGACTGCCACAATGGGTAACTTCTTGAAGGCCACATTCGCTGCCGTATGTGTTTCTTATGCATCTACCACTGTGTGGCTTTTCTAATCGTCTGAACGCAGATCACGAAAACGTACGCTTTCCTCACACCCGATTTGTGGCGCGAGATCCCCTTGTCGAAGTTGCCATACGACGAGCACAGTGCGCATTTGCAGCTTCACGCGGGCAAGAAGTAGAGTTATTGTTTTACTGTCTTATGATTTGTACATCTTTCTCAAAAAGCAGGTTCACTCCTACACGCTTTCTTATCCATGAGTGAACTGAAATGAAGAGATCCGGGTCAGAGTGAAATACTAAGCTCAGCAATCGTCTACAATCATACAACGTGTGCTTGGCTCGTCAATCGCACGCAAACTTTCGGCAATCACCCAAATGTCATCTGCTTATGTCTACTCTAGATCTGAGTTTGAGATGTTAAAACACGGGTCACGTCAAAGGAGCCCGGAGACGCAGAACACATTGCACGCGACGCCTACCGCGGGTAGCACGGTCTATACGTCTGGGTGGCTGCCCCCCATGCAAAATCCTACATTGTGCAACCTGGATGTGGACGCCCGAATGCCTGACGTTTAATAGATCAGTCCCGACCTTCAGTTCAAGGAGCGCTTACAATATATTGTGTACAAAGAGCCCCACCGTGAGCGGTGACTAAAGCCTTACAAAGCCAATCCGTAGTTGGATTGAATTAAGTAGGTCAGATGCGAATCATGCGGCCGCCGTGTACTGGGAGCCGGAATGATACGATCAGCTGCAGAGTTGGCATGCGTGTACGTGTCAAATTTCGTCGTAGCATGACGAGATCATGCGGGGATTTGGCGCGATAGCGGAGTTTTAGGGTTTGCCTCTTGGACTTAGAGCTGCTGAGCGTCCTGATCGCATACACAGATTGGCACGCGGGGGGCATGGAGAGCCGGTTGCTAGTCAGAAGACTCTGAAGAGCAACCACTTGCGTCGAAGGTTCATGAAGTATCCCACTTTGCTTGTTATATGCAGCGTGAGTCATGATGTTGTGAAATTTGAGAACATAGCCATTGAAACACAAACCCAGGGCTGAACTTTTTGATCTTTCCACGAGGGTTCGGGTGCATATCTAATGGCTTTCAAAGGACGGCGCGGACGGTTGCCGACTCGTAAGAACCACAAGTATATGGGCACAGCATAACGAGCCCCGGGGCGTATGTTGGTTAATGAATTCCTATAGGAGTATGCTTCCACGAATTGTCAAGGTCGACCGCGCCGAGGTAGCAAGCTAAATACCAATTGAGGAAGGAGCATTGGGCGCATGAAAGTATTTATGCTGGTTTTCATGACGCATCGAGGGCCGTCTATACTTATCGGGAGTGGCATAGAAACAGTTGACAGTCTTGTGAACGAGAGATCAAGAGCTGAAGAAGTTGAGCTGCCGCACCGAGCCCTGAAAATCAAATACCACCCTAAATCATCGATCACCTGCCACGCGACTTTTCAGGGGAAATATCTAATCTCATGAGGTTCTCGTTGTCATTTCTCAGGCTGCTTCTTCCTTTCCGTCTTTTGCATCCCGCCTTGCGCTCGTGAAATTCTCTGCGAGTATCTCTCACAGCCTTGCTAAATTTCTGGGTTGCGGGCGGTCCGGATCGCCTGAAGTGGTATAACTTCTCCCCACACTTGCTCCGATATCCCTGCGACACCCAAATCTTTGCTTTCTATCAAAGGTTCGTTTTCCCGCCGGCTCCGTATCACTCCCCAGGCCCTCCCAGGCTCGGCACTGCATGTAAACGCTTACTAGGGATTTTCTCAGCTTCCGTAATATTACAGCTACGATCCACCATGTTTTCTATACCAGGCGAATCAGCCCTTTCCATTAGGCCCAACACAAGCAAGAGGATGGCAAGAGTGTACGAGTGCGACCCTCGTTCAAAATCAATGACTGCTTTGCCAGAGAGCACTTCGGCTTTACTTCAAATGCGTCGGACACAGCGAGGCAGGCCTTCGCCTAGTCGTTCTTTGGCAACACCTTCCCCAGTACCGCCATCGTTATGCAGGTGAGAGATACGCCGCATTTTAGATACCTTTGGAATATCTAATAATCTATCATAGCACTTCATCCTCTACTACCTCTCCTACTATATATTCACCTGTCACGCCGGCCGTCGATGACGCGTTTTTCCCGCCACATCTCCCGCCATCTCATGAACTGCCGGCGTATTCACAACCACGTCTAGCTCCATCTCTGAGCCGGTCTCCTCCAAAGAAAGGCTATTTAGTGGCAACTGCAAGCAGCCGGCGTGCCACTGTATGCAGCTCAAAAAATGACACACCCCCGCCCGTCCCACCGCTCGTGCATCGCTCGTGCAGCAACCCTGCTGCCCCCGAGGAGCAGATAGATCGCAGAAAATGCATTTACGACTTGGAAAAGCAACTTACCCTTGCCCAGAAGATCCTGTTCGACGCATCTCCGGCAGGACGCCAACGAGGCTCCCTTTTACCCCCCATCCATACCGAGGGCCTAACCGACCAGTATTCGGACAGTGGCCCTGCTAGTCTCACACCTTCGCCAACATATTCCTCTTCTTTATATACTTCGGATATGGACCACCAGTTCCCGCAACCTCCGATCACAGCCCCGGAGATAGGGCGGTATACAGAGAGCCCCATGTTCAGCGAAGCGGAGACTTGTGAGGTCAAGATGTTTCTGAGGAAGCGATGGGGCTTTCTTGATGCCGTGGAGGTGTTGAACGTTGAACGTCCGCTGCTGTCTTCCATTCCGCGATCTGGCGGTTCACCTGGGGAGGATATGGGTATCTGGGAGGAAAAGTGGCCCCATGCCACGCCACAGGACTTTTCATGGGAAGCTGAGGAGAAAAAAGCCACCGCTGAGAACCGCGATTTGCTTGAAAAGCTTGGGCTTCTGGAAGACGACCAGCCTGAGCGTGGCGGATTCTTCGCAGACCATCCGCTTTCGACCTCAAGTCCCCCGAGGCGTACAAGAATAGATGATGTCTCAGCCACCCTCACGGCTTTACGCTCATCGCCACAAAGCGTTAGCCGTTCACAGGAAAGCGGCGACTCTGGCGACCGAGACAATGCTTTGCGTGACGAGCTACGCAAACGATTGCAGAGCCAGCGGTCCATTGAGGTCATCCGTCCCCGCGCAACTGCTATCCGTAGACCTGTATCAACAAGCCCTGCTCATGCTAGAGCGAGATCGTTTGACCAAAAGTCATTTCCCCCTTCGCCCTGTCCTCCGGTACCGACAATGCGGAGGCCAATGGCGTCGCTGCACACACCTTCCTCGTCCAGCGAGTACGGCGAGGCCCGTATCTCTGTACAGGATCCCATGGATTCGTCGCAGCATTCGTTAGCCCTCGAAAGGCTGGAGACCAGCCTCACACGTCTGCAAGCTCACTCTCCGGCGAGCACACCCACCAAGATGCCACCGCAGCCACGCAGCCCAGGTATCTTGAAGAAGCCCAAAGTGCCCCCGCGGGACATGGTTATGCATTCTGCGCGTCCTCGGCCTGCCGCACGTTCCAAATCGCACGTAGCTATGCCCGCGCACCGCACACGCGAGCAACTGCAGCACGCACGCTCGGGCTCAGCGCCGGAATCTGCCGCCCGCCGCCCTACCATGCTTATCCCCGCCGACCCATTCCGCGCCAGTCGCGGTATGGCGCAAGACACATTTGATAGCGTACCGCTTGAGGCGGATGGAATGCGCTCTTTCATGAACTTCACGCCCGAACCCATGGACCTGAGCCTGCCTGCGCACGGCTTGCTGGGAAATGCGCATGTGCGCTCGCGTTCGCGTGCGTCTGTTGCAGGGGCAGCAGCGAGTCAGGCAGAGCGCGCACGGAAGCTGTTGGCGCGGGCGAGCAGCAGCTTTTTCAGTTGGGGGAGGGGTCTTAGGCGGTCGAAGAGTGAGAGAAAGGCCTGAGCTTGACGCTCGAGTTATGATTATTTTTGTTATTCGTTATTTGATGCGCACTGCGCTCGCTTTGTTTTACTTTATCGCACTTGTATTGTTCAATCACGATCTGTAGCACGATATGATAATGATTTGGAGAGATGCAAGCGAATGTAGATTATACGCAAAGACATAATCTTGTACGTATCGGCGAGGCGTTTTGCAAGGTCTCTACTCGTGCATGAAGACTACTGGTACTGAATAGAATAGAATCAGGTGCGTCGAGGGCTGGCGTTTGACTACTTACTTGGCATGTAATCATGGCTCGTCAAATGAGGGAGTGACCGTCCCGTTATGGCTAAAAATCTTCCTATTAAGGTAATAACACAGGATGAAGCGAAAGCACGATATCATTTCGGTCGGATTATTAGGTAGATAGTAGGCATAATCATCAGCTGAAGGGTGAAATAAGTAATAAACGAAAATTGGAAATATTAAGGTAGGTAGTTTATTGCAGATCATGTGCGGCATTCAACAAGAGCTCAAGGCCTCTCGGAGCATGTTGCGTTTTCCTTCCCGGGTATCCGGGACACGACTGCTTTGGAGCGACGGAGCGTGTTGTTTCTAGTTCGGCCGTTGGTGTCGTGAAGTGCTGACCGAGAGGTCCCGACGAACGGCTGTGCAGATATGCTAGGAGCATTGTTAGCTGATATATAGGGTAGGGAGGCTAACAACTCACTGTCGCCGGCTTGGCTGACCACTTTCCTTGCGCTGGCGTGCACACGCGCCGTTTTGGACCGCGAGACTGGCATATCGACGTTAGCATTTTCCAGACCGACAGCGGCACCACTCACCCGCTCCGAGTCTCGACACCGGCACCCGTAGGTCCGGAGTGCGCCCGGCGCTCAACGATGGCCTGGTAGACCATCGCCGGATGGGGTGGGCCCATGTTCCCGGAGAGACGCTGCAGGGGCACCACGGCCCGCGGGGAGACGTTGGTCCGTATGGCGTGCTGAATTGCCGCGTGTTGGGCACCCTCGACGCCCTCTGCGAGGCGGAGGTCGTGCCCATGTTTGTGCCTGGAATGCGTTAGAAGGTGAATGCGGCGGGCAGGACGGCGGCTTACCCCATCACTGTGAGCACCATCTCGTCGCTGGGGGCGGCTGCCTGCTCGTGGCCATCAACCTCGAAGGACTCGTCGAAGGTGGCCTCTGATGCCCACGAGTCGCTTGACGGGAGAGCGAACATGTTGCCCAGTGCGGCAGACAATGCCAAAATGGAGGCACCCGAATCGCTGCTCTCGACGGAGGCGGCCAAGTCGACACTGAGACAAATCAAGTCAGCCGCCGATCTTAACACGAGAGACCTGATGCACTTACCTCAATTCTGGGACCTCAACGATGAGCGCTACTTTACGAGATGGCTTGCCGAATCTAGCAGAGCGTGAGCGTCGTGTGGATGAGCTTGCGTGATAAAACTGACCCCATGAGAGCAAGCACGTCCTTCTCATCCCGCCCTTCGACGACCGGATCGTCGTCACTGTCCACCCCAAGGATGAAGGAGTCGTCAAACGCCGCCTCTTCAATCCACGAGTCGCTGGCTGGTAAAGTGACTGTGCCTGCCATGGTGTCGGCGAGCGCGAGGATAGACTCGTTGAATTCGGTGGCCTGTTGTACATGTCAGCCACAGAGCATGATTTGAGCGTTGCCCGACTTACCAGAGCGCTGTAGACACTCGCGCTGCCCACGTCGAGGCCGCTGCTGTAATAGAACGAGCCTCGCTTCTGTTACCGCGAATGTCAGCCATGATAGACGGCGCGACAAGGACTAGCTATACCTTGTCTGCCTCGACGCTGTTCTTGGCGGCTGACCCCTTCGTGCGCCCCATCTCAAAGGCCAGCGCCATTCCAACGACGTTCACCGTTTCCAGATAAGGGCCAGAGAGTCTCTTGGTGGAGTAAAGGCCCGCTGGCTGGACGGGGACGACGACGTTCTTCTTGCCGAACTTCTTCTTAAACGTCTTCAGGATCGAAGTGAAAGGCATGACGGTAGATCTAAGACGTAGTAAGTTCGAGACGCTAAGAGGTGGAGGGCGAGAGGCTTACTGTAATGACCGACGGTGTGCTAAGAGAGAATCAATGCTGGAAGGCAGATAGACTCTTGGAGCGAAAGGAGATGGCGGGGAAGAGCAAGATGTGATATCGGGATATGAACTTGATGCTCCAGATCTTATAGGGCTGACAAGTGTAGATATAGGGGGTGCATAGGTCTCGACGCGACGATTTCGGTTGAAACGCGGTTGGAACCTGACCGCGAGAGGAGAGGATGTAAATGCGGTTGATCATCGTGGTCGAGTAGAGCTCAAGTTTTCGTATATCTGAGAACACGCAAGTGAATAGATCCTTTGCGTGGCATGTTTTGGCATTCCCAGGAATGCTGTTCGTCCGCGCCCTGTGGGTCAGTGATATTGAGATTGAGGTAGCAGGAACGGCAACGAGCATGGCGAGTCAGCAATCTTTTTCAAGATAGTGAGTGAATGTAGTTTGACGAGCTATCTGGTGACCGTGATAGAGGAGAAGCCTGGAGCCTGCAAACATTCTTTTGGGATTCGACTTCGAGGCTAGAATGCACGGGAGCACACCCGTGGAGGTCGGCTTACAGACATCAATTTCTTTAGAGGGAAGAATTATACTTGTGAAGTAGACCATTTTATCAATACAGCAAAGAGCCGAGAGACAAAAGAGGTGATTTATACGGTGATGGTTCTGTGCAGATTCAAGTTGGCTGATATTTCCAGTGTTCGCTTAAGGGCCCTTAAATCGGGTTTTTGCCAGCCTTAAGCCTTAGGCCTTAATAAGGGGTTAAATTAAGGGCCATTTAAGGGCTTAACAGCCTTAACTCGATTTAAATGCAAATATATATTCATCCTTCACTAATCACCCTGTATGCCCCTCATCAGAGTCGATGTCGATGCCGCGCCCTCATCCAGCCTCAAGTCCGCGCCAACAAAAGTTACAAAACTATGAGCATGGTTCCTTTTCGAATTCATGCAGCTGGTGGTGAGTCGCAACAGGCCGTGTCGTAATCTGTGGAACTTGTGGCTTCGTTGGCTTCGCGAGTGGCCCCAACCCACTTATCTATTTTTTTTTGTCTGAGCGTTCGGAGAGCGTTAGGAGTATTAGCAGGACAGAACAGACCGCCACAAGAGAAGATTACGCATTTCGCAAGCCCTAATATCACGTGACATCTGCAGTTAAGTCTTAAATTAAGGCCTCTAATCTTCTCCCTCGAAGTTCGGGCCGTGCGTGTAGCGGGTGTGCGGCCCTGCCCTGATAACAGCGGCGGGGCCCACGAAAAACAAGAATACATTGTACGAGACGCGCCACAGTACAATGGTAGACTAGAGGGCCGAGGAGGGAGGGTCACAAATTTACAACTGCTACGCTAATGGGGACACGAGAGCGTAAGCAGGGCGCAAAATTTACCGGCAAAAAATGAAGACTTACTATGGGGGACACGAGAGCGTAAGGCAAGGCGCGAAAGGCCTGACTCCCGGTCCCCCGTATGAACACAATGGCGAGGTCTCAGATGCCACGCGCGAGTAGCGGGATCTGGGACCTGGTGGCCGTGCTGGCGCCCGAAAGGGCAGTGCGGAGCTGCAAACGCGTGTGACGCTCGCAGACTGACGCCAGCGGCGCCGCGGACGGCGAAGACAGGATACTACGCGCAGGGCGTGGTCGTATCACTGTGCGGAAGAGCACTCGGTTCACTTGGGTCGATTAGACCTCTGTAAACCAACGTCTAAAATAGACTAATCTTCTCCCTCGAAGTTCGGGCCGTGCGTGTAGCGGGTGTGCGGCCCTGCCCTGATAACAGCGGCGGGGCCCACGAAAAAACAAGAAATACATTGTACGAGACGCTATAGAGGTATAGAGAAAGTTTTAGTAGTTTACAGTAGGAAAAATAGGGCGGGGAGGCAGTGGCTGGGTACAAGATACAAGTATAAAGACAGACCCTGATATCAGCGGCACGTCTGGAGATGAGGAGTGAAAGGACGATGGGAGTACAATGTTGCTAAAAGTAAGAGAAAGGAAATCAATGGGCGTACAAGAGCGCAGCCAGCAGCATCGGGTGCTGCCGTATGTAGATCTGGAATGTCTCTGATGCCCATCGCCCGATAGCCTGGATGATATGCGAGGGCACGCCCGCCTCGGCCAACGCGGTTGCTCCACCAGCGCGAAGAGAGTGGCCGCCAATGTCGGAGCCAGGAAAATGAGTCTTGAGGCGCCGAATGAACCATCCGCGGGTAGGGACAGAGCCATCTGCACGTAACCAGAGCTGAGGGTGGAAAGGGAATGCAGCATCCCGAGACTGAAGATAGTGACGGAAAGGTAAGACAGGATCATCCGCCGTGTCTGTCTTGCGTACGACGACACGGTTGCCTTCGAAAAAGTGATCGGCCTTGTGGCTGGGGAGGAAAAAGGAGAAGCCCTCGTTGTTAGGGAGCATCTGCACTGTGCTACGCATCGTCACCTTGCGTACATCCTGCAACTCAACGTTATCAGGCCAAACAAGCTCTCCCAGTCGCATAAGAGCGAAGAAAGCGACAAGGAGGATGGATATGAAGAGTAAGTCATCATGTGCGGAGGTGGGGCCAAAACGCGGGGCGAGCATGACAAGTTCTGATCGGCGAATCGCGCGCTTGCGCTTGGTTGCTGTATTTCGAAGTTTTTTACACCCACGAAGAGTGCGGACAACGAGGGGATGGCGACGTGAAGCACGTACAGAAGGGTAGAAAGGTTCAAGCTGGTTGCATATTCCCGAAAGGTAGGAGTCTACTGAGGTCGGTTTGATGAAGTGTGACATGTAGACGGTGTAGTAACTGAGCGTCTCGGGTGTTGGGTCAATGGAGAAATCGTGTTTTTGGCAAAATGTGACATAGGATTGAACAGCAGAGGTGTAAGCGGCTCTTGACGAGATATCAATGGAGCTGCCGATCGCGATCGCACGCTCGGTGTCAAGCCGCTGCCTTGTCCAAGTAGGGCGAAGCCGCTGCCTGGACGATGGGAGAATAGGGATCATTGGATAATAGCCCCCAGCGACAAATGAGGGGGTATGAAGGGGGCGGTCTGCAGACCAGGTACCAGCATGGTCGCGCCGGTGTTGTTAAAACGGGACAGGCAGTCGGCAACCACGTTCATCTCACCCGGGATATGCATGACCCTGAGGTCAGCATTCTGTTCGAGGAGAATATTGACTGCTGTGATGAGGATTGGATTATGAGATGGATTGGCGCGGAGTGAGTTGAACATGTCCACGGTGTTGGTGTTATCCGTGAAGATGACCACTCTCCTAGGCCGGCATGGTGCGATGGTGAGTGCCCAGACCAGTGCCGAGAGTACGGCTAATGACTCAAGAAACCAAATGTCCTCCTTCGTTGTGGGATCGATGAGATACTGAAAACCGCACTGGTATTGAGGGCACCAAAATGCGAGACCGAGTGGGCATGCGTCGCAGTAGAGGATGATGTCGGCAGCTGACACATCCCATTCCACACTGTCGAGAATATATATGCCGTCCGAGGACTCGACATGCTCCGCAAACCAGTGAAGTTCTCTGCAGAGTGAGACGCTGACCCAGATCATCCGAAATGGGTCAGACTTCCCTGCCATCTTGTCGTACATGATTGATAAGCCTGGCCGCAACCTCGGATACACATTGAGTGCCCAGTTCATCCAGCCTGCGAGACGCTGGAAATCCCGAAGTGAGCGACGCTGCTTCGGCTGAGCAAATGACCGTATAGCAGTTATGAGGTCTGTGCGGGAGGTGAGAGGCATGGTCACGGTCATAGCGTCCGAGTCAACCTCGAAGCCGATGATTGTAAGTTTGCGACCATAGACCTGCTTCGCCTCGCTGTGCGGAATGCCAACTTCGTCCCACAACATGAGAAGCTTTGTTTGTTTTGTTGGGAATGACTTCGCATATGGGGGATAATATAACATGTTCTTCCCCTCATCCAACCCAAATGAGTCGTCGACGTAGGCGAGGAGGTCTTCAATGAACTTGACGAAGATGGCGATCCACATGATAAGCCCAAAGAAAATTCCCCATAGCCCTCCGGCTCCTTTCCATCCAAAATTGTTACACCGATCGACATGTCGCATATCGTCGATGGTGATGATTTGCCGGATCTGCCAAAGGAAATGCATGGGCAGGTTGCGATAAGCCTCGGATGCATCACTCTTGAAAAGATTTATGTGTGAATGACGACCATAGCGAGCTCGGGCACGGCGCAATAGGATGCCGAGGTGATGGATGTTGTCAAGCGGCACAGAGACACGCTCACGGGGAATGAGCGCATTAAGAGCATATGGGCCGTCACTGGGATCGATCACCATACGGAGCTTGTCTGTGTGCGGCTTGGGAACGACTCCAATGGGGATCGAGTACATCCCTGGAAGGAGGTTTGGCCCGAACGATTCCGAGAAACGGTTCTTGGCGATTTCTTTGTCCCTCTGATCTCGAATGAATGATATATGTGCTGGCTCCCGCAGAGGACGATATGAGTTGTCAAAAGTGTGGGGATATTCTGGATGTTGGTCGGTGCGGGCCCAAGGCCAGAATCCTGACCGAAAACCGTGGATGACAGTAGAGACAAGTTGACGATTGGGATGTGAGAGAAGAAGGCGTTGGAGTGTTGCTACATGAATTGGAGTGACAATGCGAAATAGAGAGGGATGGGATCTGATGGTGTCGAGAGCGACTTTGTTGCGGAACTCTGTGAAAGGCGGAGATGGTATTGGGAGCATAGACTCAGTGGCGATAGCAAGTGTGACTGGCGCACTATCAGCATCATCGTCACCCCAAACGAAATCACGAGCATAGCGCGGTCTCCTGGACCACTCAAAAGCGTACCCTGGTGTCTCTTTACTTTCGCTTGGGCTTAGCACAGTCGGGGAGTCTGTGTGCATTGCTTCGGCAGTTTGAGCAGATATGGGCGTACTCGCAAGTGGCATTGGAATTGGGGCACCTATTCTCGTTGTATCTCCTGCATGGGCTATCTCTTTTGCGTCTCCCTCCGCTGGATGAACCTGCAGTAGCATTTGGCCTGTCAGATCTGGCTGCGGCAGCGCCTCCGCTACCGAGGATCCAAAGGACGTGGAGATCGGAAAATTTTGAGAAATCGGAGAGAAGGATGTCGCGCCGCTGTCCAACTCGGATGCGGACAGCCCTGTCATAATTGATGACTCTGGGATGTACATTGTCCTCGAAGGAGGTGAAAAGTTGAGTGATGTGTCTCCCGTAGTCTCTGAGCTCAGCTGCGCGCTCGGGGAAGACAAACAAAACTGCTTCGACATAGACTCCCCAAGCAATGACCCAGTTGCCGTGGGTTTCGACAGTCTTTGCCGATTTGGTGGTTCCGATGGTGATCTCAAGTGAGCCGAGCTTCTCTGTCTGGCGTTCATCAACTTGGACTGAGTAGAGGGCAGAGTAGACGCGGTTGAGGTCAACTGTTTGCCCGAGGAGTAATGGTATCCATTCGGAGTCGGGGAGCTGAGGGATCCGGACAGCCGTGAGGAGAGAGGCTTTTGCGGCTTTGGGATCACGAGAGTGATTCTCGATAGCAGAGAGGGTTTGTCGTTGAGCGTGTGTAAGCCCAACTGGTGGGTTGTTGAGCTTGTCGACAACCCACGGGAGGATGGCAAGGTTGATTTTATGGCGCGCCAGCCTCTCTTCGTCATCGCTTCCGTCATCGGTGGCTGCTCGCGCGCGTCGTCGGACAAGCGCGAGGCCAGCGGGTGCAACATCTGGCTCAGATGGCTGTGATCCCTCGCGCTCGTCTGGCTGCCTGCCCCCGGCATCAAACCCATCTCCACCATATTCGCCATTTGCTGCTGCATTCGCTCTGAAGCGGTCGTAACTATCGAGGATTTCGAGATAGGTTGCGAGAGCCGCTCGATGAGCGGTTTGGATATCTGCCGCTTCGGAGTCTGCGCCGGGTATGGCTGCCCGTAACTGGAGGATCGCGTCGACTTTGGTAACGGCGCCTTGCCGATAGTTCTCTGTAATCTCCAGTGCAGCTCTGGAGACTGCATTGGCTGCGTTGGCCACGGGGTCTCGATTCTCTGGAGGAGGGGATGCCGGCTGGCTTCCATTCTGAGACATTGATGTAGCAGAGTCGATTCGAGGTACGAGTGATGTCACAAATTTACAGTTGCTACGCTAATGGGGACACGAGAGCGTAAGCAGGGCGCAAAATTTACCAGCAAAACATGAAGACTTACTATGGGGGACACGAGAGTGTAAGACAAGGCGCGAAAGGCCTGACTCCCGGTCCCCGTATGAACATAATGGCGAGGTCTCAGATGCCACGCGCGAGTAGCGGGATCTGGGACCTGGTGGCTGTGCTGGCGCCCGAAAGGGCAGTGCGGAGCTGCAAACGTGTGTGACGCTCGCAGACTGACACCAGCGGTGCCGCAGACGGCGAAGACAGGATACTACGCGCAGGGCGCGGTCGTATCACTGTGCGGGAGAGCACTCGGTTCACTCGGGTCGATTAGACCTCTGTAAACCAACGTCTAAAATAGATTAAACGATATGGCCATACCATACTATTGGTATAGGTCACGTGCACAGGGTTCGGCTTGTGCACTTTTTCGTTTCAGACATACCAGACCGCTCCTAAAATTACCAAATTTACTTAGCACGTAGAACACTCCAAATCTACATAAACTGCTGACCTACATTGAGCCTGGATGAGGAGGAAGACACGAGATGTATCGATCAGGCAAAGTCTTCAGCAGTGGAGGAAGGTAACTTGACAAGATCCAGGAGATTCTGATCATATTTGGGGGAAATTGGAGCCTACAGGATTTTTATGTATACCAAAGAGTCCATACATAACGTTTGGAGGTCTTGAGACGCTGGCAAGTGGCTTATTCGTTGAGAAAATAGGCAAAAGCGTGACATTAGGGTGACAACTTTTGAGATTCGCCTCGTGCCAACAAAAAAAAGAAAGTCTCGGTTTCAGGCAGACGGGGCGGCGGGGCGGAATTTCCATAAACGCGTCCTCCAGAAAGTCTCGATTTCAGGCGGAAGGGGCGACGGGGCAAAATTTTCATAAACGAGCCTCCAAAGCTTCCGAAATGACAAACCGAGCCCGCAAACTGCCGAAATGACCAGATATGACCGCAAGTCGCAAAGATAAAACGTGGCACAATGTTGCCATATATATCAAGCGAAGGTTCCCTCAGGCTTGACCTTCCCGTCCCCCCTCCATCTTATCATTCTCAACAACCTGCTGTTTCCGCTGTTCCCGCTAAAATCAAATATTAAATCTTAGCGGATTAAAGGCGTCCGACTATGTGCACGCTCCCCACTGGATCCTGCTACCCCACTTCGAATACCAGTGGCCATGCGCAGGTGAGAAACACAGGACGCGATCATTTGAGTCTGCGCAGCGGAAACACCACCAATATTAATGTGTACTACACCGCAACAAATTATCCAGCCAGTGACACACATCCAGATCAACGTGAGTCCACGCACCATGAATACGAGTTGATACCTATTGACGCTGTGCATCCGTGATCAGGCGGGCCTGAAATGTCTCGGCAGTCGGCAGCGGATTCGAACCGTGGAAATCAAGGAATGGCAGGACGTCTTGTACTTAGAGAGGATAGGAACCAGCAGAGTGGAATCAGAGTGGAGGCAGGTTCTCGTGCGGGATTGGGAGTCACCAGGATAGACATCGTACAGGGACGCAATGATGACGCCTCAGAGCGGCCCGGCGACCCACTCTTCGACCCCCCACCCCCGTATACGCCATATCCCCTCCCAAACACCATGTATGAGCCCCGGGAGCGCGCTAACATCGCCATTACACCGCTTAGCCCATTCCCCATCTCCGCTGAAGCCATGGAACGGCAGATATCAGACAGCAGCTGGGTCGATACTGGACGTGATGAAAGCGGCGCAGACGTTGTCCCCGAGGTCAGTAGCAAAGTCTTCAATTCTGGATGATGTCGCTGACCGATTTGACGTGTAGCCGTCGCGCTCTCCTCGGGTCTGGATTTGGCTCAGGGGCGCCTTTACGTCCGAGTGAAGAGGCATTTAATGGATCGTATCAACCAGGATCAGTCCTGTATTTGGCGAGGCGAAAGATGGCTAATGTTTTCAATATGGCTCCGTGCTTGTGTACCGCGTTTGAATCTATGTTGTATTTATCAAATGTTTTGGCAGTCTAGACAAAATACATACCGCATTTGCAGTAGTCGGACGCACAAGGGGCAGATCAGTAGTGCTCGAGTCAGTCAGCGGGGTTTTGACCATCTAGAATATGAATCTTGAGTGAGGGATTTTTCGATGTCAATCCACCACATTTTCAAGAAAGGTATGCCTATGCGACGCATCCCGCATCGCTCCAGGTCCCAGCGGCAGCAAAGAGGATATGTAACTTATCCAAGAGGTAGATAGCACCCAGTGCGACAGAGCTTCCTCTCTCCGCCACGCTGATCGAGGTCAGTATTCTCCGAGGGGAATGTTTGCACCAGTAAGCGTCCAAGTGAGCAAAAGCGATCCAGCAAGGTGCAGAATTCTTCGAATCTTGGTACGCACGAGGAGAAGAAAGGCACGAATAGCTGGCGAGATTCTCGAATCAACATAGATCGCTCACAATCGAATGACCCTTGAAAGGGCCCGAAGCGCCGCAGTCTCCAAGAGCAACATCAGGTCCTATATCCCTAGAAGCAACGTGACGAGAAGCCATTCCGCGGGTTTTCTAGTGAACAGATGTAAGGGGAGAAGTGATTGGATGGAGGGTACAAGGTCCATCAGCATCTAGACGCGTGCTGGTTCGTTTGCATTGTCAGCGAGTACCCTGCGACCCATGGACGATGTGTCCCACCTACATCCTCGCCTAACGCACGAGATAAAAGTTCAAATGAAATAGGACATGATAGCTTGTTTGCACTCACTAATGGGAGCTAGTGCGCTACATATATCTTTGCTCAAGCAAATGGCAAAGTCGCAACAGATGCACTGAGAGCAAGGATCTCGAGTGGTTTCGTAAGCCAGCGCTTGTATAACGAGGGCGTCCGGTTTTTCATCCAGTTTTACACATTGCAGTTTAGCTATTAGTAAAGATGCATCTAGCGGGCACAATGGGGATTCTGAAGTTGGGTCATCGTTATATAGCATCATGCGCGATAGAGAATGAAAGCTTATCTATATACCTTATTCGCCGTCACGCCGATCGAGATTTAGAAGAAAATTTGGCACCAATAAGCGCGTAGATGGTGCATTTGTAGCTCAGTAGCGGTACAGATAAATGTTGGCTAGAGAACCGAGCCGAGCAGGAAGACATCAGCGCACATCGCGCTCGAATTGCTGGAAGACATTTTGTAAAACTTTTCCAAGACAGTCGGCGAGCCTAGATCTGGTGTATGTTAACCAAGATTGACCATGAAAGATTGATACATAAGCGCAGGAGGGTAAGTAAACTGGGTATAAACGTACGAGAAGGTGGTGGTGAGAAGGAGAAGTTTCAATGCGATCTTCAATTCTTGCGCCACCCAACACTTCCGATTCCGATCCGGAGTGCCTACGCTTGTGATTCGTCGTCCCACCAACGATGCATCATGTCCTGGTCATCGATCATCCCTGCTTGTCGTTACAGTGTCTTGCATTGAGTTCTGGAGTGTCGCAGATTTTGAAATTTCGACTTCGGAGCCAATTTGCGCAGGGAAAGATCCGGACCGTGACTGTTGAGTCACACTCGTCGTCGCCCATCGTCGCCTCGCTGTCTCGCACTGCAGCACCTGTCGTTTGCCTGTCGTCTCGAACAACCACTTGTCTTTCAATATCAGCTCTGCCAAGCGCATGAGCACAACCTGAATTCTTTTTGCGCTGTCAGCTTGCTGTACTCGCAATGCAGCCTCCAGGACCTCCCAAACTGTGGCCTCAGAGCACCCCGCGAAAGCTGTGATCCACATTCTGTCTTGAGCAAGTTGAATCACCGATGTACAATGCTCCTGAGCAATTCCAGAGATGGTATCATGCAAGATTGGCAATGTTCAACTATTTTGGTACTGCAAACTGGCAGTGACAATCGTCACATCGAGTGGCGCTGATGAGCAGACTGCCTCCGAAATCAAAATTTGAGAAACCATGACACTCCAGAACTCAATGCAAGACACTGTATATGCAGGCTGGGCAATCGCTTCCGCCCAATCGAATTCATTTGATACACATATTTCTGTTCTATCGTGGCTGGCGAGGTTTGAATTTATGGTCCGTGTGCAACGGACGTCGGACGGCACTGGCTGTGGTGGCTGAACTCGTCAACGTATCTAGTATGAGCCTATTTAAGATTTGATGCAAACCCGCTACTTTATTGTGCTGGGCGAACCTGAGACGAATCCGTAAATTTGTCAAAATCAATGTGGTTTTGGGAGTGAGCCAATCGAGGGAGGTTGAGTGCCACATGAAAATCTGCCAGTGTGTGACGTGTGACGTGAAGGTAACACGTATCAGCTTGAGGTGGTCACCACCTGCACCAACCTTTCTCTCCTTCCCCTTCGTCCAGGCCCAACCTCCTCTATCTTATCCGCCATGTTCATTATCAATTGGTTCTGGGATGTTCTTGCGCAGCTTGGTCGGTTCTCACTTCTGCCAGGACTTGCCCACACATATTGAACAAATGTCTGCTCTGTAGGTCTGATGCACAAGAATGCCAAAATTCTGTTCCTTGGTCTAGATAATGCAGGAAAGACGGTGAGAAATGATTGATTACTACCTGCACGAGCTATTTGCTAAACCATGGCTCACTAGACTCTGCTGCACATGCTCAAGAACGACAGGTTGGCGACATTGCAGCCCACACTCCACCCCAGTATGACCCATTACATCCTTTCTCTATACCTAGCAACTTACACCGCTTGCAGCATCTGAGGAACTCGCAATTGGGAACGTGAAGTTCACGACATACGACTTGGGTGGACATCAACAGGGTGCGTGTGCTGCGTGCGTGACACTGCCCCATTATCTGACCACGTATGCTTTACAGCACGCAGACTTTGGCGCGACTACTTTCCCGAAGTCGACGGCATTGTATTCCTTGTCGATAGCGCTGACTTTGAGCGCTTCCCCGAATCGAAAGCCGAGCTTGATGCTCTTCTTTCAATCGAGGAACTATCGAAAGTCCCTTTCATCGTTCTCGGCAACAAGATCGATGCACCTGGCGCTGTGAGTGAAGATGAGCTCAGGCACCACCTTGGTCTCTACCAGACAACTGGCAAGGTCCGTGCATCGTCTTCAATGACAATCCACAGTCTACGAAAAGCTCACTCGTATTCCTTTTAGGGCAAGGTTCCACTCACTGACATCCGACCCATTGAACTCTTCATGGTTTCAGTTGTTCAGAGACAGGGCTACGGAGAAGGTGATTTTTTTTCATGGCCCGATGTGATTGGTTGAAGCTAACGATATTTCCCAGGTTTCCGGTGGTTGTCGCAATATGTAAATAATCCACGTCTATCGGCCATATGTTTCCCGCACTTACCTTTTGTTCTTACAGATTTAGATCGTCTGATGGGCCATGCATGGTTGAGAGCGTTGAGCAAACTATGTGTTGCTTTTCTGAGACAATATTCTGCTTTATCCACCTCAATACTATCTTACTTTTCGCGTATCGTTTTCTTGAACATGCAGTTATTTCATTCATCCCACTAATTTTGAGAGAGCTCCTGGAAATGTGAAATTGGCATGAAATTCGGAGTAGATTTATTCGACATGTCCCTTCTTTCCCGCGTCCATCACCACGCACCGTCCTTCAACCAAATCCTCGCGCTTTCCGCATCTCTTCGCGTCGCGCTCATTCTCTATAGTGAATGGCATGATGCTCGCTCAATAGTAAAATACACAGACATCGATTACCGCGTTTTCAGCGATGCCGCACACTTCGCCCTAAACCCGTCCTCCGCGGATGGGAACACGGCCAAAGGCCCTTGGGGAAATTACCTCAGTCTCGGAGAGTCAGTAGCAAACCAGCTCCTTCCTTCCCTTTGTGCCCTAATCTAACATGCCCTTGTTCTTGTTGCGTCTACGACAGTCCTTACACGCGACAGACATATCGTTATACGCCATTGCTTGCGCTCCTCCTCGCGCCAAATGAATGGCTGCACCCCTCATTTGGGAAATATCTATTTGCCGCATGCGATATCTTGAATGGCATACTGGTTCATAAACTACTCGTGTCTGTGATCCTACCCAGTCTTCCTCACCGAATCTCGAAAGAGAAGACATCAGTCCCAGACGCGTCCCTTGCATCTCGCGAACGCGATGCGTCGAGTCGCGCCACCCTCCTAGCAGCGCTCCATCTCCTTAATCCACTCGTATTCACGATCTCCACTCGTGGCTCGTCTGAGTCTATTCTCACATCACTGGTATTGGTTACGCTCTTCTTCGCCCTTAGAGGCCGCTGGGACGCGGCAGCCGTCTTCCTGGGACTAAGCACGCATTGGAAGGTGTTTCCTTTCATATATGGAGTTGGCTGTCTCGGTGTGATTGGAGGTGCAGGGGAAAGCGGAAGTGGATGGATGAGGACGGTGGTCAACGCGAGGACCATCAGGTTCGGGGTGGTCAGTGCAGGAACATTCGCGTTGCTGGGTGCGGGGTGCTACGCCATGTAAGTGCCTATCTCATATGAAATCTTATGGGTGCTGACAGTATATATAGCTGGGGATACCCCTTCCTGTTTGAGTCATATCTGTATCATATCCACAGGCTTGATCACCGACACAACTTCTCACCCTACTTCTATCTCACCTATCTCACCTACCCCTCTTCATTCGCCGAAACACCAGCCGCAGTCCTGCCGTTTTTGCGGTCGCCACTGATCAGTTTCGTCCCGCAAATGACCCTGACGCTGGGCACCGGCCTGCTCTTCGGGCGGCGAAAGCAGGACCTGGTGTTCACATGGTTCGTGCAAACGGCCGCTTTCGTGCTTTTCAACAAGGTCTGCACATCGCAGGTGAGCCGGACAATTCCATCCCAAAACGAGACGGGGACCTCACAACGATTCACAGTACTTCTTGTGGTACCTCCCACTCTTACCGCTCCTGATCCCCCAACTCTCCATCAGTCCCATCCGCACTGCCAGCCTCTTGCTGGTGTGGGTGGGCACGCAAGCTCTGTGGCTTGCAGAGGCCTACAAACTCGAGTTTCTCGGCGGAGACGTCTTTTACGGGCTGTGGGCGCGCAGTTTGGTGTATGTAGCGGGAGGTGCGTGGGTCCTTGGGGGCATCATGAGCGGGTACGGAAAGGCTGCTCTGGAGGATAGTGAATAGCTGCTTTGCTATGAGGATTTTGCACTTCGGTAGCACCACTGTGCGATAGAGATCCATGGGGCGACATCTCGTGGATGCATAATGATATGGTCATTTGCACTCAACTGCGGCCTAGAAACACTGCCAAAGTCAAATAGCATTGGGCGGCGCACAGGTTACCGTGTATGCGTAAGTTAATCTTCCATTGCCGGACAGCTCCCTGCAGCTATCTACAGCTGCGGCAAGCTGCGGTGGCGTTCGAACTCATCGAGCTCCGAGTTGCTTATCGATGGCCTCCTTGGTCAGACCTTCTGGACCTTCTCGCATCTCAATCACCTTGCTCACATCCGCCTACGTTGCGATTAGACTTGACGATAGAATATTGCAGGAGAGATGCCTACCGCAGCTTGAAATTCCCAAAGGGCACTGGCGTGAAGAGTCATCATGCCTATCTCACTGGAAGTGGGCGCCCAGTTGATGAGAACCAGAGGGAAGGACGTCCGCCCGTCTGAGTGCTTCAACTCGTATGATATCACAACGTATCGGGGCGAGTTCTCAGGAAGCTCTGCGGGGGCGGGATATTCGTCAATGTTTCTTGGGAAGTCATGGAGAGGCCCACCTTCAGCAAGATCCGCAATGCTGATATTGTCGAATGTCTCGACCTCTTCCATAATAAGTCTTCAGTATCTATTTTCAGAGGTTGAAGGCTGCAGATATTTGTGACATCTCACCTCTGCTTGTTGATCTTCACGATCAAGGCAGCACTGCCCTCATTTCTTCTCGCGAATCTGAATTTCCGGAGAGAGGCCTTGAGCTCCGGAGGTACATCTACGGTGTGAGACTGATGTGACCTATGAGTCCTGATATATATTCGAAAGTGTGGCAACACTGACCATGGCGAACTCGGAAGAGGACTAGATAGACGCCCGGGCCCGTAATCAATGGAGGTACCTTGTTTGAAGCAAAGGCCCCGCTGATGGTCCCTCTCGAGTCTCAGGCTTCCATGTTTACCGGATCGCGGCTATGATGCGTTTGGCCACCCCATAAAAGGTAGAGTCTCCGCGGGTTGCGGCATTGAACGCGCCCCACTAGATGTCTGCCTTATCACCTCCTGGAAACTCGAGCCAGGCCAACGAGGAACTCATGCAGGAGGACCTCTTGCCTGAACTCTCACACCCACACCATTCTGCAGAACACGTTGCTGCAGATGTTCAGGCCGAACGGGATGCACGGGCAAAGCTGCCTTGGTGGAAACGGCCATCTCTCTTCTGGTGAGCATAGTTTCGTCAGCTTGTTACTGTTGTGATTCAGCTAACAGAATGGCAGGCTCTACCTCGCTTTGCCGTTCACTGCCATCTCAACGGGAGCCACCCTTGCACCTCGCATAGAAATTTACAGGAACCTGGCATGCAGCGTACACAGGCCAGAGTACAGTCAAATATCAACCACACTCTCATTTATACCCGATAATTCCGCCAACTCCTCCCTTTCCCTCGACTTCGATGCTGCGGCCAACGACGCAGATAACTACGCATTCGTAACGTTCGCTGAAGACGATAGGAGAAGTCGCTGTGCAAAGGACCCCGAGGTCTCCGCTGCGACTGCGACTTTGACCCTGGCCATGACTGCAGCAGAAGGGGTTCTCTCTTGCATTACAACTGGGTGGTGGGGCTCGGTATGTCGGCATCTCACTTCGAATGCATATTTGCTAAGCATCATTCGCAGTTCTCCGACCGTCATGGACGAACACGCGTTATGGGCTTCTCCGTCACCGGCTTATTGACCACTGGCTTTATGTTCATTTTCGTCTCGCACATGTGGCATGTGCTTCCCGGTGGCTACTGGGTCATCGTATTTGGACCTGTGGTGGAAGGATGCCTCGGCGGAATGACGACATCTATCTCTGTGATGCAAGCCTACGTATCCGACATCACGGAACCCGGCGCACGGTACGTTGCACTCAAGCAATTATATAAAACGAACTAACAAATGATTTATAGTGCTGGTGCATTCTCGCTCTTCTTGGGCATCCTATTCGTCGGTATGGCCCTCGGCCCGACATTGGGCGGGATTCTAATCAGCTTGACGAATAACCCCTTAACGGTCTTCTATGTTGCCTTCGGCCTGCACTCGTGCTACGCCATCCTCGTGTGGTTCTTGATGCCCGAATCTCTCTCGAAGGCTGAGATGCAGGCGTCGCTGATCAAGAACAAGGAGGAGACCGAAGCGCTCAAGTCAGCGCGGGCGGGCGCTGCGGCGGGCTTCAACTCGGTGTTGAAGCGTGCACTTTCAGTACTCAGCCCCTTGGCACTGTTCCTGCCCGTGCGGGTGGAGGGAAAGAAACATCGCGACTGGAACTTGACATTCTTGGCCCTCGGTTACGGGCTCGTGTTGTCCATCATGGGGCTCTACCCCTATACCTTCCTTTACGCGACAACATCGTTTGGCTGGACCGCGACCAACATCGGGATCTTCCTCAGTCTCGTGCTCGTCGCGCGCGCATCCTACCTCACAGTCATACTCCCCTTCGCCATCAAGATCTTCAAGCCCAAGCCTACCGCCGCCGAGTTGTCTGAGGCCACACCCCTTCTCAACACTTCCGGTCCTGCAAAGGACGATGAGAAGAAGGAGGTTCACAACCCGCAGTTTGACTTGCAGCTGGCGCGCGTCTCGCTCGCCATCGAAGTGTTCGGCTACACGTTCATGGGCCTCGCCCCGACGGGTGTCACGTTCACGCTCGCGACGCTTGTTGGCTCGGTCGGTCAGGGCTTCACTCCCTCCGTACAGTCAGTCGCGCTCGAGCTGTACAACCGCCGCGGAGAGACCGAGACCGGGAAGCTGTTTGGTGCGCTCGCGGTCGTCTCCGCACTCGGCTCCCAAATCATCGGACCCGCATTCTTCGGGTTCATGTACGTCCGCACAGTCGCGATTGCCCCTAGCTCTGTATTCTACGCGGGAGCGTTGATCACGGTGGTTGCACTGGCGTTGCTGTGCTCTGTGAGGCTAGGGCGCGGGAAAGCGACCAGGGATGCAGAGGAGACTGAAGGAAGGACCTGAGCGCCTGGATTTTGATACCCTTTCGCAAGTAGAAGACCGTTAACTTATGGGATACTATTTCTTTGCAATGTAGCCGTATAATATCTCCCGTAAATAAATCTCTCATTTGTCCGCAAATTGAATCCTTAAGTTTGATTCTACAGTAGGGTATGTAAATTATCAAGCAAAATCAGACAATAAAGTGAAGCAGAACCGGTCGTCGTCACTAGAATTTAGGGGATGGCTATGGCTCCAGTAGATCTACTGCCCCACCACTTCCACGCACCAATGCCCAGGAGGAAGTTGAAAATGCCGATAGCAGTGGAGCCCATCCCGAAGAGAGTCACGAGCCACCAGGCGTAACCAATGAGCCGGTCGAGTGTGCGGCCAATGTAGCGCTTCACGACTGCATGTCGATCAGGGGTGGGGTGGAATGAGGCGGGAAGTCGAAGCAGGGGTGGCGAGGTCAAGGATGTTGCGGATGGCGCTGGAAGGAGCAGTAAACATACGACAGGTTTCTAAAAGGTGGTCAGAAAAGAAGTGCTGAAAAACGAAAGGGCACTTGCGTGGTCAGAGGTGGTGTAGGAGGGTATAGAGGTATATAAAAGATTGTCAATGTTGGATATCTCCGGTGTGCCTGGCGTGTCTGTGTAGGTCGTGTACATGACCCTGTCTGTCCATGACGGTGTCCTCTTCGTGCTGTAGTGCCTGTCAATATTATGCTTGACGGATGATACAAGCGCTGACCTATACTTGTCCACTTCACCAAGCTTGTATTTATAACTGCACTGGAACTTCCAGAAGTCGCCTTCTCTTAGACCCACAAACACATTTCCTTTGCGCCTTTCAACGATAAGCTGGTCATGCTCTTTCAATTGCTCGCGCATGTCCTCTTGTTGTACACTCTCAGCCACCAGACTCTTGAGAGGGTGCGCCGCAGGCAAGGCCACGCGAAAATTAAGATCACCCAAGAAGAATAAGTGGGACGTTTCATAAATAGTTGACTTCGAGTTGTAAGGAGATGGCGAGTGGGAAGGGGCGTCAAAGAGAAGGGATCCGACAATATGATTGTAGTCCGCCACGCGTTGTGCGAGTTTAGGCTCGTGTGCGGTCAAATGCGCACAAACGAATCTGTTTTAGTTTCAGCACAATAATTCAAAGCGTCGGTGATGCATACGCACGTAAACACTTCCCCCGCTCCTCCATCTGCACCCTTGACGCGAAATCGAAGCCCCACAGCACCCTTGTTCCCCATCCATAGAGGGCCTGTGCCGGTCCAATTTGTCTGCACATCACAAATCTGCCTTGCAACGCCTGCATCACGTGCAAAGACCAGCAGGGCTACGCCTACGTTGACGATGGTCCCCACAAGCGAATACGTTTCGCCTTTAGCCGGTGCATGGAGTTCAATCTGTGACTTGATGAGGGCCGCGCGGTCGGCTATCAACGACTGAGAGATGCCCGACACTGCAATGACCGTAGTTCGAGTTAGCACATAGTATTGTATAAGAATGACATACGCCCAAGATGGAGAGGCAGCAGTTCCTGAAAACCGACTGCGACAATGTCTGGTGCGCGCGGCACACGCGAAAGGAAGGTTGAGACCTGTAGAGTCGGAGACAACCAGTCTACTAGGTCCTGCGGCAGTCCTTCGCCACCTTGAAGATTGGTATTGTAAGATCCGATCTGTACAAGCAGTCGATTGGCTGAGTGTAAATCGACCATTGGGCACAAGGAGGAAGTGAAGGTCTGTGAAGGTACGGGTGCAAAGAGTGGGATCAGGGGCGGGCGCCTTTAGTGTAAATGACTCCGGACTAATGCGTCACGCGCGGAGTGCGCCCCTAAACTTGAACCTGTCAATTGTGTCAGTGCATCCCGCGCGTCCCAGCTTGCTTAGCCTACAAAAAAATCACTGTCAATTAGTTCTACGATTGCCTGAGCCTAGCTTGATCGAGCTAAGGTACCGCAGAAAGAAGCAAAAAGTAGTTATTATTTTGAAATTTATCGATGACCTAGGAGTCTACTTTAACATGCATATTGCATGTTTACCATCCTGGCATAGGTGTTTTTGTTCGTGATCCTAATATCCTCACTGAGCATCGGCGTGAAATCCAGTTGCATCCTCACGTATCACCCAGAGGTTCCCACCAGCACACACAGGGACCTGGACCTGCTACTGTGGCTCACTCATATGGAGAGTGAAAGGTCATCGAGTTGTGATTGGGACGACAAGTTGATTATCATTCCTGATTGAAATGAACGATTAATGGGATGCGCCGAAAGGCCATATCTAGAGTCCATCCTATCCAACAAGATCCATGGCTGAGACGCCTGTCCTGAGCCCCTACTTTAAACCCCGTCGGCACCTTGCTCAAATAGCGCCCTGAAACTACTTCCATGAAGTATCCGGACTTGTCCAAGCGTACCAGTTTCTTCAACGGGTTATCCGCTCGAACGAGTTGGGGCATACCGGTCGCAACATCCCACGCGCGGATAATACCGTCATTGGAATTTAGAATGATGCTGGATCCATCCGAAGTGAATGCTAAAGATGCAATTGCCGATTTCTCGTCTCGCTGGAGTGGTGGGAGGACCTCTTGACCTGTGGCTATATCCCACACCCGAATAGTGCTCCGTGACCCGGAGACAACCTTGCATCCATCATGAGAGAACGCTACTGATGTCACCTCTTCCTCGTGACCCAGAAGCGGCGGAAGTGCTTCTTGTTCAGCGAGGATATCCCACACTCGGACGGTTTTGTCACCACCCGAGACAATTCTGCAGCCGTCGGGCGAGAACGCTACAGATGCCACCTGCTTGTGGTACATCGGCGAAGGAGTTGTTTCTATACCGGTGGGTACATCCCAAATTCGAATGGTGCCCTCGCGTGTCAGGCCCGAAACAATCCTGCCTCCATCATGTGAAAACGCGAGGGTGTCCGATCCCACTGCATTATTCATTTGAAGTGGGGGAAAAGCTTCTTGTCCAATGAGAGCATCCCAAAGAAGAAGAGTACTCCATGACCCCGAAACGATTTTGGATCCATCGGGCGAGAATGCAATGGCTGATACCCACCCGTCATTGTGACCTGGAAGAGGCACACGGCGGGATTGCTGGCCGCGGATTGCATCCCATACGCGAACGGTATTGTCAATCAGTCCTGTAACGATTTTGGACCCATCAGGAGAGATTGCAACAGACACCACATTTCCAACTTCGAGCTCCAGGATAGTGTTTTGGCCCGTGAAGGCGTTCCAGATACGTACAATTTTATCTGCGCCTGCCGATACAATCTTAGACCCGTCGTGTGAAAATGTTACGGACATCACGTCTGTGTGTCCTTGGAGGGGCTGACGAGCTTCTTGCCCTGTGAGTGTATTCCACACCCGGACGGTTTGGTCACATGCAGAAACGAACTTCGACCCATCCGGTGAGAAAGCTAAAGCCGACACTAAGCCTTGGCCTGTGATCGGTGGGAGGGTTTCGTTTGCCGTGAGTGTATCCCACACACGAATGACTTTGTCACTCGCTGCCGAGATGATCTTGGACTCGTTTGGCGAGAATGCCACACATATCACATGTCCTTCAAAGCCTTGCATAGGTCGTAAAACATCTTGGCCTGTGAGTGTGTCCAACATCCGGATGGTGCTGCCTGAGCCGGAGACAATCTTGCACCCGTCAGGGGAGAATGCGGCGTATGTGAATGTTTTTTCGTGGCCCCGAATTGGCGGGAGGGCCATTTTGCCTGAGAGGGCATCCCACACGCAGGTGGTGCCGTCATATGACCCCGAGACGATTTTCGACCCATCGGGCGAGAATGCCACAGAGCTTACCCCATCATTATGACGCAGTGGAGGGAGAATTTCTTGGCCAGTCAGAGTATCCCAAACTCGAACAGTGCCGTCACCGCAAGCTGACGCAATTTTGCATCCATCTGGGGAGAATGCTACAGAGCCGACCATGCCTGCAGCGTGTCCTGATAGTACTTGCAGTACAGCTGGCCACTCTGGCTCTATGCCAGACACTACCCGAGGTAGCCCCTGGTGATAAAACTGCCTATAGACGAGAGTGCCGCGAGGTGTGAAAGGCAACGCTGAGGAATAGATTAACAGTGGATGTTGCTGGATGGTACTGGCGAAGTACTGGGCAAACCGATGGGCGTCGTGCACAAAATAGAACAGTGGGCTGCTGGGCAAGTAGCTCTATTGAGTGATATATGTTAATATTCGTCTACGCGGTGTTGATACAAACGAACCTGGATCCACTCGAGCAGCCTCGGCAATGACTGCATGGCGACGCGATATGCCTTCATAATGACAAGTGCTTCCAACCAATGCAGCAGATGTATGATTATAAACCGATATATCCTGTCGCAGAGATCGCCCGGGACAATTGTGATAGAACAGACGTGGTGGATCCAGAATTTGCAGGCGTAGGAGACAGAATCCGACAGAGTCTCATCGTGGACAGGATGCGGAAGCGCGAGGTCACACATATTCTCACGTAGCTCCTGCTGTAGATGCTCAATGCAACGATTAGCCACGTGTATGTTATATTTCTCGTCGTTGATGGCCCATGGCTCGATGAGGTCACGAAGAGTGAGATAGTCGTGGAAAGAGGCGTGGAGAATACGGATTGGCTGTTCTCTATCCCCCCGGATTAAACTGCCCAGCCGTGATACTGTCTGCATAGATGGTCGAGGCAGCCCGAGAAGGCGGTCAACTGCAATGCAGGACAGTGGCACCTGTGCGCAAATGATCATGCCAAGAATATCTCGAAAGTCGCTGCAAAAGGTTTGATCATTCCAGTTCCCCGCGGACTGAAGGGCCGTCTTGTAAAGTTGATGGAGGCTTGCAAATATGGAAGCGTATGCGTCTGCTGAGTGATGCTTTATAAGCTGGTTTGTCTGTTCCTTGGGATTATGGCTTGTGTCTATCAAGTGGCACGCAGTCGCTGCCCATATAAACAATCCCGCTGCCAGTGCAGCGAGAGCCTGGATCTCAACTTCACTGGGCCAATCTTGTAGGGCCTCGGTTAGATAGTCAATGTTATCTTCCCGTATTTCGTTCAAGCGGAACCGTATGAATTCCGCTACATCTTCCTGATTCAGGTTTGAGTCCACTCCAAGCTCCTCGCGGCGTATACTGCAATGCTTGAATCGATCAAGAATGTCCCTTTCAGGGCGACTGACGATCAGCAGCCGCAAGAACCAGGGCAGGTCGGAAAATCCTTCAGAGAAAACTTTCAATAACCCCTTGCGGTCAGTCGCTGAGCCCGACTCGTCCAGAGCATCGATGATCACTAATATGGGACCTCGGGACCACTCTATATCGCCCAAAGCTGTGGTACTCAGCAGCTTCGAGAACTGTATCGCCAGCGGCAGATTTGCAATGTGTGGAGTATCCAGTAGGACTTGCTCAACCTTGGCACCAATGCTTGAGTCGAATTGAGCGAGTTGATACGCGACGGTCCGTATCAGTGTTGAAGTGTCCCGCTCGGGGAGTTGGCGGTCGAAGAAGAAAAAGGCGCCCAGGAGGTTGAGATCTTCAACCATGCGGGCAATCGTGGTGGACAACGTGCTCTTGCCGGTCCCAGCCAAGCCGTGCACCCACAAGACGCTTTCGTGACTGTCAGAATCGTTCGAGTACCAGTCTAAGATAGATTTGATGGTACCCAATCGCGTATTTGGGAGGCATACCCCACGGTTCACTTGGTCTATGGCAACTGGTCTCAGCTTCTGCAGGACCTGATCAAACCCTGCGAACTGGTCAATATGAATGCCCATGGAGGCAGAGATGGGAGAACATACTGATTGCATTCACCGTTACGCCGATGTCCGCGGCCACCAAAGCCGTATGAGTTGAGATGCGCCCGATGTAGTCGTCCCGCAGCTTTCCGAACGTTTCCTGGTATCGGCTTATCATATCGTCCGTATTCGAAAAAGCCTCGGTTATACTTCGACCTGTGGATTTGTGAGAAAGGATGTCTTCTTCTCGCGCGCGAGTCACGGACCTGCAAATGACTGACGACGAGTATAGTTTTGGATGAAAAAGCCGCAATCGACAGTATGCTTCAAGATCCGATCAAGGACATCCTGCAAGTGCTTGTCTGCGTTCAGGTTCTGGGATCCGAGGACCGTTGAATACGTGGTCTGCATTGTCTCGACAAGCTCGGCTATGTTACTATCTCGCTCTTGTTGCGCTTTCACAAGCTAACGTGGGAGTTCAGAGGCAGTTCAATATGACAAAGGCCTACTGACCTTGAGGCCCGCCGAAAGCACGTTCCAAGCAAGATTTACCCAAGGGTGAATCTGCAAGGAAATGAGAATAACTCAAGGCGAGGGAAACACAACGTGGACTTTCCTTAGCTATCTCATCCCCAACCTTGACAAGAACACCCATACTCTCCACCAGCGATGTGAACGATCCTACGAGAGAGCTATCAACAGCATTTTCAGCGGCGCTCATAGAATCAACTGCTGCTGCAAGTCGGGATCCCGAGGGGCCTTCATCGAATTGTGGAAGATGGTCTACTGCGCTTTCGAACGGGGTAATTGAGGAGTCTTTGATCTGGACCATTAGTTTTCCACCCGGTTTACTCTTGTCCATTAGCAACAACGGCATTTCTATCGCCATACTTTCAGTTCTCTGAGTGGCCCATGAAGCTGTATCTGATTTTACCTTTTCCATCTAGACGAGCGCATTCCTCGAGTAGCTGAGCCAGTCTAATTTCAAGCTTACCCACGAGGTTCCTGGGAAGCTGGATTCTGCTTGTGCGGAATAAGCTGAACGTGATTTTGGCCGATCTCGACAAAGGTAATCTACGATGCGGAGTGAGTAATGTGGCTCTTCATTTCCTTATTTCAACACTCACAGCGTGAATCTGTCATCCCAGAGGATATCTCCATTGTCCTTCCACGCCACGGCTGCAGTGCTCAAGGATTCCTTCGCAGTGTCGATTTGTACGTATGCGGCAATATCTTTTCCTAGCTTGAGTTTGAATCTCGAGACACGCGGTACATCAGTCGCCCGAATCACTTTGAAAATGATTAACTACAGAAAAAATCGAAACATTGGAGACACACCTGCGATTTCATACGACCTCGCATCTGGGTCATCGCTTTATACAAGATATGAGTGCGGCAGCTCCTTCAGATCACCAAGATACTCACGGGGAGCTAGCCATGAAGATAGACCAGGCAAAGGCTGGGCATTCTAAGGTCAAGAGCTTGGGGGACGACTCGACTCCCACCGGAGTATACATGAATACACATTGGCTTAATCTGGACCTTTGTGGGTCCACCCAGGAAACCAAGCGATCTTGCCATCTCGAAATATATTCAGTCGATAGCTGGTCAAAGTTAATGAAGATCGGGAGTAGGGATGTATCTGGAGATCGTTGTACTTTTTATAGATGTTGAGATAGGAGGGAGGGAAGTGTAGTGTTAACGTTTCTTGAGCGGATGTTTTTGCTGAAAGCGCGTCAACAAATGCACACAACCAAAGACTCTAGCGATCGTGGCCGCCACTCCGAAATCAAATGGACTCTGCCGAATTTATAGCTGTTGCAAAAGGGACAGTCATAACTTGTAAACTCTGCCTACTCCCTCCTGCCTTCAAATAGACTGACAGAAACCTGACGCTAGCAATCACGACTGGCCTTGGCGTAGGTGCATATGAGGTCTTTCAAGGTCGACGGGCCGGCCCTTTGGCTGGCGCATCTGCGCTCAACGGTGGCCTAGTTGCCGCAACATTCTTCTCTGTGAGGGAATACGGCGTCAGCCCGCTGCTATCCACCAACTTTGCACGCCCGCGACAGGAGACGAGCCAAGTGGATGGGCATACGACGCCCACTTCTTGGGCAGATATGAGGAAGCACCACGTGTTAGACTCAGCAGTGAGTGGAGCTCTTACAGGCGGAATGTTCAATACCTGGCAAAGTACGTTTCTTTTCAATTGTCCGATGCCAACTGACAACTCGTACAGGAGGGCGAGCGGGCACAATCCCAGGCTTGTGTACGGGCGCACTTGTTTGCGCGTTTCTTCAATGGGGCGTCAACGAGCTTGATATTGCGCGCGTGAAATATGTCTCTAAGAATCCTTATCGACCGCAAGTCTCTTCAAGTCCTAGTGCCGCAGAGCAGAAGGGCATCACGGAGCGGGTGTTCACGGCGGTGGGCTTTACCAAGATCTCAGACGAGGAACATTTGGCGAAGCTGAGAGTGACGAGAGACGCCGCGCTCAAGCAAATCGCAAAGTTAGAAGTGGAGGAAGCGGCAAAGGCAGCCCAAGCGGACAGGGAAGGAGCACATTGACCAGGGCAGGCAGGCATAATTTTATCTATGGTAATCCCCACATATGTACCTACTTGCTACTTAATGCTAATTTAAACATATCATATCTCGCAAAGGAGCAGTTCGGCAATGCCCTTGCCATTCTTGCCCACCCCACCCACTGCAACCTTGATTTTGCCACCCTCTGTGGCGGGCACGAATGCGATGGCATTGACCTTGGCGATCCCGCAAGTCTCCTTTGACCAGCCCTTTGCCAACTCTACGCTTTCATCTCCGTTTTCATCTGTTGCAGGACGGACGATACGGTGCAACATAAGCGAGCCAAGGAGAGTGCAAGATAGCAAGACCCCTGTTCCCACAAATGTCCTGTTAAAGAGGGTCAGACTCGGTGCAAAATTATGTAGGAGGAACACTCACATCGCAACTATAGGGCCTTCCGCAGCTTTAATTATTCTCATACCATCCTCCTTGAGCCCCTCCCACTTCCTGCTTCGTCTGCCTCCTTTCCCTTTCTTGGCTACTAGCTTCTCTCCCGCCGTGCCAAGAAGAATACGCCCGTCCGCGGTGCCAGCTGCAAGGATTCCCGCTGGTGACAGCGCGGTGGAGAGTATGAACGGCGGAGAGAGAGAAACGCCTGATTCCGGGGGAACGGCAGCTGCTCGTGCAAATATCACATCATCAAATGCCGTTGATCAGTCGAAACAGAGGGGAAATGCACGTACAGACGTCAAAGCGGGAGAGGAGCGATCCAAGACTGGTGTCGAAATGGAGCAGAGCGCAGTCATATCCACCGCTTACTAGCTCGCCTGGCCGGTCTGGGATGAAGCTTACGCTCCCACATATCTGTCGTCAATGTCAGTTCCTCGGAAGCCATAGCACGATAGAGCGAGCGCACATTGGCGTGTTTGACGCGCATTCGGGTGGATTTCAGGGTCACGAGATCCAGGACCCCGACATTGCCTTCGTCAGACGTCCAGGCAACTTTAGAAGCGTTATGGTTGAGGGCTATCTATCTAGGTGTTCGTCGAGGCGAGATCATGGTGGAAAGAGGGGATAGTGCTTACCGAGTTAAGGACATCCTCGGCGTGATCCCCCAGTGCAATAGTCTGTGATGCGTCATGCGGGCCTAAAATCATCGCGGGGGAATCCAAGCTGAAAAGAAGGACCTGGGAAAATATTGCTCTGCGTGGGTTTGCGGGCGAGGTGCAGTGATCGGTGCATACCTGATGTTCAACCGCGACCCAGACATCTCCTTCCGCCGCTCCCTTCTTGTTAACATGGGCAATAGACGCGACCTCACCATTAAGTCCTCGGATGGCTCCGATACTTCAACTCGCAGCTCAGAGATGGCGGAGGGTCGCGAACCTTTTGATACTTTAGATGACCCAGCACTGTATAGGCGGATACTACCATCCACTGCTAAGCGCGTAAGCTTTGCTTCCAAGATGACGTAGAGTGTGCAATCTGACCCGAAGCTATGAGTAGATTGCCCGAGTGCGTGACTGCTACACATGAGATCTGGTGAGGTGTCTCCAGAGTGTCCTGCACGTCCGTCATCGTTGTTGGAAGTCAAGATTCAAAAAGTGATCTCGGACGCAGACTCGGAGATCACTGCTCTTCTGCTGTGACGTCGACCACTGATAAGCCTTGATCCACTCTATCCGTCCATTTAGAAATCATGACGACTGTAATAGCTACTGCAGGCGCCCCGAGCACAATTGACGAGCTGAAGGAGCTATTAAAGGACGATATCAAGGTCAAAGTAGCAGGCAAGTTTCCTCTTTCGAGAGGAATTTCTGGTAATTCAACTTCTATTTCAAAGGCGTTGATGGTATAGGTCTCACTATTAATGGATAATATGCGTCTAATGCTCTGTTAGTGGATGGTGTTTTGCGTGGAAAGTTCATGGTGTGTCTATCCCCTTGGCGAGACTGGACTGGCTCAACTCACCATGCACCAGTCCAAGGACAAGTTTCTCAGTGCGGCCTCTTCTGATGGCTTTGGCTTCTGCAGTGTAATATTGTGCGTGCCCTTGCCCTTTCTCAAAACTCTACTATTGATAGCCTACCTACAGTGGCTGGGACATCCATGACACGGTATACTCACGCGAGTTACTGATCTCCAATCGCGCTAATGGCTATCATGATATACTCGCCACCATTGACCTCGCAAGCTTTCGTCGCTTACCTTGGGAAAATAATATCCCCTTCTTTCTTGTGTCATTCTTTGACCCTGATAGCAAAGAGTCCATATGCGCGGATCCCAGGGGTGTCCTCAAGAAGGCGACAGTAATCGCAGAGGAATTGGGAAGAGAATGCTTCTCGGGAGTTGAATACGAAGTAGGTAAAACACTACGAGGATAATTTAAGTCACACTCACAGTAGCTTGGGCAGTATTTCAACTTCAAGGAGACCCCACAGTCACTGGCGGAGAAGAAATTCACTGATCTGAAGCCTCTCACATCAGGAAGTACGTCGTATTGTTTCTTTTCTAATGGAAAGCGCGTATCGAGGGGCATACAGTGCACGGATATTCGCTCCTCCGCACGCAGTTGAACAATGACTACTTTCACGATCTGTTTGACGAGAGTGCGAAATTCGGCATCGACATTGAAGGGCACCGTACGTCCCTTTTTATACTTATGAGTATCATCACGGTTTCATGATTGAATCGTTACCACTTCATACAGATACGGAGACGGGTCCAGGGGTTTACGAGACCGCCCTCGCGTATACCTCAGCGCTGCGCATGGCTGACAACGCAATTTTATTCAAATATCTCGCCAAGAGCATTGGCATGAAGCATGGTGTTATACCTAGCTTTATGGCGAAACCTTGGGGCAATGTGAGTTCGCAAGTCCAGTAAAACTTGAGTTCGCATTTGACCCAAGCCTCTGGCGCAGCTCCCGGGATGCAGTGGACACGTGCATGTATCACTTCGCGACAGCAACGGCAAAAACTCCTTCGCCTTGTCTGGTGAAGAGTTAAAGACTGGCAGAAGTGGAGCTGCCAATGAAGATACTAAGTTCATAAGTCAAGAAGGCGAATGGTTCCTCGCAGGTGTCCTTGATGGAATTGCAGATGGTTTGCTTATTTCTCCCCTTTATACATCTTTCACCAATGCTCACAAATCTCGCAGTTATGCCCATGGTTGGTTCTACTCATGCCATGATTCGCAAATGAACTGACATAATCACCAGCTGGTACCCACAATAAATGGCTACAAGCGCCTTGTAGGTGGAGAAGCCTTTTGGGCTCCCAACGCAATCACATATGGCTATGACTCGCGCGCTGCCTCGATCCGAATCATTGGCCCACCGTCCGTGCCAGCTGCCGCGACTCGCCTGGAGGTTCGTATACCTGGTGCGGATATGAACCCATACTTTGCCATTTCTGCTATCTTCCTCCTCGGTCTCCGTGGGATCGAAAAGAAAATGAAGCTGGAGGGGAAGCCCATGAATGTGCTGACAAAAGAGGATAAGGATGCTGGGATAGTAAAGATGCTCCCGACAAGCTTAGAGAGTGCGACTGAGCGCATGATGCAGAAGGAGAGCGTGGCGAGGGAAGAGAGGGTATTCGGAAACGACTTTGTTGAGCACTTTGGAGGCACGCGAGAGCACGAGGTAAAGCTTTGGAACCAAGCTGTCACAAGCTGGGAAGGTAACAATTATTTGATCTCAACCTTTCTTCTTTGACGCTGAGAATTTCCTTTGCAGTTGAGCGATACCTGGAACTGGCTTGATGACTGCTCATTTCTGATGGTTAGCTGCCCTACTGACTGATGCAGTCCAATGACTCCATATTTCAATGAATGCTATGCGACAAGCTACGTGTGTCCTTTATGCAGGCAAGACTCCACCAGATGGATCAGGACCAACCGCACCGCTCGCTGCCTCGACCACGTCGTTGAGAGTTTCGTCGTGCGCAATGCCAGAGGTAGTTTGACCGTCAAGCAGAGTCTCCTCCTGGGGAGCTACTGCCTCAGGGCTTACTGGTGCAGCCGAACGAACCTTGTGGAACCACTTGATGAAATGAGGAACATCCTACTCAGAAAATCTCAGCCAGACCAAAAATTGGACGGAAGGAGGGCCCACGTTTGCAATCTGTCCATCGATACTGCCCTCAGCCACGAACGTCGGGATACTCCCGCCGGGCGTACTCGAAGTGGCCATGTGCCAGGAAACTTTGCCACCTTCGACCTCTTGAAGTCTCTCGACACTCGTATACCGCCCCTTGACTCCCTTCTCCTCGAGTTTTGCAAGCTCGGGGTCATCGGCGAGGTCGATTGGGATCGATACAATCTCCCTAGAGCCACTTTGATTGAGTATACGCATATAAGCATTGGAAGCTACAATACCCAGTGCGAGGGGAATTGTTGTTGAGGTAGGTCGTCTGTAGGACGGTAAAGACACGCGGGGACACCGGCGGCGGAAAGGTATAATAGAGCGTCCATATCGATTGGGTGGGGGATATTTGTTTGATCTGGGTTACTTTCTTGATGTTGGGAACGAACCTGAGAATATTAGACACGAAGTCGAGCAATAAGAAAAGAATAACGCACTCCTTCTCGTTGATAGCCTTGTCGTTGCCAAGTTTGCTCCAGAATTCATCAAAGGTAGCGTCCTCTGGACCATGCTCGCTAACACGGACATGCCAGTTTGCACCATCTCCAGTAGCCTTGCTACGCGAGAACGTCTGCACCGAGTTCTTGTGGAAAGTCTTCCCCCGTTTCCAGGTAGGGATTGAGTCTAAGATGGAACGTCCTGCAGCCAGGATGGATTCCTCGGAGGGAATCTCTGCCCATGCAAGTGCGGATCTAAGATTCGGAACTGTGGAATAAGACACTGCACATACCACTGGGCTTCAAAGGCGGGGCAATCGTCAGTTTGAAATCAGACATGGTGGTAGTGGTAGTCAAGGTTGATTATTGTGCAGGTACATAATGTCTAATTATACTCGATCACTTCTTGGTCATATCTCTCGAGCATGCCTTCTCTGTTCGATGCGCAGGTTCCAGTTCAGCGTTTGGATTATTGATGAAATGCGCTGCGACAAGGTATATGACCAGGGCACTCAGAGGCGGAAGGCGGGCTATAGGTGCACCGGCTGGGCTTCTGCGGGGGCGTTATGGTTGACAAGACCAAAGTAACGATCTCGTCCAAGAGTGGTCTCGTCGCGGGGCAGTTTTTCTCCGCGGGTTAGAACGACACCGACGAATCTGCGCTCCCCGCGAAGCCACTTTTGCTTGTAAAAGCGCACAAAGCCAGGTGCGAGGGCGTATATGGTGTGATCACGCCCAATACCAACCTTCAAAGAGCGTATAAGACACGCTGTATAAGTCAAATACAAGGAATACGCGTACATTCTGGCCGGGGTGAAAGGAGGTCCCGCGTTGGCGAATAATGATGTTACCAGGGATCACAGCTTGGTCTACAAAAGGCAGTGAATACAACTTTCTGCCACTACAGGACTCTGCCACGCACCTGAAAACTTTTTCACGCCCAACCGTTTACCAGGAGACCCTCCATGGTTGCGCACCGTGCCTCCCGCGCGTTTCGTGGCCGTACGTATTGACCCAAAGCCTGTGCAAAAGCGGTGATGAGTGGCTGGATGAACACCCAACGTGAAGGGTGGTATTGTTACCTATCGAGAAAGGGCTTTTTGCGGCCTGTATGCAACGCGAGAACAACGACATTTGTGGTAGAGAGGAGGATAACGCGCTGTGCAGACCTGTGCCACTCAACCACGTGGGGTGTACTTAACCAAGGGACGCGGGGCCGATATTGACTCTCAGCTGGCTCTCTAGTCTCTTCTCCTTAACGATCATCTTCTCATCCACCACCACTCAACTTCACTCGCCCATATTTCACCATGGTTCTCCTCGTCACTTCCGACAATGAGCAATTCCACGCCGACAAGGAGGTCGTCGAGCGCAGCGTGCTCATAAAAAACATGCTTGAAGGTGATTGAAATAAGCATGCCACCAGTGTCTTATCTGACTCGCTTCCCTTGCCTCCAGATGTTGGTGAGAGCGACCAACCCATCCCTCTTCCCAATGTGTCTTCCAGTGTCTTGAAGAAGGTTGGTCGCTCTTTGGCACTCATTCGGGGACCTGTGCTCACTGATATTGCCATTTGATGTAGGTCCTTGAGTACTGCGAGCACCACCGTGGCGAGCCTCTTCCTACTCCCGACTCAGAAGCGAATCAGGATGAGACTCGCAAGCGCACCACGGATATCAACGAATGGGACCAGAAATTCATCACAGTTGATCAAGAAATGTTGTTCGAGATCATTCTTGCTGCTAACTACCTCGATATCAAATCGCTGCTGTAAGCTTTTTCGTCTGAATCCTTCCATGCTATCTGCCAGAATGGCTGACTCCTTCATGCAGCGATGTCGGCTGTAAGACTGTGGCCAACATGATCAAGGGAAAGACTCCCGAAGAGATCCGCAAGCTCTTCAATATCGTCAACGACTTCACCCCTGAGGAAGAGGTGTGTCACTTGAAGTTCCATATGACGATCGCGTTCTTACGTTGCTTCTTTTCAGGCTCAGATCAAGAAGGAGAACGTGAGTCCAGATTTATCCGATATCCTACCATGTTCACTGATGGGTCACTATTTACAGGAATGGGCCGAGGACCGATGAGCAGATAGTCGATGACTTGAGACGCGTGTGAATCCGACAGAGTAGTGTATTTTTTCTGATCAGCTTTTCTCTACCATAAATGTACTCCGTCATGCATCATGGCTACATCATATCGGTGGCAACATCCGTCTGCTTGATCGTTGGTGTCTGCCTGTCGACATACATGCAATACACTCTCAACGATTACCAGAAGCATGGGGTTTGACCGAAAGGCGGCGTGAGTACCTCTACCCGCTGATGGCACGTCGCCATCCAACGCAACTTGTTGCTTCACCTTTTTATGCGTGCCCAGCCGCAACTTTCCACGACAGCCTCGCCAAGTATCTTGCGTTATCAGACTTATGGCGTTGTCATCTTGTGGCTTTGGCGTCATCGATTCATCATTTACTCGATCGCACTGCTAGCATTCCATCACGGTGGGCTGCCCTTGCGAAGCAAAGTGGATCTTTTCACCGCGGGCCCCTTCTATTCTTGCCCAACCTGTACTTCATAATTCTGCAATGCGTATGATGTTGCATATTATAACAATCTTGACCACACTCCCTCAACCCTTCTTCGCTGCCCTCACTGGATTTAACGGGCCAATGTCCATGAGCCCGTTGACAGTGTCTTGCGCTTGCTTCAACTCGGGCGCAGCAGCTACCGCTTCGGCCATCAGGTTTTTAAGCTGCTGGAAAGGCGCTACTCCCGCGGGCGCGTTGTAAAAGTCGTAAAAGTTGAAGGGCGGGCCAAAATGCTTTTGGTTGAGGTGCTTTTCTATGTCAACAGGGTTTCGAGATCTGGTTACCACCTTCGTGACGAGCAGTTTCGCCATCGGCCTCATGATGTCCATCATGAGATGTTGGAGGTTTTTGGTAATGAACTGTCGGCGACGCTTAGGGTCGTCTTCGGTCCACAGCTTCTCGAGGGTCAATAGGAGATAACAGTACACGGCATCGGATGCGAGAAGAACCTGCATGGTACAAATAAAGGTGAGTTGGTGTCTCCATACCAATGCCATTGCAACTAACCGGATACATAGGGTCATCTATGTAGTCCTTTGTCTTGGGGTTTTCGAGCACGTCGTAACAGTCAACCTTGGGGCCGTTGTACAGTCCCTCGAAGACTTCGAAATGCGATCTCACCCCCGCGATGGCAGGCGGGTCCAAGCTACCTTTCGGTGGCTCTGGCGTAATGACCTTCGGAGAGCCTTCGCCCTGCTCCACGATTGTTGCGATGGCCTGTAATGCCGAATCGATGTCCTCAACTGAAATCATGTCGTCGTCATACCACGATCCATCTTGCGAGTTGAGCTGCTTCGCAATATTGGCTTTGATGAATAGCTTCTTCGACTGGTCTCTTTGATTCAACCAAACAAGTCCTGCATTGACAATGCGTGGCGGTGAGTGTTCTGCTTACTTGTCAGAATATATATGACCCTGACCTTGTGATATTGCGTAATAGAAGGCGCCGATGCTGCCATAGTCGTCGAAGAGATCTTTAGACGGCATGACGATTGATTGACCAGCGGGTATCACTGTCGGATCTGGTCTTTCAAGCTAATGTCGTGTCAGAATTTTCATCGGCTTCAAGCACCGGGAATAACGAACCTCCATGAACGTCCTGATATTTCCCTTATTGGCGGCTCTGAGATTCAATCGAATCTCCTGATACAGCAGACTGGTGGGGTATTCTGGGACGAATTGCTCTCCCTTCTGTACTGCAGGATTGCGATACAACCCGGGATATCCGCCAATGGAACACAGGATGTTTCCTGCAGATAACAGAGTCAGTCTGCGACCTGGCTCATGATAAGTGACCCACCTGCTAGTCCCATATGCAACATCTCCTGCGAAACTACTCCTGGAAGATATCGCGGCGGCTTAGTTCTCTGTGGGCTCAAGGCAATAATTCACGTACGGAGAATATTCCACATTGCCGGTCCTGGATTTTTGATGCTATACGCTGCGTAGAGATAAAGTGGGATCGTCTTCTGCTCTAGAGAAATAGCCGTTTGTAGATGGGCCCTCATCTCTTTGATCTTGTCGAGATCTCTGGACATTATCTCCACCGTGCGTTTGGGTATGCCACCACCACCAAAAGCATTATTTGACCATAGATCTGGCGATGATTTGAAACTGGACAGCCCGGCGTTGAGATCCAAGGACATTCCGGTGCTGGCACCAAAGGCTGAATGGCTACCAGAGATCGTCGGCATCATAGCCTGAGGTTGCAAGTCAAAGGCGCTAATTTGGGCCGGGGGAGGTGCCCCGCTGGGATACTCATGTCAATATAGAAATTTCATTCTTCTAACAAACGGAGTCCTACATTTGTGGCTCTTCAGCCTCCTCTTCAGCCTCCTCTTGAGTGGCTTCTGCTGCATTTTCTTGAGCCTTCGCTTCGGCCTCCCTCTCCTCTTGAGCGGCAATTAGACTAGCAAGACTTCTAGGTGCGACGATGTGATCAGGGTTGAAGCCGAGTGTATCGAAGTCAGCATAGTCGCCGGCGAAGTTCATGGTCAATGAGGTGCGGGGATTGTGGATAGCTTGTCCTCGAATCGGCTTATTATGAATCTCTGTACTTTCACCCAGAAATGAGCGTGACTGTCTTGCAAGAAGCTGTGAAATGGGGGACGGTTAACAGCGATCACCGTGACATCTGTGATTCTGTGGCGCCGATGCGCCAGCGCCGAGGGGTCAGGTGGGTATAAATCCCTTTCACATTGGGAACCGAAGTGCCTTGATTCTGCGAATCAACAACGTTCCATTGCAGCTCCGCTCCACATGCACACATCTACAAACGGATTTCTTCTGATTATCCCTTGTGAGCTGCAGCTTGCAACCCAGCAGGGTACTGGCCAGATACCGCATTTGGGAGCATCAAGGTACGACCGCCATAGATTAGCAATATTGTGACATACATAAGGTTGCGAAAGGACATATGTTAGATGCACCAAGTCATCGACGACGTCGAGGCCTGGACTGCTGCCAAACTTAAAATTGACTGACAGGCGCGTCGACGCGTCTTTGCACACGTGACATCAATAACTGAGTGCAAACGAGGGTTCCTCCCTGTATAAGTGTATTGTCCTGGATCAATTCACATCCAAAGAGCCAGTATAACATAGGATCCAGGGAACCCGAAAATGCGCGACGAAGATGTACCATATCACAGCATCGGCAATAATGAGGGCAATGAGATCATATAGCCGACAATGATTGACAGACACGCAGCGAGGAGTATCATGATAGAAAGTTCTTCCAGAAACCCGAATGTACTTTACTTCACGCGAAGCTTTCGGAGCCGAATACATAGTAGCGGGCCAATGAGGTGATTGGCATGTAGCTCCTTCTTGTGATTCGCGAACGTGAGGCACAATCTGGCACAATCTTAGCTTGGGTTCCTGTTTCTAATCTTTAGGACCGGGTCATGACGCATGATGATAAGAGAGACATCGCGGAGGTTAGGCACCTGAGAGAGTCTACGTATAATTCCTCTGTTGTTATTACTGGGATTCACGAGATCGTCAATTTGAGGAAGGACAAATTGTGAAGCTATAGAAGGATCACAAAATGGGCAACAGATATGGGCACTGAAGTTCTGAACAGCGAGGAGGTGAAGGGAGTTCAAGACGTTCAAGTTTGCTTCTGTGTCATGTGACCGGTAAATCAGCCGGCATACAGTTGCTTGTCACCGAATGCATTTTGTGTGGAGATCCACCTTGACACAACCCATTTCACAAGATGCGCGTGCTCTGAATCCCCCACGAGGCCAAACTTAAGCTTGCTCGCTTCGCTTGACTTGAACGGTGCTGGAAGTCCCCGATGACGTGTGGGGCCTGCCCCTGTATCATAACACTTCAATGTCACTGGCGCTCACTGCAAATCTCCGTTGTCACCATTTCACATCACGGGCACGATTCTCATCCCAAACGGTCAACCCTTCCTTCTGGAGTACTAAAATGCGGGCGGCGATACATTGGAATCCATTTGCTGAAGCCGCCTCTCAGCTTCTTTTGGCACATCCACTGAAATCTCAACGTCATCGTCATGCCCGACTCTCTGGCACCAACATACCAACCTAGTCAGATTGACCATGTGAAGATTTTCCCGCCCATTGGCATCGCTCGCGCGGGTGACTCTGACGAGTCATACATCGGCCCCGAGAAGCCTGACGAGGAACCTCGCCCTGCAAACACCTTCAGAGATGCGCATGGGCGGATCAAACGTCAAGTGAGCACCGTTTCTCGTCTGAGTATGATCAAGAACTGACTAAACTGTAGGCCGTGCGCTTTCGTGCCTATGCATTCGACTCCAGTGGTGTGAACCTTGGAGAGATCACCAAAAGTGGAGGATATACTCTCAGTTGGACCGTAGAGGTCGCCAACAAGAAGGCCGCGTGGGTCGTATTCAGAGGTTAGCCATGCCTTGCTTGCCCGCTATAATAAAAGTCACTGAATGCTGGTCTAGGCATAGATGAACAGGAAACGTTCGAGCTGCGTAATGCCGGCGTACAACGCTATGTTCGTGGCCCCGTTATTGGACTGGTGCAGATCTGATTTCATTTTCAGGAGGGATATTACCTCTCGAATCAGCAACGCTACGACCATACCGAGACGCGCGACAAACTTATCGCGCGGTCGCAGCCCCAAACTGTCGGCGGGCC
>JACXVL010000160.1:0-135285 GCA_014898675.1 Athelia sp. TMB
GAACGTATGTGAGATCGTGTGGCTCTAATTCAGGCCTGCAACCGAGCGTATGCCAGTGAACACGGCGAAGCACCCGACTATTGGGCAGTCCACTGTCTGCTCGGTGTGTTTGCTTTGCTTTGCTTTTTACTCTTTTTGAAGGATTTTCACAAACAAATATGGCAGGCGCATGCACTAGACAAAACAAGTCTCATTTGGGTCATTTGGCGCTACTAGATTTACAAAGAAATGATGAATTTTACAGATATTTCGTCCACTGTTACTAGCGGAAAGGTGCCCGAGCCCGCATGGGCAAATACCTTGCCATTAGAAGCATTTATCCCCACTACTAAAACTGTGAAGCTATTCTGGCAAACCGACGTATGGCATGAATTTGGAAATGCCTGAAGTCAGAGCACACGACTTCAGAACAGCGGTCACAGGAGAACAACATAGTAGCCTGCGACAGTAGAAGAAGAGATCATTGGGTCAGCACAGAAAGATGGTTTGGCCGCCTCCAGAAACGGCAGTTCTCGTTGGCGGAAGAACAGTAGTTGCAGTTATGGGGTACATACGGGACGCTATTTGAGCATTCGCATATCTGACCCTGATAAGTGGTACGTTCATCATAAGAACGCCCACTGTGCCCGGCCGTTTCTCGCGCTCACTTGCCTTTTGGCTACTCGGGAGCAAGATATGCCTGATAATTGAAGAGCTGGGCAAGACCTGGCCATACCCTGGTGAAAGAAGCAACCCGAATTACAATATCAGCTCGAGCGCTTCTGGCAGAGTCGATGATCTCACCCCTTTCGATCCATACAACAATTTGAAAGGAGATTCGTGGCCTGCGAGACAAAAGACTGACTAGGGTGTATACCGTCAGATAACTCAAAAGCCTTGCAAAAGCCTCCCTGTGAGCAACAGGTAGCAGAGTGTAGATGATGTGCCGAGTCCATCCAGTAGAACCCTGTCGCGGCATCCCGTGTTCAATTCAGGAGACTGGAATTGAGGCCAGAAGACACCAGGGCGGCCTTCCGCGTACTTTCTTGCGGTCAGGTCGAATCTGGAAGTCTGAAAAACTTTCTGGCCGCTGTCAACAGGATTCTTAGCGATTCATTGACGGTCCCAAAGGAATCCGGAGCTCGAAAGAAGCCCAATAGAGCTTGTGACCCCACATCCGTTATCCTTGCGGTCCTTGCGAACCTGAACAGACATCTGTCTCGAATGGAAGATGGTGGACCTGAGGTTGTAGTGAGAAAGATGATCGATGAGAACAAAGCACGCTCTAGAGTCCAGATACGGTAGAATGTCGAGTCGACATGAAACAGACTGGTTTGGAGTCTAGGCGTTTAGGCGACGTACTAGGGCGAAGTCGGCAGTCGCTCGGCCCGCTGTGTGCGATCTTGTAGTCTCTCGTAGTCAGACTTCGCGATTAGATGGAGATCTATTCAGTTGACTCGAAACAGACTGGCTTGGGGTCTGACGTCGGCGGTCGTCGGCCCGCTGAGTGTGATCATGCTGGTGACGTAAACTCTCGTGAACTTCGTCCAACTTTCAAGTTAACCAGCGTGACTGTCAACTCCTAAGTATAATGTCTGCTATCCGAGTTTCAATACTAACAAGTTAGATCATATCTTGATTCGAGAGCCTAAATCATTGATTATCGTTTGCTAGTCAGCGATACTGCATCCCGAGATGTGACTGCCGACAAGTCGGGTCCTGCGATCCGATCCATCCTCGAAGAACGAGGGTTTGATTGCAGATCTCCGGTCATCGTACCAGACGACGAAGAGCAAATCAAATCCTTTGTAAAAACCTGCGCTGAGAAGGGCGATGCTGATTGGATCGTGACAACAGGAGGAACGGGCTTCGGCATACGAGATAAAACACCTGAGGTTTGATTCATCGATTTCCGATGAGATTATTGCCGAGTCTGACTGCACGTATTCGTTCCAGGCGGTCTCACAGCTCATCGAAAGAGATGCTCCGGGCCTTGTCCATCTTATGATATCAACGTCCCTCAAACATACGCCACTGGCGGCACTGTCACGGCCCGTCGCAGGCACTATTGGCACTACGCTGGTAGTTACACTACCAGGAAGCGTGAAGGCAGTAAAAGAAAACCTCGAAGCCCTGATCACGGGAGGGGTTGTCAATCATGCGATTGATCTCATCAAAGGAGGCACTGGCCAGCGAGTACACAAAGAATTGGCAGCGGCTGGCTTCTCAAATCCTACAGCCGAATCCCTAGCGAGTCAACGGCCTCTAGGAGATCACAGTCATCATCATCATCATCATCACCACTCTCATTCACACGCCGCACCTCGTCAAAGAACCAATCTCTCGCATGACCCATCGCAGCCTGGTGAGTTCGATTTTAATCCAAATATCAAATGTTCTGCTGAGAGTCAGTTTCTGCCCGCCACCGCGTGTCGCCCTATGAGTTGGTGTCTTTTGAAACAGCAATGGGGTTGATCTTGGAGGAAGTGCAACCATTGAAGATAGTCAAAGAAATTGTAAGCCCACCTCTTCATTTAATGTTCTTCAAGCAAGCTCTGAATGACGTGAAATAAGGTATCAGCAGCTTTGAAGGGCCACGTTCTGGCAGAAGAGGTCTACGCACCACAGGACGTCCCCAATACACATACGACCAGCGTCGATGGCTATGCACTCCGATGTGAGCTTTAGATTATACTTGACCGACTGTTGAGACGAGCGTATTGTTACAGCCACTGACCCTCCAGGTGTTTACGAAGTTCTAACTTCGCAAACGCATTCTCTGGCTAGTTCTTTGCCTGGAGGAGCAATACATAGAATCAATACTGGCGGGCCACTGCCAGCAGGTTCGGATACGGTCATCATGGTAGAGGACACCCGTTTAGTGTCCACTTTCCAGAACGGGGACGGGAAAGATGGAGAGGAGAGACAGGTCGAGACGCTAGCACAGATCCCGCCCGGCGAGAACGTCAGGCTGCCAGGATCGGATGTCAAGAAAGGGGACTTAGTGCTGCAGAAGGGAGAGATTATCACTAGCGTCGGCGGTGAAATAGGCACCCTTGCGTTTGTAGGAAGGAAAGAGGTAGGCTGACTCAAGATTTGTCCGCCAGCAAACTCTGATGGCCTACAGGTGGAAGTCTTTGCGAAGCCGATCGTCGCATTATTGAGCACTGGCAACGAAATAGTTGACTTGCAAAACCCGATCTCGGAAGCATCTGCGGAGTGGGGGGGAATATACGACACAAACAGGCCGTCTTTACAAGCTGCCCTTGAAGGCATGGGATACACAGTCGTGGATCTCGGCATTGTGCCCGACGAGTGAGTACTACTTCGTCTCCCCAGTGTCAAGAACGCCTGAGAAACGACTCCTTACCTATATAGTGTTGACTCTCATGTCGCGACTATCAAGAAAGGGCTCGAACAAGCGGACATTCTATTGACAACGGGCGGTACTTCCATGGGACCGGCAGACCTTTTGAAGCCAGTAATCGAAAGGCACTTGGGCGGCACGGTTCACTTTGGCCGCGTGACCATCAAGCCCGGAAAACCGACCACATTCGCAAGCATTCCCACTCCAGGAGGCGCAAAAAAGTTCATTTTTGCTCTGCCCGGAAACCCTGCATCAGCAGTGGTTACATTCCATGTTTTCGTTGTACCGGCATTACGTCGACTGGGCGGATGGCCGAAAGAGCAGTGTCAGCTTCCGAGAATTCAAGTCCAGGTTCGTGTTTGCTGCAAAAATCAAGCGTATATTCCTAAAGCTCGCCTCAGTTGAAAAATCAAATGAGGCTTGATCCTCGGACTGAGTTCCATCGCGTAGTCATTCGAGCAACAAAGTCTGGACTGACAGCCTCGAGCACAGGCGGGCAGCGATCGAGTAGAGTTGCGAGTTTGAGTGGTGCAAACGGACTGGTGATCCTGCCTCCTCGCACTGAGAGCGGGCCCCAGAGCTTAGCAGTAGACGAGGTCACGGAGGCTATTGTGGTTGGAGAGATACAGATCTCCTAAGATAGTGGCAGCTTAGTTAGAATAAATGTATAAGGGATGGCATTATGATTTCATCGCTTTCAGCTCCTGGTGACATTTCCAGAGTTGTGTTCAGAGTCGAGGGTAATGGCCGAATGATACGCACTAATTGCTTCACCTCCGCTTCTAAAGCCTCCATTTCCTCTTCTAAGTGCTCACGCTGGGTTGCCAGCATCTGTAATCGTCGGGCCTCCAGCTTGTTCGACGCCCATGTGCCAGTAGTACCACGTGTAGGCCTGGATTGCGCTACTTGTGCTGCATCAACCTTTGACATTGTAAGTCTGAGTCCCTGGCGTCTGCGAAGACGGGCAAACCTTCGTTTGTATCAAGCCTTCCTTGCGATTTAAGGCTTTAAGCCCTTTCTCCGCACGCTCGAGTAATTCGTTGATTTGAGGTTCTATCTCATCAGTAAGATCTGCCTGATATTGACGGACAGTCCCTTCATCGATAAGCAAGAAGACCTGAATTCGTCATGAATTGCACCTGTCGAATTCGATTGCGGCGCACCTTCTGGCTTGTCAAGACCTTAGTCATCCTGGGCAAATCAAATGTGCCATTTCTAAGAAGTTGCTGCGCTTCGTGAGCCTATATCGCGTGAATATTCAGCTCCCAGCTTTGACTGAGTCACTCATACCTCCTCACAACAGTCTTCCAAGGCCATTACACATTCGGTTAAGTTGGGAGGACAGACGGCGTTCGCGTCTCCCCTATATTGCTCCGATCCTCCCACAAAGATCGAGTCTCGTGGTCTGGGCATTGTGGACAATCGAGACATCCTTGTTGTGGTTCAAGTTCAAGTCGCGCTGCCGCCTGCCCTCACGCGCCTCGGCGCCTTTGCGCATTCAAACTCCGCCATCATATATATTTTCATCTTTTCGCAAACAGTTCTTTTCTCCAGTGTCCACTTCAACCACATGAAGCGCTAGCCCCACGGCGCAGAGGTTTGTTCTTCTGAATGGCGTTTAAATTTCAGGTTGATGGAGCGAGGCGTTCCTTCGGGGGCGCTCACAAGACCAAGCGCTGTCCTCTCCAGTTCGTCTTCGCATACACCTTTTGTGGCCTGAGTCCACCTTCGGGTGTTGACTCGCCTGCGAAGGGTGGAGGATGTTCAGGAAGGATGGTGCGGCGTTATATTTCATGACCTTCCGTACCTAGTCACTATGTGGCCTTGACGGTTGGGTGAAACCATATCGCAGACATTCCCCTTCGACACACTCTTTGTGTATTTACCTCTTGCAATACAATTCGTCTGCTCAGAACCCTTGAAACAAATCAAAATAAATTAGCTGTGATTCAAAATCAACGCTAGCCCCTGCGATCGTCTGCGCTCTTATATCCCTCCTCATCACTGTCCCCAACATCAAAGATCGCTTCCTCTTGTGCATCCCTCTCATCCATGGCTCGCTCTTTACCCTTCCTCTTCCTAAAGACGTCGTCGTCGTCGTCATCTACGTGCGCCCCCATCGCGCTCCGAAGCGGGATCTCCTCCTCTTCGTGTCCATGATTGTCGTTGTTTGATAACAGAACGCGATTGCGTCGAATGCGACAGAAGATGAACAGCGCAATGGCAAGTGAAATTAGTATGAGGACTAGGGCAGCTGATCCTGCATTATAATATGCTGAAAAATATCATTCTTTAGCAAGCTGCCAACTCAGAAGGATACGCTTCGCACCTTCCCACATTGCTTTGTCTTTCTCCGGAGTCTTACTTGGGGGCGCATCAGTCGGCGTCGACCCAGAGACATCCTGCAGTATTGGCTTTGACTCGCTGTGCCCGACCTTGCTTGGCGTCATCGCAGACCCAGCGGTAATGGCTGAGAAGTTCATGCCCATAAAACGCAGGATCATGTCATGCGCCGGGTAAGGAACATCGTAAGGAGCCATGTGCGAGGCGTTGAAAAGCTGATTAACCCACACTTATAAGCCTAAATGGAAGAAGAAAAAAGCACTGCACATACTTTTACGTAAGTGAGATTTCGAGAAGACACCCACGTCCCAACAGGATTGTCCTGCACTGAGAATACCTCTGTCTTCACAGTCTAAAAGGCATGCATCAGCAACTCGGCAAAATAATAATAAATGACGACTGACTCCAAGTCCAGTAGCCCCACTCCAAGTCATCCCCTGGATTAAACTCTCAATGCCCATATAGTTGCATATGAAATCCTGGTCTCCTGCAAAAAGCAGCACAGGGACCTTCTCTAAGATACTGGGAATGAGCGTAATAGAAGAAGGCGCCGCGTTGCCGTTGAACTCGGAGCTAACGCGCCCACGACATTCGGCCCAGGATTCCGATTTCGCCTCCGCGTGCAGAGCGCGCACAACATCCTTGCGCTGAGGGATAGTTAGTAAGAGACGGTCGCGGTGAAAGGGTCAAGAAACTGACGCCGAGGTACGTGGTTATGTTGGGAAGCTCAATAGGCCAGTTCATCCCACAGGCAGGGTAGGTATCCGTCAGACGGACGTCGTAGATGTTGACGCAAGTCTTTCCATTCGCCCTAAATGCACACCAATGTCTCAGCATTAAATAAAAGAGGGAAGTTAGCACACATACACAGTCTTATCGAGCGATTCGAGGACCTCCCTGACGAGTCCTTCGCAGATGGGCACCGCGACTGGCTCGCCTTTAATCTTGGCCAATTCTGTCTGGCATTCGTCAGTACGCTTTTTTGCGACTTTGTACATCTTTAAGGGTGGTCAGCAAACCAAGGTTAAGAAAAAGGGGAAATGACTGACATCAGAGTTCTCTTCCAGAAGAGCGTGCTTTGTCGCGTAGTCAAGATAGGCTGGGTACTGTTTTCGCGCATCCATCCAGCCATTACCAATTGCCAAACCTTTCAGAGGCATTTTCAGGTCGGATTTGAGTATCGTGTCCGCTGCACGCAGCATGATCAGGCTTCGACGTGATAGATGAAGCTAATGATACCAACCGATCCAAGGTATATATTGGCCTGCATAGCTTTCTCCGCCCAGATACGTCTATACGATGTCATATTTATCAGCGTCTGCGTTAAAGTGCATGATGAAATCACATACGTCCATGGTGGCGAATTCAGGAAAGACGTTGTACCAAGTTCGCATGAACTGCAAGACTTGATTGGCAGCTTCAGGGAGCGTGTGGACATAGTGATTTGTGCTGGTGTAGGACAGACCCGTGCCAGCAGGCTGGTCGACATAGACCATGTGGGTGTACTCTTCCCATCCACCCTCGACCGCTTTAAGCCCCCCTTTGCCGTCAACGCGCCATGGACCATTCTCCATCATGAGACCATCAAAGGACGAGCATCCTGGCCCACCCTGAGCATCGTTGATAATTCAATATGCCATCTTTGGCCTGAGTGGGAATGAGAAGGTGGAGTACATACATTGAACCAAAACATCACTCGTTCCTTATCAGCTGTGCGTCGGGCCTTGACGAGCACAAAGTACAGATGTGCTGTGACATCTTTTGAAGCTGCTGACTGGTTTGGGTCCGACTCGATATGTCCCGCGTATAGGTGCAGAGGGTGAGCCTCGTCTTCATGAAGGTCTGGTAAGTGTGGTACGTAGAAGGAGGCCGCAGAAGGGACTTCAGAAAAGCTTGTCAGCTGTTATGACAGCATTCCTCTTAAGTTGTACTTACCATCCGTTGGAGCAGCGCTAGATTCCAGTATGCACCATATTGCGTGGACCAGCAGTGTCGTCAGTGGCCAGATCATCGTTCAGCCAGTGGCGTCACAGCCTTTTTCGGAGCGAACTTGATCACCCTAGCAGCTCCAACTATTTCAAGCGCAGAACAAAAGAAAACAAAGAGTGTTCAGAGGTAATTTAGGTCTGCAAACTGCGGCAATGCGGGTGTTGTGGCAGGCTCCTAAAACCAGCACCCTCGAGTGGAAAGGGGAGGCGGCATATCGTGTATATAGCGCAAATAATAATTCCGAAATGATGACTAAACCAATTCCCTTTTATATCACCAACGCACCTCAACCTTTCCACTGAGGGGCTGGCAACACTTGTCGTGGGAACCGTCGGAAGCCCTAGCCTAGGGTTACGAAAACCGTTTTTTAATCATGTGTCAGGGCTCTCGGCTATGACGGCTGTGTAATTAAAGTAGTATACATCCGAGTCCGAACTGCCGCTTTAGTCTCTCTCATCGTCACACCTAGCCATGTCCCTCTAGCTAAAGTCAATAATATGCGTCTCCCATCCCCCCAATCGGCTGGAATCCGCCCGAAGATATTCTGCAGCCGAGAGGCTGTTTTCAAACAGGAATTATGTCAGTGATATCGCATGCAGCTCTGTTCATCAATGTTCGTCTACCAAGTGGCCCCCCTGTTAATTGATTTTTACTTGATTAGCATCCCGCAGCACGCACCTTGTCATGCTCGCAATGCCCGCCGCGCACGGCTGCTGCGTGAGACGGAGGCATCAGGGCTCTCGAGGGACAACAATATTGTGTTCTTACTGTGCCTTGTCATAGCTCCCCCGTACTACAGATGCTATTCACTGCTGTACTCTACATAAATCATCCATTCTTCCACTCCTATGCGCGGAGTGGGGGGACGTAGCGCTGGTGCAGAGAAATCTCACTGAGGGGTTGTTGTGACTCACGCGTGATAGCTCGCGATGATTAAGACAAAAGAGGCCTTTACTAACTGACAGCTGTCGAGATTAAAAAACGGTTTTCGTAACCCTAGGCTAGGGCTTCCGACGGTTCCCACGACAAGTGTTGCCAGCCCCTCAGTGGAAAGGTTGAGGTGCGTTGGTGATATAAAAGGGAATTGGTTTAGTCATCATTTCGGAATTATTATTTGCGCTATATACACGATATGCCGCCTCCCCTTTCCACTCGAGGGTGCTGGTTTTAGGAGCCTGGTGTTGTGGTATCAAGCGAGTTATTGACAGGGGTATTACTCCTTTCGACTTATCATTGTATCAGAACACCAGGCACCACACATCGACCACACATACGCCATACGCAAGCACACGATAGTTTTGGTGTCGACTTTTCTCCTTCTCACCACCACCATGAAATTCCTCGCCCTTGCCCTAGGGGCATTGTCTCTTTCGACTCCTGTCAGTGCCCAATATTTCTCGCAGGGCTGGGTTCCGGGCGCCGGCAAAGCCGCCCCCTCGGCAGCCACTACTTCAACAGGCTACACTCCTGGCGTACCCGTCGCTACAGCGCCAGCTGCGACCAAAGCCGCGCCTGGATTCTCGATACCCACGAAGCTCCCGACAATGAAGGAGCTTTCGAACATGCTTGACCTGACGAACCTATTCCTACTTCCACCCGTCGTTTCACTTGCTGAGCGGTTCGGGATCAACGTCACCGAGCGACTCGCGGAGGTAAAGGCGCGCAAGGTGTGGGACGAGCGCATCCCGCTGATCACGGACGAGAACTATGAGAGCATGGTGGTCCACGAGGAGATGACACCCGAGGAGGAGGCCGAGCGAGTATGGTTTGCGATCATGTAAGTCGCGTGCCAGCCTCGTGTGCATTCATTTGGCTAACGCACGATGACTGTAGCACGGTGACTGCCTCGAGTCCCGAGGGCGTTTCTAAGTTCGCGGACACTATGTTTGACAGTGCGTTCAACCTCACGCAAGAGGAGGGCGACTTGAAGCATGTTCGTTGGGCACGCATCGACTACTTGAATGTCACGAGAATCACTACCAAGTGGAACGTATGGTCGTGAGTGTCTTTAGAATCTCGATCCCCCCATATTCGAATCCCTTACCTCTATTACAAGAAGTTGCTAATATGTTGTCCCTTATCGAACAGAGCACCGTATATCATGGTGATTACCAACCGTGGCCAAGATCTCCGCTTTTGGAAAGCTACCCAGGTTCGACTCAACGACGAAACCATCCGGACTTTCCTCAAAGAAGACGGCTGGAAGAACACCCCTCCCTGGAAGAGCTCATTTGGCCCGGGTGGTGATAAGTCAGTATTTCTCCCCTTTCAACCCTTATCATATCCTCCTTCCAACGCGCTCCATTCTTTCTGCAATGTATATTGAACTCTTTGCACAGGGAATGGCTCATGGAGCACTTCGCCAACACCCTAGCTGTTTCCTACAACGGCCTGCTTCTTGTTCCAAAATGGATCCTCTACATCATCACTGGTGCTCTGGGATCCTTCATCATTGGCCTCTTGCACTCCACGCCCAAACCTGATGCGACTAAGCCTGAAGCCAAGACTACCGCGGTGGTGGCAAAGAGTCCTGCCCCCCCTCAAGTTGCCCCTGAGGCCTCGTCGGCAAACAGTAGCCCCAAGAAGAAAGGTGGCGCGAAGAAGAGGAACGGGAAGAAGTAGTGTGCATATCCTTTGTTTTGTTAATGGGCGAGTGGAAGGAGGAAGGATCTCGCTGCGATACAGCAGGGCTTTCTAGGTCTTGCATTGTTGTTAGAACCTACCGGATCTGTAACTAATCCTAAGTACTTATTGGCCTGCTACGTACCTACTATGTGCTACTGTGATATGTAACTTATCATTTGGACTCATCGTTTGAACTTGAATGGTTCCTGATATTAGCTCTGTTCTACCTGCATCACCATTGCATACTTATGTGCATGACAAAATTTAATAACTGTTCCTTGGCCGTTCAAAACCTTCTACGTATCCGTTGTGGAACAGGAACGAAGACCGAGCACCGAAGCCGTTAGGATTCAATTTTGCTTTGTTCAGCAAATTATACGGCATTCCACTGCACTGCTAGACAATACTGATATTCGGCAACCTACTAGCCAATTTCAATCTGTTCAATTCCAGACTGTACTGTATATATCATGATAAAAGGTGGGTATCGACATTCTAGGTATTCGGAATTAGGAAGCGTTAGGAGCGGCAAATGAGCAGTGAAATGATAAGATATCGATCCCCTCAAAGTCAGATTTATCGCTCATCTGGCGGAGGTCGAACATGCAAAATAACCCTAGGCAATTTCTTCGGAGCAGCTGGCAGAGCTTCCAGAGTGCCGTTCGAAGAAGCCTCCGTTGATACCTTCCCGATACTCGGCTCTCCGGCCTCCGCCGGTTCTTTGCGTGCAGAAACTGGTTGGTGCGATGGATTGCCATCGACAGAGTGCGCAAGCCCAGTTGCCTTCTTCCGATCACGGAGCGTCATAGATCTCGGTGCAACAGCAGCGGGCGGTTTTAGAGGTGATGACTGCGCAGCACCTGCATCGAGCGCACTGAACAGGGCCACAGCGCGCTCTAGCCAAGGTTCCATCGAACCTGCAGTAGATACGGATGGTCTTCCCCCTCGACGCTTTTTAGTGGCCTTCTCGAGCTACACAATGAACTGCGTTTAATTGAATGGATGCGGGACTGAGGCATTGACAGACCTTCTCGAGGTTCTGAACACTCCACCATTCTTCATTGACTTGGTTACCTCCATCTTCCTGTGCCAAACCGCACAAATGGGCCATCGCGCCGCTGGCTAAGGCTCTGTCGCTATATCCACCCTCCAGCACGCTGATGAGTCGGCCCTGGGCATGACGCTCGGCAAATGCGCGAGCGTCTTGTGTGAAGCGATGATAGAAGCTCGTCGGGACTTTGCGGCCATGGCGTGACATCGAGGCGTACTCATGCTCGCATGCGTCGAACCCGCAGCTTTTGAGAAAATGAGACCTAGCACAGTCGAAGCATTAGCTATGACTAACCTGATAAACACCAGCACGCCGCCGCTGTCGCCCCCCGTGTTTGCAATAAATTCATCAGCTTTTCGGAAAAGTTGGGTGTAACGATCTTTGTACAGAACATCGAAGAAATGAGCGTCAGACGTGTAAGGTTGCAAATGAATATTTTCAATGTGTTGTCCGTGTGGTCCATGAAGTGAGACTGATGCTGCTTGAACGAGGTCCGATTTTCCATCCTTTCCACCGTTGTCAAATTCGAATTTTGAAGGAAAAGGAAGCCTTTACCTCGCACGGATACGATAGAACATCGTGAATTGAGCCATAGAATATCTGCGGACCGGGCTTATCTGACGATGCTGCATCATCTTCTGTGTATTCAGACTCTAGAGTTTTACGGTAAGTCTCCTCATTAATCTGCCACGCAATCGATTGGGTGCCATTTCCTTGGAGTTTTTAAGCATAAACATTGTATGCATCGCAAAGAAAACACGGACCATGGTGTAGATCTATGTCGAAAATAACAACGCGATTGATGCCATGGCGAAGATGAGCTGAGAGTTTGGTTAATGTCAGATAAGTTTCATTTATCAGGCTAATTTACGCACCATGTGCAGCTCCGATAGCTACATTATTTACGAAACAAAAGCCAGCAGGCGTGTCCTCGCCACAATGATGTCCCGGCGGTCGAATCGAGACGAAGGCGCGTTTGCAGGACTGCTGCGATGGAGAGCCAATCACATTATCGACCGCCTCGCAGACGGTGCCAATCGCGCCTTGAATCGCGTTGATAGAGGTGGGACATACTGACAGAATTGGGTTGGGTCATTTGTGAGCATCTGGATGTAATAGGCCCACTCACGATACAAATCTCCCTGGGAGAGGCCCTCGGGTATCTCAGAATCTCCTTTGAGGATTTTGTCGTGGCTATCTCTCGCCAAAGCTTTGATTCTTTCAAGATAAATATCCCCATCGACATCTCCGTGAACGAATTTGACGGCAGCATTGTTCAACATATCAACCGACGCAGTGCTCTTGACGATTGAGACAGGGAGATTAGGCGAAGAGAGTACATCTGCGTCCGAATGAGCTAGGTTGAGTTTGTCCAGAGCTGCAGCCAAGTCATCGGTATCATCATCCTGCTTGCCCACAGCGGTAGCTTCTGACTCCAGGCGCGCAATCGCAGCTGCAAGGCCAACATTCACAGCGCGCAGTCTTTCAGGTTTTTCAACGACAGCCGATGTGTCGCGTGAGCGAATGAATCTATGTTGCAGACATATATCCTGGATGTAGATTGTGGTCGGCTTCAAGGGCTTGGCTTCATGAATGGCCAGCTCCAACTTGACCACGCTGTTCGTTAGAGAAGCAATTGAGGGATCAGCAGGCTGTTTATGTTGCAGGTTATGCTGGTCATATGAGTCCATATAAGTTCTTGGGGGGATCCGTTGTTGCTTAGATGGGGAGAGCTTTCACAGTCACTTGCAGGATGGTGTTGGTCGAGATGAGGCCCGAGTTTGCGCTCCGCACCCTAAACAAGCCCAGTCGCGAAATTGGGCGTCAACTTGAATGCCACCGGTGACCTCATTCATTTGAACCATCTTTGCACTCGGCAAGACAAGTACTGGCTTCATATACTATCGCAAGCTCAAGTCAACAAGGCATGGAGCATACGAATAATGTAGTAGAACCCTCTACAATAGGGCACGGCCTCAACGGAGGTTAAACGAGGATTTTTATAAAAAAAAAGTCAACAAGGCGTTAATATTGTACCGTCTATGAATTATGGCTTTTCGACGCTATCATGATCTACTAACCTCAACTTGTAAAATGGGTCCTCAGAAAGCGCTGCTGTACTAGGCTCTTTGAGTCTTATGATAAATCTCCCATCTTTAGAGATGCCCCTAGGGGTGTAGTGGGCGACAAATTCCGAGCACGGGCGTATGCTCCTCCTTGTTGAATCAACTGTGCGTCCTTGGCAATCACAAATCATTGTCGTGCGATCGTCTCCTGTCCGTGTGGCGACACGGCCTTTCAAAAGCAAGCCACAAAGTATCCCGCATCGATGTCTGCGCCTGCCTCGTCGCGCCATTCGTAGTTGATTGAGCTTAAAAATCATGGGTGATGTTCAGTTTTTATAACTCGATAACTGGGGCGAAAATCGACCCATGTTCAGCAACTCGGGAATGTACGGGGATGGTGTAAGCATAGGCAGTAGAGTTCAGCGGGAGCCAGCAATCGTGTCGATCGTGGCGTAGTTTGAGGTCGCTCAACGTCCGATGTATTGCGCGGCTATCAGAAGGAGGCGAGTTTGCGAATTTCTTGAATGGACTCTGCAGCCGGGTGGATTGGATGCACGTTGGTCGCAGCTCTGACGAGTAGAGCCGCCAAAATCCGGCAGATAATGCAATGCAGCGGAAACGCAACTTCCATCGCATTAAATGCGCTGAGCCACACGGTCTGAAGGTTCCTATCAACAGATTTCCGAAAATTCAAGTTGGCACCCGGAATAGTAGCTTCCATTGAAATAGATTGAATGGCGGAAAGCAGCGGCGGAGTAGTATTGATAGATGCGGCATTCCAGCTTTGTGCATTCCGAATGGCGAAATCATGATGTCAATTTCAAGCTTTGTATATGCAAAGCGATGCCCAGATTTGTTTTCGAGCACAGTACAAGATCATGAGCCACAGCTAGATTTGATATGCGGGATTGAATGACAGGTAAGAAGGCCTCAAAGATTGGACGCAGAAACGAGTTGACCCCCAGATCATTGCCTTCGAGCAAGCATGTGAAAGAGGCGAACAGACGGCTTGCATCATTCTGCGCTGAATCTGGCAGATAGATAGATGTTAGCAGGATATATATCCTGTCCAATGAAAAATACCCACCAATCCTCGCAAGAATCTCGTCGAATACCTGGAAGGAACGAGGATGATCCGCGCAAGTCTGGACTTGGCCACCGATACGCAGCGCCTCTGTCGCCAGCTCTTCGCAGGCAATCCCATTGTGCAGAAATGTCTGCACAAGCTCCGGTAGTTCCTCCCGTGGCTATAGCACATTCTCTTATCAAGTGAAACCGAAAGCCACCAGCTCCGAAAGACTAACCTTAATGGCAGTAATCTCGCTGAGCAAAGCGATACGACGCTCGGCATCGAACCTCACACGTTGTTCGGCGATGCCACTTTCCTCTTCAGTCAGTGCGGAGGCACGTTTGTCGATGGCATTCTGGGCCGCAATCGAAGATGATGAGCATGGTGGAGCTGAACAGTGAACGTGCATCCGAAGTTACCTGAGCCACCACCTCGGCGGCTTGAAATGTAGCCTCGAGCTGCGAAGTCATGTACATCCACGGATACAGTTGGGCTGCGAGTTGCAGCGGATCTGCTGTTGTGCGGATTGGCACAGATGTCTGGGTACGAGGCGCCGGTGCTGGCACAGATGGCTAGATATAGTGCATAAAGCTTATCGTCAGGTTAGATGTCAAAGTTGGGCCTACGGTAGGTTTAATCGATACGCTGCTGGCATTTTTTCCTGTCACTGAAGGCGTGCCCGAGGTCGATCTCTGTTTCGTCTCCGATTTCGATGGCGCTCGCGAAACTGCAGGTGCACGAGTTGCCTGCGTCGCCCTCGTAGATGTACTGGCGCTAGAGGCACTGAGCGCTGACGTTGCTTTTGCCGAGGCACCGGGGGTTGCACTTGCTACAGCTTTCGGTCTCTTTTTGGCCGCCTCAGCTGGCGCAGTGCTGGTATTCAGCCTCGATGCACCTGATTGGCGTACATGCTTCAGAAAAAGTAGCTGGGATGCTAGGCGAGCGTAGGAATGTACCCCGTTGATTTTGCAGTGGCTTTTTGGGAGCAAAGGCCATATCGGATGCAATGTTGGTCTGACAGCCTGAAGCGAGCTGCCAGGAGGCGGCGTGGCCGCGGTTTCGCTCTTTCCATCATCACCTTCCGAGTTGGCCAAGCTGAATCACAATCAGCGACCGTCAAGCACATCACTTCTCAACCCAACTATACCTCAGCTTAATTGGTCTTTCATCTAGACGACCTCACTATGTTTTCTCTATTGACGTGGTTCGTCAAGCCACTGGCTTACCTCTCGCCGATCATATTTGCCGCATATGTCACCTCTTCAACGGGCAGATACTACATCCGTTTGGGGATGTATGTCGGGTGTCTTTCAGTTGTGGGGACAGCGAGTGGTTTTATCGCCCTCGGGATGTCGCTGGTTGGGTTGACTTATGATGTAAACCATGTCGTCGCATTCAGTTTTTATTATCTGGCGAGTCGTGTGCTCGACATTACGATCGAAGTAGAGGGTGAAGAGCATTTGCAAACGCGCCCAGCGGTGATGGTCGGGAATCATCAGAGCATGCTCGATATTATTTGGCTTGGGAGGTGTGTAACCGTCGTATCCATGCACTTCGTCCCCTTGCCTTGGAGCGCCGTTCATCGATCGATGGGCATGAGGCGGGATGATACTCGTCTTTGCGCTTTCACATGAACGCCGTCTCCTCGGTCTTCCGTCTGTTTTACACCAACATGACTACGTACTGATGCGCATTGTCAGAATGTTTCCCAAGCAGGCCTCTATCATGGCCAAGAAGTCCATTCAATGGAATCCTGTCCTCGGACCTTTCATGAAGATGTCGGGTACAGTCTTCATCGACAGAGGCAACAGCGCACAGGCCCACCGGTCTCTCGAAGCCGCTGGAGAGGGCATGAAATCACGACGTACATCATTATTCATATTTGCCGAAGGCACACGACACAGCGAGGAGACCCCCACGCTGCTCCCCTTCAAAAAGGGTGCATTCCACCTCGCCGTCAAGGGCGGGATTCCCATTGTACCGGTCGTGTGCGAGAATTACTGGCGCCTATACCGCAAAGGCGTTTTTGGGTCCGGCACGATAAAGATCAAGGGTGAGCAACTGTTCATTGCGGGGGAATCGTAGATTGTGGGGAGATGCTGGCCACGATGCTGATCATGAACTTCTGTTTGATTGCCAGTTCTTCCCCCGGTGCCTACGGCGGGGCTTACGACTGAGGACGTGTCGAGCCTTACGACGCGTGTGCGCGATCAGATGCTCAGCACTTTACGTGAAATCTCTATCGATGTGTCGTCGGGCACCGCCGCCAAGTCACACGACTCAAAGGCCAGCCTGAACGCTGCGGTCGTAACGGATCCTCCTGTGGTTAGCCCGGAGAGCAAATTAACGGAGCTCGCTCCCAGTCGCCCTGAGACAACAGGCAGCTCGGACACTTCTTCGGTATCAGGTTCGGATATCCGAAAGGAGGGTAGCGAGGCTGGGACAGAGACCGAAGAAGACGAGGGGATGGTGTTGGTTGGGCGCCCTTAGTATCGAGTTAGCGTTTAAGGCCAAGAGATTAGGTGCATTACTTTGGAAATAATAGGACTATTTTTGTTATTGTCCGTCTGGGTCCGTGACTCCGCGGTCTGGGGTCACCTCGCCCCGAGACACATGTGTCGTTTGATTTGTCTGTTACGGCCCTCGGCATTGGCACAGATTCACACGTGCGCTTCTTTCTATGTTGGCATTTGGTTGTTTATAGGCAAGGTACTGATGTGTGTCAGTGCTGCTAGACCCGAAGACCCGTAATACCTCCAAACGAAAAATTCCATCAGCCACTTGTCAGCCACCTTAAATATTTTAAATCACAAAGGCACCACCTCCTTCTACTTATATTCGCATGACGATCTGGTTCGCTATAAGACGTGCCAGACGTCTCCATATCTCATTCCAACCCTCCCGCCAATCTCATCTCACATCTCCCGCTACTCTCCTTTCATTTCATAGAGCCATGTCCACCGTTAGAGTCCTGCCTGGTGAGCTCCGGCCCGTGCCCCGTCATTAACACTCCCCGTTGACACGTATCTCCTCTAGACTGCTGGGGACACCGCGGAGTAAGCACGGAGCGTAGCGTGGTCATTGGACACCCAGTTGACTGCTTTTGTAGGCGTCTTCGCGTTTCCCGGAGAACACGCTAGCCAGCTTCGAGGCCGCCATGCGGGATGGGGCGGAAGGCATCGAGAGCGGTATTTGCCTGCGATTGGCGCCTCGCCCGTTCGCCCTATAACCATAGTCACAGACATCCATGCCTCGGCTGACAATGTCCTCGTTATGTTCCACGACCCCGGTGAGTGCTTTGTCCCTCGACACTGTTGGTCGGATCCTGACCGGCGCCTGTATAGAATTGTCGAGAACGACGGACTCGAAGGGTCAGTCTAATTCTTGAATTGCGAGATTGTAATGCTCAAGGGCAGGTGAAGGGTTGATCAAGGAGCGTAATTGGTACGGACCGGAGGGGATGGAGCATGTTCGCACCGTCAAGCAACCCATTCAGCCTATTCCAACATTCGCCGAGACCGTCACGCTCCTCATGCTGGTATGTAGCACCCACTTTTGGTCTCTGTTCGCTCATCATACCCCTCCCTTAGCCCGAGAACAGACATGTCAAGTTCAACGTAGATGTCAAGCCCCAGAACGACCCGGAAACTCTCTTCGCCTTGATGGAGAAGATCATTACCGCGCAGCCTAACTGGGAGACGGATCTGGCCCCTCGGATTCTCCTCGGTCTCTGGCACCCAAGATTCTTGACTCCGGCCAAGAAATACCTGGCTTGCTGCCGGCGCTCGTATATTGGCAATAGCCCGGAGATAGCCCGCAAATACTTTTGGAACGACTGTCAGGCGTTCTCGATGGCCTTCGCTGCTCTTGCCACTAGCGATGGCGAGAAGTAGGTCTCATCGCGAATCTGAATGCGATCGATTCTGATTATTTCAATTTAGATTCAGACGCGAATGCAAGGCAGGTGGCAAGCAGTTGATGGTGTGGACGGTCAACGAGCCCACCCACATGATGGAGGTCCGTACTTATGCACTTTCGGCTTTCAAACTTTATCTGATTGACCGGACAGGCTGTTCGCTGGGGAGTCGATGCCATTCTCACGGATTTCACGAAAACATGGTTGGACATGCGCGCTGCCCTTCACAGTATGTGCCGCAATGCCGTTTTCGAGAGCTATCAGCTGACGGGTTTCCTTTACAGCCGACTACGAAAAGACTGGCTCACAGTACGGCCGCGGTTTCTTGTGGACGTCGCTCAAATGGTATACCCCCTGGGTTAATGTCCGAGTGCGTGCCCTTAAGATGCACCTCGAGAGCATCGCTGGGCCCTTCGACCTGCCTACTCCTCCCGTTATCTCTGTCAAGGCCTAATACGTCTGCTGCCACCTCATTTACGACCCATCTTCACGACCATAGATCTTGTTTATTCCCTACATAGACTGCGCTTGTTTCGGCCAATCAGCCGTGGATCCTGGTAGATAATGACTACCGAGATGCTACGATTCAAATAAAACAAACCTGTACAGAATCCATGATGGAGCAGCTGCTAGTAGTAATGTGACCGTCCGTGCCGTTAAGACCGTGCTGCCGCATGGCTCGCATGACTCCATCACTCTATCTTCACCCTTTCTGACACAATCCCGTCTTAACCTTTTACTCTCTTACAAAGCGGTCCCGTTTATCTGACTCGAAGGCACATCCAGGCGCCCTGTGCTGCGCATGCTCAATATTCTAATACCTTTACTCTAATACAGGGGATGATGGATCAACCCCCCACCTCCCCCCCACGTCGGCGGATTCATCGCAAACGACAGTCTTTGACACGTTTATCTTCGGACACGACGGCGACCCTTCCAGCGTACCAGTACCCCCTCTGGCAGCGGGCCACGGAGGAGGATCCGCCAGGCTATCCCGAGACCAACAGCAGCGCAGACGACGCCGACGCCGACTCTGACTCTGACGCTCAGCCGCGACCACCGCTTTCACCGTTAGCCTCGCCGAGGCGACCCAAGAGATACTTGGGAGCCTCATCATCTCGCAGACGACAAGTGGGATCAACTTCAGACTTGGACTCTCTGCTTCAGCGAAGTGTTCATGCGCTAGAGATGTCAAATGCGCTACTGCAATCATCCATGTCTACTCAATCCAGCTTATCGACGCTGCTTGCCACAGACCACGTCGCCGATCAGTCACTGGCACGGAGCGCACAACGGATATCCAGGAGCGGGAGTGGTGATCATCACGAGAATTGGATGGATGACCTAGACGAGATCACGAAAGGTGTGAATGGACTGTTCGGGGACGAGGATGCCACATCGGCACACCACTCCGCCACAGAGAGCATGGTCAGTCAGAGCCTGCCCACCACAAGTATGGCCAGCATGTCACATCGGAAACGACCGTCTCTTAACCCACATGGCAAAGCCGTCACACACAGCACATTACCTCACCTAAACCTCTCCCAGCAGCTTGACCGTAATGGTCTTATTGCAACTGCACCGCGTGCACTGACACTCTTTGCGGCATCAACAGATGACCCGCAGTCGATCCACTTGCCCTCTACCCTGGGTCTGCGGTCATCTGCATCGGCGCATAATACGGATTGGCGGTCCGCGGAGCCACCCCCTGCTATTACCAACAAGAACATGCCATATTCTGGATTCCACACCTCCGCTTCCGCTTCCCTACCCGTATTAACAGATTGTGCCTCGGCGCCTTCTACCCCCGCTTACAACATGCTTTCCTCCTTCATGACGCACCAGGCGTCTAGCGTGCCAACGGCCAACACTTCCCCAAAGTTGTCGAGCTTGTCGAGTTTCTCGTTCAGGAGACGCAGGGGCTCCACCAGCACGGCCAGTACATGCACAGAACGAGGGGGCCTGAGCCGCCGTGGGTCAGGCTCACGGTCTCGGTCAGCCACGCCCACCGGGCACCCTGCCTCTCCAGCACCTGTCATGCGGCCCATGACGCCGCCCATCGAGGAGCTCTCAGCCTCCTCGTCTTCCTCAGCTTCCTCCGGTCATCCGCACCGCACCATATCTGCCTTGCAGAAGATCCTTGATAAGCAACCAGCGCCTGTGGAGCAGAAATCTTCGATAATTCCGGAGCAGTTGAAGCCGCCCGTGTTCATGCCCAGATCGCCCATGCCGGTGGCGGCTTCTGGGACGTCTACCGCCACGGCATCCGTCTCGCGCCTGCTCACAAAGTCGCTCCATTCTTCCTCCACGAAACCACAGCCCCCACCGGCGCATTCATCGCTAAAGCGGAGTTCGGTGCCTGCAACACCAACTGCATCTATTCCTCCATCACCGGCCGCATCGCACTCCAGCTTTCCTGAATTTCTCGGGGCGGGTGTGGCGCGTATGAGGGGAAGCTCACCTTCATCTGGCCGCTCAACGCCTGGCAAACGCATCAGCTTTGCTGCCCTGCCAGAGTCGTACGCGAGCACCCGGCCCGTAGGGTCTGCGCGCTTCCGGGACCCGCGGAGCAAGTCGAAGAGAAAGGCAAAGAGCCAGGTGGACAAAGCCCGCGACGGCGAGGAGACTTTGGGAGGCTGGTGGGGTAACTGGCTGTTTGGCGGTGCAGCCGAGGCAGGGTACACGCCAATGAGGCATGATGACAGGATTGAGGATAGGGTGGCGAGGAGCTGGGGTGGCAGGCCCGGATTCGGCGATGAGTGGGGCGTGTGATGTGCAATATTGGACTTGACTTTTTTTGTTAGAGAATCTACAGGAAATCTAGATTCTAGGAAGCTTATATCATTATTGTACCTTGGTCCACAAATTGTCTCGTCGGATATGTGCTATCACTGTATTCATGACCCTGCTTATATACCACGGCTTGCTACATGAATTTTCTTACGATGTATTTCTCTTATTACCATAATGCTTTGTAGATTCCTGGAATCACGCTGTTCATGTGCAGAGCAAGATCGGTAGACAAGTTGTGTATTGGCATAAGTGGCATAGTGGCATATATGAAGGGAGAGTAGGAGAGCATATGATGTCGGAGAGTCGTAGTGATACACAAGTGAGGAGCATACAAACAAGCAATGGCGATAGCAAAATAGCAAAAGAAATAAGATATCAGAACGCACGAGTCACTCCAAACAGTACAGCTGCGCCTCCGATGGCACCAGCTAATATGAGCTGCAGAAAACCGGATGCTCTAGATACGGACGGTGGCGGCGTCACAGTTATGACCTGCTCTGGAGCTGGAGGGAAGGCCCCGGGTACTATGCTTTGACTTGAGATTTGCCGTTGTAAATTCCCGAGGTGCTTGACCGCTTCCGCGTTCCTCCCCATGATGACCCACCAGGAGTTCTCGCGCTGGCCCCAATGGTCGTAGCTGACCTTCCCATCCGTGCGCGCGCCTGGCCGCCGCATGAGCGCGGTGTGCAGACCGACCTCTCTAGCAGCCTTTCGTACGTCCGCAATGTGCTCCTTGGGCGTACTGAATATGCTAGCCAGGGCAATGCTGCTGCTGAGTGCATTCTCGATGTGCGCATCAGTCTCGTCGTCGGTGGGATAGTCATCCTCGTCATTTGTTTTGATGCTAGACCTATCGTCAAGCAAGACTGTTGAGACCACGGAGCCGCTCGCTTCTGAGCGGGGTTGTGAAGATTCATGGGGGACTTCTATCCAGCCCTCGTTAACATGGTGGTATGGCCCTTCCGGGTACTCCTCGGATTCATCTGAGATGTCCGGTGGCGGTGGGGGGATTCCGAGATCGAGCACAATCGAGCTTCCACTCGGCAGCGATCCGGATCGGCGGGATGCTGGCGATGGAGATGGTGGCGGGGATGGCAGTGGGCAGACCAATACACCGTTTCGGCGCTTGTGACCCTCCATCGTTGTGCCGCAGGAGCGACAATGGGGTTTCTTCCTCGGTGACATGGTGGTGCCGCGTGTTTCGTTCCCAGCGTATGCGTCGAGTCAGTGAGTTTGGTGGGATCTTGCTGGTAGTGTGTCTTGAAGGCTGGACAGAAGGGGAGGGACAATGGGATCTAGGTTAGTGACCATCGACAGGACGGTGTGCGAGCATACTCACTGGGTGGTTTCACGCGGGCACCGCTGATACCGCCGAGTCATTGTCTTGCTTTATGAGTCTATGTTACAAGGTAGAGAGGTCATGTCGTGAGATCGACGTTGTCGAGTGCGAATAACGCAATCCATACGCAGGACAAGGTCGACAAGGGTGTCGAAGTGAAAAGAGCGAACATACATCACGTGGACAAGTGTGAGGACAACGTGTCGGCAGTAATACGCGCAAAGTACAAGGCGCCACCGAAGCACCGTCAATGTTTTTGACTTTATTTGATGATCACGTAGAGGTGAAGGCATATTGGTAGTCAAGGAGTTGCATAAAAGTAGAAAATACAAGGGTATGAAGTGAAGAGTGAATGTCTTTTCGTAAAATCACATTCCAACGAGACATGCCTGCATGACCAAGAGGCTTGCGTTCGTAGATGCCGCCACTAATGCAGCCCCGGCTGGACCCAACGTACGTGCCACTGACTGCGATCCTGCAGCGCCTCTCTCTTCGATGATTTTTCGAAGCTCCGCCTCATGGGAATCGGGGGCCAATCTTCTGGACCTACCAACGACGGCGATGAGTGTTCTACCAGAATTCCGTTGGATTTCGCTGGCGGCTGTATCTACCACTGCGTGCAATGGTGTCGGTGACGACTGGGTCCTGAATTGGATCCTGGAGAGTGAAGCGGTGACTGCGGGGCTGTACGCCGCAGAGCCATTCGTGTAGCCCGCCCAGATCAGATTGTCGGCAGTGTCAGACTGGAGACGGGTTTGAGTATTGCCTTGGCCATAAACGGTCTCCGCGATGGTCATGCTCTGCTCGGTAATGTCAGCGTTGAATTGCAAAGGCGACTAATATGCACGTACGTTCTGATGTGCAGCGGCCTTCTCTTGTTCGATGGTGTCCACAGTTTCCAGAGGCAAGGACTCTACCTTCTGCATTCTGACAACTGTCGCAGTGACCGAGGAGCCCGCACAAAGCTGTACGACAAAGGAGAGGGCGAGCCTGTCATCCGGACCGCCGAAGAAGGGAAGGAAGATATGCTGACTGGCGGCCTGAGCAGGGGTGCTGATGCCACGGTCCACGAAGAGCGCAACGTCGGTCGCCGCCTCCAAAAACACCTTCCGGATGAAGTTGGAGTAAATGACTGAGCTCGTCTGGTCCTGGCCATTCGTCTTGAAGACGCCATCGAAGGGGTTGGACGCGGACGGGCCCTCCTCGACTCGCCCTCGGCACCAGGGCAAGATCAACACCTGCGACTTCGAATGCTGCACGTGATGAGAGATGCTGGAGGAGAATTCGTCCGATGGGATGACTTTGAGGTCGGCTGAGACGTTCATGCGGTTGAGGTGACCATACGTGCGGAAGATAGAGATAACAGGGTCAGAGTGGATCAGGGTGTCAGAGGCCTGTGATCTGAGCACGGCAGACGTCCTATCTGTAAGCTCGATGAGGCGGAGGGCATCGACGCTAATGCGGGGAGTGGGAGTAGTCGCTGACGAGCTGTGCAACTCCGGGAGGGGGTTATCCACAGGCGCCTTTTCGCTGATGGAAGAATGGCTCGCTCCAGTAACAGAGGATGAAGTCGACGGGGAAGTTTGCAGAAGTTGCATGAATGTCATGACTGCAGGGAGTTGTTCAATCTTGTCCAAGACGACGGAGAACTTGGTCTTGAACTCATGTCCACCAAACGTCCCAGTAATCGCGGCCTCTTCAGAAGGTTGGCCATCATTATCCCTGATGGCAGCGGCTTCGACACGGTATCGTTTAGGGTACAGGAGCAAAGTGAGAGGGGTGGTCATGAAGGTCAAGATGATGGCATGTATAACAAACATCGAGAATGTGCGCGTGTCGAGAATGCCGGCCTGCAGACCGACGTTGAGCACGATGAGCTCCACAAGCCTGAAGTAGAGAGCGTGAGTACGTATTCAGATTGCAAGATTGCAAGTGCACACCCTTTACAACTCATAAGGGCACCAACGGCACCTGACTCGCGGAGGTTAAAACCAAAGGCTTTGGCAGCAGTGAAGCACGAAATAAACTTCGAGAAGAATGAGACGGCGCAAATGAGAACGACGTATCCCCATGTGATTCCATTGTCGAGAAGGCCTAGATTGGTTCTCAACCCAGAGAGCGTGAAATACTAAGGTATGCCGCGTGGTATGTCAGTATCAGTGAAAAGTAGGCCATGCGCGCTTGGCTTACCAGCGGGAGGAAAATGATGGAAACTAGATCCTCAAGCTTTTCCACAACCGCGATAGCATATCCGTTGTCATGAGGGATGATCAAACCAGCCAAGAATCCACCTAAAGTACGTTGGGTGACGGTCACCGAGAAGGGGCGCCTTGAGACTCACCGAAGATAGGGTGCACACCAATAATATCAGTGAAGAACGCGGAGATGAAAACGATCAGGAGGGTGAGCGTCATCATAAAATGGGTGGGCTGTCCAGTCTCCAGGCTGCCCGTACGTTTAGCCAGATAGCGGAAGGACAATCGCACAGGATATATCAGGAATAGGACATATCCGACGCTGGTGAGCAGCACGTAGAGTGCATCAATACCATTGCCGGCATTGACAAGTGCCACAGTCAATGCGAGGAGGATCCATCCAACGATGTCGTTACCAACACCCGCGGAGAGAACAACTACTCCAACAGTGGTATCAAGCAGCTTTACACGCACGCGTCAGCGACTAATAACGCTTGAATTAAGATCAAGGCTTACTTTGAGCTCCGTAAGAATACGACAGAGGACTGGGAATGCTGTTATACCGACTGCGACAGCGCAAAAGAGAACGAAGTAACCAAAGTTGACTTCTGGATTGATGAATTGTCGGTACAGTCCAACACCCAGTGCAGCGCCCAGGCCAAGGGGTACGGTCAGGCCAGCCACCGAGATTGCCAGAGAAGCTTTGAAGTTGCGTCTAACAACGCGAACATCGATCTCCATGCCCACTAGGAAGAGGAACAAGATAAGGCCAATTGTACTCGTCAAGGTCAACATCGGCACGGCAGCATCAGGAAAGATGCGGGCGGTGAAACCAGGAATGCGGCCCAAGATACTTGGGCCTAGAAATACACCACCGATGACCTCTGCAATAACGCGGGGCTGCCTGATACGCGCAAACAGAACCCCGAGCATTTGAGTGAATAGCACGATTATGACTGAAATGTGTAAAGTAAGCATCGATCAACTGATATTATTTCTTCAGATAATTACCAACTTGGATGACCCATAGTTGCAAGGGGTCTGTCAAATTGACCTTCGATGGGTTGTCACCTGAGAACAACCCCGCCTGCTTTGAATGAGCTTTTCTGCGGGGTGCATGAAATGTGTACTCGCCTGAGCAGGAGCCGCTCTGGGCTGCAGCGCCCTAGCAAAATCCGCCAGTTCATTGGAAAGCTGGCCCATAGCAGGGAAAGCAGAGGAGCGTGTCTGATCGTACAAGACAGAGACTCAGCTGCAGAGTTAGATTATAAATATGGCAGACGGTGTTTCAGATCAGGGGCGAAGGGAAGGATAGGGGTCCAACTGAATAGGATTTACAGACTCCTAACTGGTGCCTGACAGTGGCGCCAGCTGCCAAGCTGGCCTCTTGTCGCCGCCACCAGCACGGAGCTTGAAGTCAAGGTTCAAAGTCAAGCCAAAAGCTTAACGTAGTAAACGAGAGCCAGCTCAAATTGGTCTTTGAATTAGCATGTTCAGGTGCGCAAACATCGGAACATGAAGCAATCTCAGGCCATTCAGGCACTCACACGGCGTTCGGTGCGATTGGACTTATGACATGGACAAGATATGAGACGGTGGGAGGGAACGGTCGATTGGTCTTATTACGTGATGTCGTAACGCACCATATTTAGTAGGTCCCCGACTGTGGCCCCGCGTGGCTGCCGCCCACAGTGAGCCTTTTCCTTGTCTCTAGTCCTACTGCGCTATTAGAGCATATTCGAAACCGTTTCAATCTGCATTGGAATCACTATTATTGAGCAAATTATTTGTCCCAGAGCTATACCTAGCTCAATATAATCCCTAAACTGCCATAATAGAGCGTAACACCTCCCCCTCCCTCCCCTAGAAATAAATATCCTTGGCCTAATCACTAACCTCTAAGCTATAAGCCAAACCTCTACCTCAAACATCTAATATTAACCACTATCCACTTATCAAACCTATAAGTGAGGACCTGACACTTTAATATCCTCGCTAATGCTCGGCGAGGATACACTGTTACTCAACACAGTAGATGTGGCAATGGCCACACGGGGCGACGGTCGGGGACATACTAAATATGGTGCGTTACGACATCACGTAATAAGACCAATCGACCTATGCCTCAGACGGTGGTAGTACTTACGAACGCCTTTCTCGAGAATTCGATGGGCGGCGGCGGGCCTCTCGGCGAAAACGGGCTTTGGTTGCAGTTTCATGCACCGGTGCGTCGTGCGAGGCAGCGGTCCAGCGCTTTGAAGTGGCTGACGGGCGAAATGAATCAGATTAATGATATTCGAACCAAGTTGCAAATAGCATATGTGTACTCACCCAAGCTAGGGCAGAAAGTGAATAAATTCCTATAGATTCTTGAGCCTTGGATTCGCAATCTGAGAACTATCGTGGTGAGTACAATGTATGGATCCCTTCTATGTAATACGAAAGCTATCAATCATGACATCGTCAATCTGTCCGTCCAACAGGTATTTTCACCATGGCGCAAGGCTGCAGAGCGCGTACATATTACATATTGCTAGATTTCTCTCTGATGGAAGTATGTTTGTTTGGCTGCATCAATTTGTAGTTTTCATGCCGCCCACCGCCATCCATCACGAGTTCACGACAAGGTATGTTTACGGTCAACGTTGCCAGCAGGTTTCTTTAAAATATCCACCATGTTGGCTAATACTATCAATGTCGTAAGGAAACAAGATTGGGGGCTGTTCAGTCTCCCGCATACGCCAAGATCTTGCGGTGTGCACTTGGCACAGAGGTATCTTAAAGTGAACGATCTGGAACGGTGCACGAGCTGAAACTCGTAAACACTATACCCCACGCGCAGATTAGAGTAAATCTAGACCACTCAAGGGATCCGGTGCTTTAGGTCCTTCTTCTTGTCCGCAGACTGAACAGGTCAGAAAAGGGAACCAGAAATTCGACGCAGTTTATCAAGTGAAGTGAGGCCAGGGAGCAGATCAGATCTTGAATTATGTGCCTGGCATATGATACAAGTAATGCACAGCAAGAAGACTAGAGCAATAAGAAGTGCCATCACACGCAGCCCAATGGTCTCAGTGCAGTCTACCGAGTCAAGAATACCCGGTGACAGGTATAAGCGGCAGATGCCAAAATGAAAAGACATCACGAGTCTGAACTGCATCCCCGACAACCTATAAAACAATAGAATTAGCTTTGCGCAGAGCATGAACAGCATTCAATGCACGCACCGCAGTGTACACATTCCACGATAGTACCGGCACGAACTTGCGCCTTGGGCACGCGACAAACGCAGGTCGAGCCTTGATAATTCATATCCTTTGCCAGGAGGTCAGTGGCATGTAAGGCATGTGTTTCAAACCGCCACGTACTCTTGTTTGAATACATCGAAGGCAACATAACTTCTCATAGCCAGATTTCTTCCACTTTGCGACCAAGCTTTGCAACGCGGAAATGAGTATATTATGATAAAGAGTACAACACAGTGACTCACTTGGCGTCCGCATATCCCTCCTTCAACAGCCAGTCATAAAGCTCCCTGGTGATAGCTTCCCGCTTGTAGTACAGTTCATAGATGTATCTCGAGCGGGTGTGGGATATTCGCATGATGGGCCATAATGATTCTGTCTTGCGCTTCCCCTCGTGCGATTCATTCTCGGCGTCTCTCATCTTCTTCGCATAGTCTTCGAGAATCTGGAGGATGATAAGCGCTCCGCTAGCCTAGAGCCGCATTATACGCACTGATTCGATGTCCTCAAAGCCCTCTGGGGGTTTCTTCGTCCGCGTTGTTCGAATTTTGGGCATGATGTAGGCAGGAGCAAAGAGTGCAGGCGCGTGTGACAGCTGAGTCTGATGTAAACGAGGACCGTGACACCGCGGCACGTTTACCTCCAACTCATGTTCTCTGTTTCTCACTGCTGGCTTATATAACCCCTCTCTTCAACCTTCAAAACATCGCCAGACCTCTAACCCATTCTATATACAGGACTTTGAAGCCTCTACACTTATTCTCCCACCTCACCTGCCCGATTCGAATTTTCAACCAACGCATGACCTGGAGTCCATTGCGCCAAGATGCCGCTCGTGGTGCCGATTCTTCGCCTTTTGATGCTGTTCTTCAACGTCTTCGAGACTTATAAGACTATGAAACCTGTACGATCCAGCCGCAGAAATGGACGTGCAGTTGTGCGCGCTCTAACTCATCGGAAGAGGGATATGAAGGGATGTTTGGCAGTATGGATAGTCTGGGTGAGTCACCTTTGCATGGTGGGGATTATAGGCTGACCTAGGAACTACGCAAAGTGTTGCTTCTCGGTTTATGAGCGCATGTTTGAAGGCTTCTTTTCCCTGGTGGTACCCTTTTACAGCGAAATCAAGTCAATCGTTCTGCTCTTCTTTATAGTAACGCGTGCCAGGGTGCGTCTGACTTTCTGACTCTCATGACTCTGCCTGACTTGTACATCAGGGAGCTGAACCCATCTATCTCCACGTCATTCGACCCATGATCAAGCCGTACGCGTCGACGGTCGATTCCTTGCTTGATTTGGCGCGAATGTTCGGTGATATCGCATTTATTGTAATCACTGTGCCCTTCCAACATGCTCTTTCCTGGTGGACAGGCGTGCCCTTGGATGCAGAGGAGCCGCAGGACATTCAACAAATCCATGACATCGACTCGGAGTTACCCGTGACTTCTACCAGGAGTTTAAAGCCCGCAACCCCCGTTACTCTAGTCGAGTCTGCCGCTCTTGTTCTCGATATACACGAGCCTTCCCGCGAACCTTCCCCTGTCGCAGTACGCAACCCATCCCCTGTACCCATACGTCACCCATCTCCAGTCCCAGTACGCAACCCATCCCCAGTTCCGGTACGCAGGCCTTCCCCGGTGCCAGTGCGCAACCCTTCCCCACTCCCCGTCCTGCCGGTAGAAAGGGAGGAATCGCTAGCGGAAACATTGGGAGAGCCCCATGTGGATGAACCATCACCAATAACTCGGACCAACTCCACCGCCCCAGGTGTGGGGGAAATACCTCCTGTTTCACCTTCCGAAGACAAAGGGGATGCTCAAGTGGCTTTAACAGCCCCAGCAGCCTCTACTCGCACGCTAAGCTCGACTTCGCAGACGAGCAGCGGCGGTGCACCTAGCATAGCTTCCTCGACGTCAGTCAACTCCTCGTTGCTGCCCAGGCCTCCTCGTAAAGATGACAACAAGAGAAGGACGAGAAGGAAGGACGATGCCAAAGCGCCCACAGGTCCCCCGAAGCCCCATGAACCTCAAGTATATCGCTATCAGACTTCACCGAAGCCAAAGACTAAGGCTGTACCGACACAACCTGTTCATGAGATATGGCTTCCGCCTGTCTCCGCCGCACGTGAAGGCTCTGGCGCCGAAGCACCGCCAACTGCCTCGGAGGATGCATCTGGGCAATCCAGGGTGAATACCTCTCGATCTGGTCCTGATCCTGAGGTCGCCGAGACGCTTACTGTTGACGAATGGAGATTGTACCCTCCATTCCCTTCAGCGTATCCCCCAACCCCTCTTCCCGCCGCGCCAGTGAAACTGATATCGGCGCCATCTAATTTCCCACACTCTGCTCCGCGACGGCCAACAGTCCAGACGCGTTCGTTAACTGATGGCAGACAACCCAGCTCATCGCGGATACTTGACGTACACCCTGAGGCTCCCAAGCCGAATGATAATAGCAATCTGAGCGATGATGATCTTTCTACAACTGGCAGGACTGGTGGGGAAGATAGTAGTGACGATGGGGAGGGAATGGATGTTGACAGTGTGGACGACTCGGATGATGATTTCAACGTCACTTTGCAAACACCGCTTCACCAACGCAATGCCACTTACCCCGTACCTCGAAACCAGCTTAGAATGATGGCATCCGATTCCTCGATGGCCTCATCCATTGGAAAACTGTCCACTGTCGATAGGGGTTCGGCGATCTACACAGATGAAAGCTCAGATTCCGACTCTGGCTCTATCACCGACGAATCTTCTGTTGTGGGGCACAAGCGGTCGGCTACTATCCAGGGCGGACGGGACGCACAGGGTACGATCAAGGCTTCCTCTCGCCAAATCCCACAAGCCATCCAGCTCCCCAGACAGGCAAGTTCCACCAGTGCCAGTGAATCACTGGATGACAAGGCCGTGTTCGATAATAGCTCTGATACGAAACGGCGGCGTGTTACGGCCCCTGCCCGGAAGCCAACTGACGCACCTACACGAGCGTCGACCAACGATGCGACTGTCAGAGGCCGCACACGAGGCCGCGGCCAACCTCCTACAGGTCCAACTCGTGCATCGACTCGCTTAGCCACCGTACAGGCGCCGGGTCTCGCTGCCGCACACTCCAACTCCTCGCAGACCACGATTGGGGGAGGTAGGTTGGGCCGAGGAGCTGCCGTCACTCGTGAACGAACAGTACGGGGTCGCGCATGATTTCCAACAAGATAGAGCACGATTCCTGCATCCATTTCACCCCGCATTTCTGCATTTCGCCGCATCATATTGTATAGACCCATCCCACATTTCATTATTATATTTCACCAATCATCTCTATCGGTCGCCGGGGGATTCCCGTCACGCACCCAACAACCGAATTAATGATCGACACACGTAGCGCAGTCACACAAGCGCCAAGATACTATGTTGCCACTGTCTCTGATTCTGCTATTGTCATATAAGTCTAAGGGGCTCGCCGGCTCTTGCTTCACATTAATTCTAATCGTTTTCAACAGATACAAATGTCGCGGGACGGGTCCTGTCATTCGCTGTTGATTCGCTGTCGACTGTTCGACTATTTCAAAATGCAGCCCGCCTCCACGTCGATCCTTTTTGTTTGAGTTGCTTTGAAGCATAGATCAAATATTCAGCGCGGTTTACCGAAGGATGTCCGTAAGGTGGTCAAAGATCTTGACCTGAGATGACCACGAGGAATTGTATTTTGCATGGTTACCAGGATGTCCTTGCATGTGTCTGTGGACTTCTGTGGGTCCACCTTGGAACTTTTACTGGGAGCTCGCTGGATTTTCAAATCCACCCCCCTGATCCACCCCCAGGAGCCTCTATGTTTTCTCTCTTCGCACAGCTCTTGCTAACCGCAGCCTAACCTTGCTCATAAACTACCAGTATTTGGGGCTTAATCTTCAGCGGTCTGAGCCGAGGAGCCAGTGAGCAACTGAAGTCCCAAACGCCAAAATCTGCTAACACCTTCACTTACGTAAGATAAGCGCCTGCGGGGACACCTAATCTCGCGCGACTTGTTGTTTTTTGTCCTACTTGTCTCTTGTTCTCTGCACTACTACCTCCCAGCTCAGCGTAATGCTATTTCTGATCGATGACTCTAATTGTTCGAGGCGATGCACTTCCGTTAGAATCGCTGCCCTAGCTTTTACTCGACAACCAAGCAACAGCTTTCTTGTTGGTCAAATCTGTCTGAGAAGCGATCACCCCTTCGTTTGTTCAAATAGAAGAATAACGTTTGTTTCGAAGGGGTCCTCTAGCCGAGGCTATGTGTCTGTGGACGTGAAACGAGGCTACCACCGACAAGCATATATAATGTAAGCTATAAAGCATATTTTCATTGTCAATCAAAATATCGAGCTGCGCTCAACTTGATCCACCTCTATCATTCTAACATGAACTCACGTACAACAACCAAGAAAACTAAGAAGGACGCTCAGGTGAGTCAGCTATCCTAATTTCAATCATGTCAACTAATCTTATCGTGTACCTTAGCGCCCCGTCTGGAAAGAACAGTGGTGTCCACGCAAAGATGCAGTGGAATCGAGCGGCGGGAGGGAAGATCAATTCTGGGCAAGTGGAGAGTCAGGAACTCTGGTACCCATCGTCCCGGTTGACCACGCCGCGTCCCATAATCAACACTCCAGCTTCTCCTTAACGCTAACGACACCATATCCCTCCTCGAGCCACCCACAATCCGGCCTAACGGAGCATGAATCATACGGGCCGCCACCTTCAAGTGCAGGCCGCAAAACACGGCAAATTGGCCGGAGCTCACGTGCTGTCCCCTACTCCCAGCCGCCACCTTCCTCGGCGGGAGAGATGCGTCGACACCGCAGAGATGAATCATCCGCATATATGGGAGAATTCTCTCAATTTATATCGCACCCCGAACCTTCTTCGCTGCGCAACCACGGAGGGCACAATCTCTCAGTCAGCCCGGCCAATTCCATACAATCTTCTTCCTCTTCGTCCCACTCCCATCACAACATAGATACATCTTTACCGCAAGCGCCGCATTTCATTTCTACGAGCCGATTAAGGCCTAACCCTCCTAATGCCGCTTCTCCATTCAACGACACAACTCCCAGTTTTTCCCAAAGTACGGGCTCGTGGTACGACGTACCCTACCAAAACCACGCGCCATCGCATTCGACAAGCCATTTCGCCCAGCAGGCTCAGCCAACTATGTTTCAGCCATCCTTCGACCATGCGCATTTAACGGCCGCACACACTCGTGGTATAAGCTACGATCATCATCAGCAACCATACACTGCACAGATTCCCTCACAGATTCCCTCACAATCTTACCAGCACGGGGTTCCAGCACCCACTATGTACAACACAGACCCGCATTATTCACACAAAGAGCATCCCAGCAGACACGGACATCCATCAAACGTTTTCTACCCATATTAGACGACTCGGTCCCAACCATTCATCATGCATCTCAGACATTGACAACCGGACATTTGGACATTTAACAATCGGACACTTGTAACATTACCACTTGCATTAGAGAGTTTTTGTAAAAAATAATGTATACCATGGACTTCTCATATATCTCGTTGCTGATCCTTAGTACTTAAACCTCCATGGCAGTGCTCGCAACCTATCTCGTATCTCGAACTACCGTGCCCTGACCAGGTCGGCCGTGAGGTTTCTTTAGACACGATGGGGGAAAAGGATGAGGAGATGATCGCCTTTCTCAGAGAGCACGTTCTTCAAGCGGTTTATCCGCTGTCCAAGACTCGCCGTTGCACCTTCCCGCTCATGTTCCTAAGCTGAGTATCACTGATATGTTCGCATGGCTGGGACCTGAACGTGGTGGCGCGCCCTGGGGCGGCAGGGTTGTCAAAATCCGGAGTCGTTCCGGTTTTGATAAAAGAATGAAGCTTCTGATTGCGCGATCATAAGCTGAGGCGCAATTTGACTGAGGGACTCACCGATACAGGACCGATAACTTGAAGTTCAAGTTCAAATTACCAACAACGCTGCGGCACTGCTATTTACGGACATGTGATCGCGTTGCTCGGGCCGTGCGGCCGGTCCGAGTTTTCTTCCACGCTTTGAGTCCCTCTTCCGCGTCTTACATTCACCACTGATTCAGCTTGGTCTTAAACTGCGTTTGCGCGCTTGTCTGGCTTCGGTTTCTCGTATAGGCCATATAACCACTCATAACTGACAGAGCCAAAACTTCCAATAGAGTCTCGCGGCTGGAAGGACATCTCCACTGGCAGGACATCCCAGAATCCCAGCCATCGCAAGTTTAAGCTCGAGTCTGTTGAATGTGTCCTATTCTTATATGATGCTGCAGCCTGCAGGTACCAACAATCTTGCCTGTCAGCGCATCGCAACAATCCCGCGTGCTCGAGGCTCGGGATGTCGGCGTCACAGCTGGCGGACCAATGAACACATCGAACGTGTGTGGCGGCATGTGTTTGCTTCGGAGTTTGATGATCTCACACGATACCGCCGGCGCTTCTCTGTCTGTCTGAGTGCATATATATCTGGTGCAAAGTGAAGTGCGAGACGTTTATTCCCCCTTGCGCAACTATGGCCAAGGCTTTGTCTGCATACGTGATGCTTAGTGTCGCGCTCGGCGCGCTTGCATTTAAATCAAAGCCGCCTCCTCTCGCCGAACCCGCCCCAATCAACTTTGTCAATGCTACGCTCGGTGGAGTGACCTATACCAACAAGGTAGGAACTGTATTTGCACTGGTACATCTTCATCCCTAACGTCGTGCTGCAGGGCATGGTCGGCTTCGGGCTGATTCCGTCCAACTTGACAGACTCCATTGGTGACACTTTTGGTGGTGTTGGCAGTGCGATTGCCATCAAGCGCGGGACATGGAAGAAGCTCAGTGACGGCTCGTACACCGGTACCTTGTATGTGCAGCCCGATCGGGGGTATAACGTGTGCGTTTTCGTTTCTTATATCCTTGTCAACATATTCGCTTACAATGACTTGAATGCAGCATTACCACTGTTGACTACCGTGCACGGCACCATGAGATCAACTTCGTCCTCTCCCCGTACTACAATACGACGAACCTCACCTTTGCCGCCGCCCAGGATACTCTTGCTGTGCATTACACCAAAACTGTGCTTCACTACGACCGCTGGGGTGGAGAAACGACGGGCCTCGATGCGCTCGGCGTGCGCCCCGCCGTGATTGGCTTTCCCAACAAGTATCTCCCACTTTCGGACCCCCCGATGCCTATTGCAAACGCTACGTACAAGCACTTGTCAGTCGATGCGGAGGGTCTGGTCGAGATGCCAGATGGCACAATATGGGTCAGCGACGAATATGGACCCTACATCTACCGCTTCACGGCGGGGGGGCAGTTGATCCAGACCATTCAGCCACCCCAGGCAATCTTACCGTTGAACGCGACAGGTGGACTGAATTTCACCAGCGGGCCGAACCCTACCACGGGGCGTGCTCCAAATCAGGGTCAGTGTCTACTTTTGTCTAGATTGTATCCATTTCACTAATGATTCGCGCGCATATAGGCTACGAAGGCCTCGCCTACGATCAGACCCGCAACCGACTCTATGCTCTCCTGCAATCTGCGACCATCCAGGACGGTGGCGCTGTTGACACGACCCAGCAGTGGACGCGTCTTTTTGCATGGGACCTGAGCAACCCTCTTGAGCGCCCGCCGCTGGTGGGTGAGTGGGTGGTAGAGCTGCCACTGACGAGCAAGGGGAAGACGAATGCGGCGAGCGAATTACACTTTGTCAGCCAAAATGTCTTTTTGGCTCTTTCCAGAGACGGGAAGGGACGTGGGGGCAGCAGCACTAGCAGTAATTACAAGTGGGTTGCACATTTCCTCTATCTTTTACATTGTTTCATAACGTTAACATCTATGAACATAGGCAGGTAGATCTGTTCAGCATCGCAAACGCGACCAATATCGCCAATGGCGTCTTTGACTCACCTGCCAACCCTATCGCCGTGAATGGCGTGCTGAACAGCACCATCACGCCCGCGACATATGTGTCCTTCCTCTCGCTCATCGACAGCGTGCAGCTTGGCCGCTTTGGAATGCACAATGGCGACCCGGACGACCCGACGCTCATCGATGCCAAATTCGAGAGTATCGCGCTCGCACCCGTCGGAGATCTGTCGTACCCCGATGACTACTTCCTCTTCACCGTGGTAGGTCCTAGTCAGTCATTGCGGACTTGCGAGTGCTAATGATGCATTAAAGGCGGATAACGATTTCCAAACGGAAAATGGCATATCGGTCGGTACGCCGTACAACGCGGGGATTGACGAGGATACGCAGTTCTTGGTGTTCAGGGTCACGTTACCTGGGCTCGAGAGTATCGGCATATGAGCATAAAAAAGGGGTCGATCCGTTATACTTATTCACTAATTTGCTGTATGGAAATACGTGTTGGCGATCCGAATTCAACAAAAAAGACCAGGTATAGAACAGACAGGTCCTGGGCTTCGGTTGAGCCAGATTCTATCTCTACACACACCAAAAACATCGAGATGGCGATAAACAGACGAAGTCTGACGTCCTACCGGAAATAGACTCGGGCAGCCTCCTGGCCAGGGTATTGACACTATGAGCTTCATTTGATTATTCGGTCCCCTCGTTACGCCGTATGAATGGACTGCTGTCGAGCAGACGCTCACTTGCGACCGGACCGTCGCTTGTCCTTCGCCTTCTCCCGCTCCATCGCCTTTTCCTCTGCCCTCTCTCCTTCGATAGATCCGAACACCTTGTTCATGCTCGCCTTATAAGCTCTATCCTTCTCTATTTGCTTCTTCTGCTCCACAGCTGCAAGGAAGCGAGAATCTTTGCGCAGCTCCCTGATAGCACCTTTCCTCTCTTCCTTGTACTGGTGGCGCAACTTCGACGCCTCGTTCCGCTCGTGATCGGGATCCTGGCGACGAAGATAGTTCGAGGAGGTGGATTCAAACTTAGGGATATAGCTCGGGATGGGAATGGGTTTGTGGGCTTGTAAAGCCAGGGGCTTTCGCGCTTGCTTAGCGAATTTGAGCAGGCGACCGAAATTATCCTTCGATCCTGTTATGCGAGTCTAGAGAGCGAAGGTATCAGCAGTCTCCTCTGAGAAACACAGGCAAGCTCCCTACCTCGAGATCTTTGGGAAGCTTGGAGGACCTCAGATGCGCTAGCGTATCGACCACAGGCTGATACAGCTCGATGAAGGCATCCAAACTTTTGTACATGTCCGCAAAACGCGCTAACAGCTCAAACGACAATGCTAAAAGATCGACTTTTGCCTGATCTCCGAGATCAACACCCCGTAACAAAGCCCCGAGGTCGGGTCTTTGCGGCGCCAAATTACTCGATTTCTTGGCCTTGATCACCAGTGTTTTACACGATTCAGAGCGAAAGTCTGGAATCGGGAAGGTGCCTGGCAGCGCTGCTGCATCCGCGAAGTCATTTGGACAGAGGTGCAAGATAGTGTTGACAAGGAAGTTGATGGCCTCAGGGACGAGCCGCTTTGACAACCCCTCGAACTGTAGAAACAAGGTGCAGATGAACAAACCACTTGCAACATCTACCAGCGAGCGCACGCGTCCGAGGCCGAGGTAAGCGCCCATCAGAAGACGCGCTGGAGTGACTACTGCGTGGTTCATGTCGCTCGTCGGCCATACCTCGCCGATGACGCGGAGCAGTGAGAGTTCGGGGAGTCCGGGCCATGTTTTCGCTTCGGGGTCCAGAGCACCACGGGAAAGGCCTCGCTTGAGGTTTTTGTGCATAAGTGAGATCTTCTCAACAAAGGACTCGGCAGATGCGATGGGGTAAGCCTTGATGAGGGCATAGAGGTGGGGGAGCAAGGGAGATATAGACGCAAACCGAGGAGCAGGGGGTGAGGTCACGTATAGGATGTGGTCAATGAGTACAGATGCTAGTGCCTGCAAGTCTAGCTCAGATAAATGTGATAAGATTTTCGGAGATTACACTCACCTGGAGCTTGTTTTTGTTTTCTGGTGCAAGGCTTGAATGGTATAGCGCTCTGATGCGCTTTACCACTGTTGGCACGTCGTTGTCCTCAAAACCATCTACTATCTCAAGGAACTCCTCGTGGGTCCCCGGACATGGGAACGTAAAAGGAAGCTCCTTTGACTTCCCTTTGCTCGGGAGGATCTTTGCAAGCTTAGTACTTGTCAGTTCTGATTGCTCGCCTTCCTCCGCCTCCTCGTCTGAATCTTCACCATCGTCACTCTCTTCTTCACTCTCCTCACTACCTTCCTCACTTTCCTCTTCGTCGCTCTCTTCGCCTTGCGCACCCTCACCCTGCCCATCGTCATCACCTTCACCATCTGCAGCCAATCCAGCCCCCAGCCCGGCCCAACCCTCCTCAGTATCGAAATCGTCGTCTAGATCGTCAGCTCCCCTGTCTCTCTTTCTTTTCTTTGCCTTCCTTCCCTTCCCATTTCCTGCATCGTCTTCCTCCTCGCTATCCCCATCCTCACCTAGCATCCGCCTTCTTCTTCTCCGCTCTGCCACCTCGAGCGCCTCTTTCTCCGCACGCGCCACCTCTTCCTCTGTCTTTGTTCTGTCCTTCGGCTGGGCACGCTTCTCGAACGCTAGCTCTCGTACATGCGTGTCGTAGTCCAGCTGCTCGCCTGTCTCGCCCGTTTCTGTTGCCGGTTTGATGACTGTAATATCCTCGCGGGTGCGACCCAGAGGCACGGCATTGCTACCGGTGGACGAAGGATCTGGTGCGTACAGGAGGGAGCGAAGAGTGTCGAAGTCATTGTCGAGCTGGTGTCGCAAGTTATCGCCTTGCTCGCGTTCCATTTGGCGGCGGAGCTTAGAAGGGAGGGCACAATATGATTAGAGTTGGCTCAGGGGGAAGAGTAATGGGGGGGCGAGCACCTTATGTTCTTTAGACTTAGCCATTACTTCGGCCATTACTTCGGCCTTCGATTTTTTTCTGGCTGGCTATGATACGAAATAGATTGACTGTCAGGATGTTCAGGCCAGACTGATAAGTCAGGGTGACTTACCTCGCCTTCATCCTCTTCGTCATCGCTGAATCCACCAAAATGAGTTTTTCGGACCACATCCCGGTCGATTTGGCCTAGGGAAGTTAACATATGAATTATTGACTCAAGTGATCGAACACACCAGGCTCCTCCTCGTCATCATCGTCCAGATTCAACCCCACATTATCAAAGTCGTCGAGTTTGGAAAGGCTTTGCCCATAATGCGTCAGCTCTTCTTCGTCTTCGAGGTTGAATGCTGCCCCTCGCGAGGCGCGCTGTCGCTCCTTCGTGAATCGCTCGAGCATACGCTCCTCTAGACTCATCGTCGGGTCATTTTCACCGAACCGTCTGTCCATTAGGCCTCCAGCACGACCCTTCTCCTCGAATTCTTTGAGCAGGGTTTTTTTGCGCTAAAGGAAAGACGTGCTCGTAAGTATGCGTCTATGCACCCGAGTTCCACAGGCAGACATACCTGCTCGATCCCCGCCTGCTTGCTCTGGGCAGGCTTTCCCGTAATGCCCTTTATCTTCCGACCACCTACATCATGCTTCAGCTTTGTGACCTTGGTATCGAATGGATTGAGCTTCTGGTGGATCTCGGTCAGCTTTGCAGCTTTCTTGTCTTTGTCCTGGGTGTGAGATGGGGTGCGCTTGCGCTTTTTGCCATTGGATTGCGTCTGGCCAGTTATTCCTGCACTAGAGAGAGCCGATTTTAGTTGGGAAAGCTGCGAGCCTTTGGCCATGGGGTCAGAATGATCGAAGCGATCGCTGAAAATTGACGGAGGGTATAATATCGTAGAGTTAGCGCCCTGCGACCAGTCGCCGCTTGCCTTCGTTCATAATGGCTCTTCGCCCTGAACCTCTTCAGTCCGTTATTTGCCTTATTAAGTCTAACATAGCAACGATTTCGATCACAAGAACGAAAATACGATTCCATCAAACCATTTGTTCTGAGGAGTCGGCGAGGACTCACGATCCTCAACCGACGATCTTCCTCAATAGTCGATCAAATTCGTCAAAGATTACACCGGAATTTACTTTGAAATATCTCCACATAGCTTCTCAGACTGGCATTTGTGATGATCGGTGTTGGCTCAAGACAGCTCACGACACCATGTTTAAAACTGAACTCATCGACTGTTCGTTTTGACGCTCGCTTTCGCTTTCAATCCAGCTGCTGTTTCCAAGACCATCATTGTGCACTCAACCCTTCGTCAGTCATACGAACATTTTTCGCAGATGAGGCATTTGTGAGTCTATCTACTTGTAGCTTTTCAGAGGGAAATGCATCACCATTTCTCATAGATGGAGTGGTCCCCACCCCCAAGAATCAGTACCAAGCAGCAGGGATACGATTTGCAGAGAATGTGGATATGTCTGTGTCTGGATGCATCTACGGTTGAGTCTATGCATGTGCCTGTGCCTCTAGCCCCCTGAATTCCTTTCCGGTAACGAACAGCTTACCGAACAGAGACACATCACATCCAGAAGCATAAATGCTAATGAATACCATTGATATTGCTGTAGATCATTTCCACTGCCAGAGTGACAACTTGCACAGGTTGCACGTGTTCTTCACACAGCATGGAGGCTGGAGCCTCCTGGGCCACCCCAAGGCCACCCGGTGGAAGTAAGATTGCCAAATGGTTGAAATGAGTCTTAGACTCACAGCACAGCGCACAAACCGCACCGCTTTCATATCGCAGTGAGTGTTGCTTAAAGCCTTAAGGTTGGTACTGCATGATTAGTCCAACTCACCCGACATCAGACCTACACCTCCCACACATTCCTCAGCTCCTTCAGTATGGGCAACACATCTTCAACATCCAAGCGCAACTCAAACAGTCACTCCCTGAATCGCACACAATCCGCGATATTCAATGCATCCGCTGGATCTACTATCATAACCGGAGGCCTGCGAACCCAATCTCGCAGCCGATCCGCAAATCCTGACACCCTGGCGCCTCCACCTGCGTATGACGATGCTACCACAGGGTCTAATACAAGAGGGAATCCGGATAAGGGACATAAAGAATCGCACGAAGACGTCTTTGAAGCGCTAAAGGACTACGACACGGTGCTCATTGTGGACGACTCAGGATCCATGACTTGGGAGGATCGTTGGGGTGAAGCACGGCGTGCGCTTTCGGCTTTGGCCGCCTTAGCGGCTCCATATGACGTCGATGGCATCGATCTTCATTTTCTGAACAGTACAGAGTCAGTTACCAGAGGCGGGGTAAGGTCTCTATGTTCATCTTCAATATTCTCGTCGTTGACATTCCCATCCTAATTACAGGCAAAAGAAATTGAGGATATTTTTGAGCGTGTCAAGCCATCGAGTGGAACCCCCATCGGGCGCTCGCTAGACATTCACCTGGGAGCGTATATGGATAACGCTGAGGCAGCCAAGCGCGCTGGACTGGGAACCGTGAGGCCCGCTAACTTCATCATTCTTACCGATGGAGCTCCGAGTACGTTTAAAACTTCATAAACACTGTGTGAAAGCTGACATAGACTACAGCGGATAGCCCAGAAGATGTTATCGTTGATATAGCCCGACGTCTTCGTAATGGAAATTTCCCGGTATCACAGCTCGGTGTTCAATTCGTGCAAGTGGGGAGTGATCTCAACGCTCAGAAGTATCTGAAGGGGTTAGACGATACGCTTTCGTTGAAGCATGACGTTAGAGTAAGTCATCTCCCGCGAAGCACCCAGAAATCTTGAATTGACCCTGTGAAACGATCCATAGGATATCGTGGACACAACACCGTATGCGCCAGAAAACGGGCAGCTGACGGCGGAGATGTTGTTGAAGATTGCAATGGGGGGTATCAATCGACGTTTGGATCGTGATGGTACCGCCTTGTGAACCCAAACATGTCATGCATAAGGATGTGATACCATCCAGATTTGTTGGGACCTGGTGCAAAAATGTAACCTGGGGGCTCAAAATGAATATCATTATCGTCGGTCAATCATTCAAGCTTGCGAGGGAATGTGAACTGCCAAGGGCCTGTTACTAATCTTGAAACAAGTACATGCCCGGCTTCCGTTTGCGAATGTTGAGTCGCTATGTCACCGTTCCACACCGTTCAAGCGATATGATTTACCTATAATGTGCAACATTGAAACTTTTCAAGGATTTTGGAACCATGAACTGATCATGTATGGAACGGCGCCACATGGGCCAGAATGTTCGTGCGGCCCCAGAGTGGACCTAGAGGAGGCTCCGGCCGGTCCGTCGAGCTTACAGGAGGGCGCCAGGCTTGAAGCTGGAGCAGTAAAAAGCAGTGCCAACAGATTTTACTATCTAATTACAAGCGTATGGCAGCTAGGTATCTGTACTGGTACACGCTTCCAACGTGCTATATGCACAGCCGCCCCTGTGGATCATGCCGTCAAGGGGCGGGTATGCCCTTGAGTAGCAGTACTCCAAGGTGTGGAACTCGAATCGCGGCGGGCCGCTCACAGCATAATGTTAATATCACCACTAATGCTGTAATCGTATGGGTCTCATATAAACCAACACGAAGTAAGTTCTGATACTTACGCCTGGCAAAATTCTGTACCAACATGGGCAACAACTCCTCTAGACTATATTCCGGGGATCGGCAAAATGACCGCTCACGCTGCCGCATCGATTTAGCCATATACAACATGACCAACCCTCTTTCACTTTCAGCAATGGGGACGCAGGTCCATCCACACGAAAAATACAGCCATTCAAACGATCCACCCCCGCCAGCATATGACGAGGCCACGAGCTCCAAACATGTGCAGAAAAATCAGGGCAACCACGACTCGGAGGAAATCTGTTTCTTGGCCGAATCGTTACAAGATATGCTTGGGATGCTCAAGGCATACGACACCGTATTCATTGTCGACGACTCCAGCTCTATGCAAGAAGAAAATCGCTGGTCCGAGGCAGGTAAAGCTCTTTCCCGATTGGCTGCCTTAGTGGCTCCATACGACCCCGACGGCATCGACCTTCACTTTCTGAACAGCCCACAATATGTTACTGGAGCTAGGGTGTGTCCATTTATTTCCAGCTGCCTCTTGCTTGAGTTGAAAGAGTCATCACGTCGGTAGGCAAGAGATATCGAATCTGCTTTCCAACTCGTCAAGCCTTCAGGAGGAACCCCTATCGGGCGCGTGCTTGACGTCTTGTTAGGGCAGTATATGGACACCGCAGAAGAAGCCAAGGCCAATGGGCTCGGGAGTGGCAAGCCAGCGAATTTCATTATCATAACTGATGGAGAGCCCAGTATGTTTCTTCTAGACCAAATGAGGTGGCGAATAATATTGATTATTGGCTGAGTAGCGGACAGTCCAGAAGATGTGATTCTGGAGATAGCACACCGACTCGATGTGGGACGTTTCCCATTGTCACAGCTCGGCATTCAATTTGTGCAAGTGGGCACCTCTTCCATAGCGCGGAAGTACTTGAAATCTTTGGACGATACATTGATGCCAAAGTACGGGATCCGGGTGAGTAACATAATCTATCATCGCCAACACTCCCGAGCCTTTATCTGATCAAGGAAACATATTGATGCCCTGCTCCTGCGATAGGACATTGTAGACACCACACCGTACAACGGACGGCTGACGGCGGAGATGTTGCTCAAAATTGCAGTTGGGGGAATTAATCGACGAGTAGATCGGGAAGGAGCCTCGGTGAATGTGCATTGAACACTTAGAGAGTTGTAGACGGATGAGATCAAGTATATCAAGCCTGCGTTATGGGACTTAGTCTTGGTACTGAGGACAAAGTGAGGTCCTGGCGCTAATCGCGAAAAAAGGACGGGTAGGATGATTGCCATATGGACCAAAGGTGGACGCGAAAACTAGTTTTGTCGAAGATGTATAGTGTTAAAACTGTCAAAAGGTGGATGGGAATGAAGTTATGGGAGTGAAGTTGTTCCGCATAGTGGTTCACCAGGTGATTTGGATGTCGATGGTGAAGGTTAGAGGGAGAGAGGCTCACGTGGCACTGTTAAGTGTGACGAGCGCGTCTTCTTCACTGCTCATCGTCATTGTTCAGAACGTTCAGAATCATAGCATCATGGTGCTCATTGGCTTCTCGCTGACCGGTAACTACTTACCCCTCACTGTCACAGTTTTGAAGGCCACCCTGATGAGAAAATAAACCCTCACAATCAAGATGAGACAGACAACAATTGCCAACGCATACTGCCTACATATACTCTATACACCATCAGAACAAAAAAAAACATCGTGCTACAGGTACCCCATAGGTAAATCACGAGTCCCAATCCTCTAATGCAAAAGCCAGCACCTCAAAAGCCGGTGCGGCTTCTCCAACCCCCCCAGCCAGGCTCTCCGTACCCCTTCGGATAAATCGAACAAGCCCATCCAGTTCAGACGACATTTTATCTAGACGAACAACGGAGTCATTCGTATCATCACCAACGGACCCGTATGCACCCATAGATATTGATGGCTCTGATGCATTTATATCTTGACCGCCGAGTTCTTCTTCTTCATCAGTGTCCGATTCTTCCGACATGGGCTCGGGACGCGAGAAGCCGATGGTGTTGCGTCGTTGTTTGCGCTGACGACGACTTCGATGGCGCCTATAGCTGGTAGATTGCCGAGAAATACTGATGTCATGTGTGGTGGTGTCTCCAGCAAAGGACATAAAATATTCGCTGAAGTGCAGGCACATGTCTAGCACTGACAGGATGGCTCGATGAAGTGCCGATGTCTGATAATAATAAGTTATGATACTTGATTATAGTAGATGTGGATTGCACACATTTTGGAGAAGGAGACAGCGGCTTTGAATCTTCTGGAGACTTGATAAACCATAAGTCAGATAACTTTCAGGCACATTATTCGAAGCCAACTCACTGATCATCATGCACTTGGATCATCTCGTCCAATGACGTGGCCTTGTGAAAGCGCTCGTGGAAAGTGAGAATTTGTGTGTGTAAAACCTAGGTACATCAGCAATATAACGATGATGTGCGGCAAGAAGGGATACGCACATAAGTAGTCAAGAAATTCAGCAATGTGCTATAAATTTGACTTCAGCCGAGAGTGTGGTAGGAGGGAAACAGAGAACATACTTGATAAACCATGAGAGTTTACTCCGCATGGCATAAAAAACTTTGAACTCCCCGTTAAGATTTTGTCGAGAACTAATAATCTCGCCTCGAACTAAAATCCGCTCCAACACACTTTTTGCGCGCCGAATTTGTAGGAGAAACACAAATAGCGACCCGTAGGCCTTCAGAGCCTGCGGGCCGAAAAGGTAGGTCAATGGGAAAGGCACTGCGTATTCGACGAGAAGTCCGTCGATTGCTTTGATTGTGCGATTTATATTGAAAGACTGGTCTTTCCTACCGCGGTATGAAAATCGCACGAGCGAGCCTTCGATCCACTTCATATGTCCTGCCTCGACTATGTTGCCAAATGCACTGTTCAAGAAATGGAAATCGTTCCACTGTTGCTGCATGTCCATTTTGCTGAATAGTAAGTCGATAAAGTGACTCATCGCATCTCCCCGACGCATGAGATACAGATCCTCAATGGCTGTCAGGTGCCGCCATAGATCACATTCCTCGAGTAATATGTCCTTCAACAGTATTCCTGTAGCCTCACAATGAGGAAATAGTTCTTCGGACACCAGGCGAGAAAGCACGTCTGTCGAAAGGGATGTTGACTTGCCACTTCCTCCATGCCCATCGGTTGGACGGGCCTGAGCTAAGTGCATTGCCAGAAGGTCGCGGAACGTCTGCTTTAAGAGGACCACTTTGGAAGGTGGAGGAGCGCCCAGCGCACGCAGTAGCCCTGTCGACTTCCCAGAGGCAAGGATATCTGAAGCGACATGGGCGAGAAAGACAGGTACGCTCTTCGGACTGCCCACGAAACTTGTATCTACATCCGCAGGGGCACCATCTCTCAAGACGTATCCGTCTGCCCAGAAGTCTGGATCCACCAGTGGCAGTTCGTTATCTTCCACGAAGAACTCGTCGTCCAGCTCAGCCACTCCGACCCCAGAAACCTCCCGGATAGGCATGCCATGTTCCAGCCATCGCACGACCATGCTCCATACCGGCTCAGCTGATGTGACGAAGATACGCATGAGGCAGTCAGAAGTGACCAAGTCGACCATGGATAGTCGTTCCTGCACGGCGTGGAAAAGGGTGTTCAGCAGGCGCGCTGTCGATGCTGCGGAGGCGATAGCAGTTCGAGCCGTCGCGTCAGGAGCAGCCTGCACTACATCGAATATCACAGTGAACGAGTCTGAAAACTCGTCCCGAATCGCCTTCTCCAGCCCAAGAAGGCTAACGACAAGCGTTTCCTCGCATATTCCTGCTTGCGCGCGACATATCTGCTCTTCTCTCCTTGCACACCACGCATCAAATGCGCAGATCTCCTCGTCGACCGCATCAACAAATGCCTCGAGCGTGCGTGTAGTTTGGCGGCGTGTGCGAGCGTGGATTTGAGCTTGCAGCTGCTCAGAAGGTGCCTCAGATATTCTCCTGTAGACATCGGAGACGAACGCGCGCAGACGCTGGAGAATTGTCGAAGTTGCTGCGAAAGAGGAAATAATAGAAGCTTGCGACGAGAGGGTGAGATGGACGAGACGAGGGGTCGTCGAAGTAGACTGCTTAATTGACTTAGTGGTTTCATTGAGAGAAGGCTGGAGACGAACCCACAGCAAAAAGTCGGGCCGGCAAGTGAGTGGAGGACTCCATCTCTGTCATCATGATATTCTTTCTTCCCTGAAGCGCCATCAACATCTCTCGCACTGCATCGCTCTCATTGATATATCTCTGCAATATAGTGCTATTCATCAATCCTGCTTCAATATCAACGAGGGAAAAGGTGTGGACGCACGTCGTTATCGAGACCACGATCACCAAGAGCACGTTGGAGCCCAGGTCCGAGAGTAGAGACATCCCCTAAATCGAAATGTTTTATTCTTGCAAGTATGCCTACAGCGTCAACATAATCTTCCCGCCAATATTGTCTCTTCTGTAATGCCTCAACATCACTGTGGTGGTCGTATGTTTGCTCCCTCTTATCTTCAGTCGTGATCATTCTGTCAGACTCATACCCGCCATCGCTGGTGTTAACGTGCGACGAGAGTGAGCCGTCATTGTCATTCTCCTGCTCATCTTCCGACCCGAATGGTGAAAGCGATGGTGTACTACCAAAGCTTTGGATATCCCAGTGATCGCCCTCGAAAGGCTCATCCGCGACTATTTCAGCCCACGTCAGAGTTCCTGATGGTTTTAGAGGATTATTCAAGCGATCTAGAAAAAGGGATGCCTGAGTGTGAGTGGAGAGGGTTGGAGGAGCGGAGAGAAGAATAAGGAGCTGTAGATGATCTGGCAGATGCGAAGCCTACGAATTCCATCAATTCCAGATGCACATAAAGATTGAGGGAATTGATCACGTACTTTGATCTCACGATCCAGCTCCTCGAGATGAGTCTGTGTAAATTCTTCCTTGACTTTGGTGTAGGCCCTTTGCAGCGCATCTGCGAGGTCGTCGTGCGAATTTATACGGGCTTTCTGGGCGTGACTGGAATGAAATCAATAAAACTGCACTGCAATACGGAGTAATGAGCGTACCCACTGAATACACGATCCATAGCAGTCATATCTTGGCTCACGCCGCCTTTGGCCTTATACTCTAAATTCTTCGTGACGAAATCCACGGCAGTTTCGAAGTTCTTTTCTTCATCGCCATTGGGAACAAGGCCTGTGATTTGGGTGACCAAATCCTGACTGAGAGGCCCAATGCGAGGATTCGGTCTGTGGCCTGTCCCTGGTCGAGTGGAAAGACGCGAGGAGGGACGATTGGATACCCGGGATGTTGGGCGAACAGAAAGGCTTGAAGAGGGTCTTTGTGAGAGACCAGAAGGGGGACGCAGTGACACAGCCGACAAAGGACGCTGAGATGCGCTTGAAGATGGACGCCGTGCGGGCTCTGAATTAGATGCTCGCATCTCAAGTTGGGGTCTGCCTTGGGTCTACTAGAAAGAGCTGTAATCCGGGGGATGAACGTTTGAACAGCCTGTAGGATATATTGCGCGCAAGTTCCAATATAGTTTAGGATAAAGTATCCAGCGGGCACATGCTGGAGCAGGTATTTCAAGCGGATTGTCTCAAGATGATTGTCGCGATGACAGGATGGGTGTTTCGCGTCGCGTGAGGTCACGCGTTTGAAACTCCGAGTCCGCAAAACCATTCTACCTACTTTCTCCCCTCTCAACTGCACTGCTCCTAATGGCCAGCAGAGCACTTCTGCGTGGCCTGAGGGCTTCAAGCTCTCTATCCTCGCGGTCATATACTACACAGGCGCGAACCTACACTCCACGAGCCACCACTATCAAGCCCTCAACACCAAATTCCGCCAAGGCTCTTGCAAGTACCGCAACACCGGGTGCAGGCAATCCACATATCATCGAAACTTTGCCTTCTACAGCACATGAAATTGACGTTGAAGCTTCTGTGGAGCCGTTAAGCGCGTTGCCAGAGGCTCCTTCGGGTAGAGAGGTTGTAGGCACAGATTGGTCGAAGAGCTACCACGGTCTCTCGTCGCAGGCATTTTCCAAGGATGTTGCCGACGTACTGTTGGCCCCTTTAGACCCGTTGGATGTAGAGATGAAGCCCGGTACGTAAATAGTTCTCTAGCATCGAACATCTCGTTTGTTGGAATAAAAGTCTGACCTCTCCTTAATTCCTAATAGACGGCCTCATCTATCTGCCTGAGATCAAGTATAGACGGGTGCTCAATAAAGCCTTTGGTCCTGGTGGCTGGGGTCTGGCTCCTCGCAGCGAGACGAACGTTGGTCCCAAGATTGTGAGCCGAGAATATGCGCTTGTTTGCCAGGGGCGGTGAGTTGTTGCTTGCTCCCATCATTGCTTTTGGGCAGGCTCCAACTTCATGCGGGCTGATTGTTATCTTTAGCTTGGTTGCTATTGCACGAGGCGAGCAGGAATATTTTGATCCCAATGGCATCCCTACCGCCACTGAGGCATGTAAAAGCAATGCTCTCATGCGCTGTTGCAAGGACTTGGGCATTGCTAGCGAGCTCTGGTGAGGCTAGATGGTTGCTGATAGCGCAAAACCATGCTTATACCTTTGGCGCTGACAGGGATCCTCGATTCATTCGCGAGTTCAAAGCGAAACACTGCATAGAAGTATTTGCGGAGCATTTACCAACCAAGAAGAAGTATTTTTCAATCTGTTATTGTTATGCAACAATCGCTGATCAATCAATACTACAGGAAGAAACTCTGGAGGCGTAAGGATCAGCCGAAATTCGAGTATCCTTACAAGGAGTAGAGCACGTTTGGAAATACTCTTCTCAATTATATCGCAATTAATTACTGGAAAATGCATGCTCCTCTCAATATGCCCATATTTGTGAAATGGGCAATAGTGAAATAATGTGGTATGGAATAGAATGGATACTAACCCGAGGATTGATGAGTAGTACATAAATGTCGGTAACAGAGCCAATGAAGTGGGGGGCAATGGAAGTTTTAAGTAAATGATCATACAGCATCTGAAATATATAATACATATAGCAATAGAAGGCATCAAACCAGTCCGTGGACAGTCACTATTCAACGTTATGCCTCTAATATCTTCGCAACGAGCTCTGGAATCCAGTTGATTAGTTTCGTTGCCCCAACCCTGGGGTTCACGAACTGGAAGCTGGATGCGAGCCCACGCATGCCTAGCTCGTCTAGAGCCATCAGATGAGCCTTGCTGGGCCCTTGGGTCACTTCGTCCACAGTGCCAATCGTAGATGCGGAATTGCGGAGAGTAGCCAGTCGATCAGAATCCCCAAGCGCAATACGAAAAACGTGGGAGACGGCTTTGATAATATTTCCGTTTGATGAATTGGCAAATATATATTTGACTCTCTCTTGAAGACCGTCATATCTGCGTATAGTCATTCAGTACGCGAGTTCAAGAGAGAAATAGTTAAACGTACGCCATCGCAACGACATCTGGGAAAACGCCCCCAACATCGGAGAGCAAAGTCCAGAGTATCTCGTCCTCCGTCTCGTCTCCCTGGGCGTTAGCTATCATAGCACCCACAAATGAAACAACCAGCAGCGCAGTGGCCTCGTCTTCTATACCGAGGAAATCGATGGAAATACGCGGTACACTATCTTCTCTGTCCAGGTCCCAATGTCCTGGCACATTGCAACTCTCTACTAGTTCCAGGTATAATTGAGGGGTTTTTGAAACGGGTATTAAAGCGAGGAAATAGCCCAAGGCTTCTGGGTTGATCGAGCCGGTCGCTGGATGATCTGGAGGAGGGCTGTGGCGCACGGTGACCTGCAGCAGGTTGCGGAGCGCTGTTTCAGCGCATTCTTTGAGGCCGGAATGACGAATGGCCTTGAATATGATTGCCGAAAGAGAGAATGAAAAACTGCTTTCGAAGGATAGTCCAAGTAAATGATCTAATTGATCCAACGTGTCTTCCAGATGCATGCGAGCGTCATATAAGATCTCCGGCACCGTATGGGCGCCAAACGCTTGGTGTTCTTCCAAGACAAGAAGAGTTTGCCTCAGAAGCTCAGTCGCCTGAGAGTAAAACGCGATGTGACTTGACTGCAGTAGCGCCACAGCTAGCCAGAACAAAGGCGCCGTGTATTTCGAGTTGGGTGAGAGCGCTGGGACAACCTGGCATATGCACCGCAACATGCATACCACAGAGGCGGTCTCGGTATCGCTGCACTTTGCTAAGGCTACTTTGAATGCAACCACGATCTGGTACATGAAATCGTCGTCAACGTCCGATGTTGCCAGAGAACCTAGGGCGATGAAAGCGCGAGACTGAATTGCAGGCGAATGTTGGAAAGCCATCGACGCGATGAGACCTATCCACCGGGCTTTCCACGCGTTGAGTAAACCTGTGGAGTTATCAATATTGGTAGGGCAAACGACACTCCTGAAGGATGACGTACCATTGGTTCCAGCAGTCACTTCCATAACACGTATAAGCAGCGCAGTTAGTTTCTCTTGAGTCTCGAGGAAATCTCTGTCATTGGTGGGGTCTGCCAGGCAATATTCCGAAGAGGAATTTGTGCGCGTCAAACCAAAAAGGCGTAGGATTGGTTCTGTCGTGAACTCCTCCAGGAGCAACAGTACGCTGGAAGAGTCGCCCCCTTCGCCGTATGAGCCATATACCGATTGTAGATAGTTGAAAATGATCCCATACACAGACTTCCGGACGAGAGTAGGACCTGTGCCGCTGATTAGAGTCACTAGGTGCACAATCTCCGGGATATAGAGTTGAGTATGGATAACTGGTTTGTTATGGTTTCCAGCAACGAATGCCAACCGTGTCAGCGCCGCGATTTCCAGCCAGTGATAGTTGTCCTCTAGATTTCGAGTTGGTTTTAGCGCAGTCTTTGCCAGAATCTGCAACCATGATTAGCATCAAACGTGTACTCCAAAGCAAGGTGTAATCACCTTGCGTAATTTGGCGAAGATCCTGCCCCGAACTATGATGGGAGACAATGAAGCGACTGTCCGAGCTACAACTTCACAACGCTTAGAACCTGCCCCTCCATCGATCGCCGCGCGCATCAATTCGTCTAACACGACATTGACCAATGTAACATCAAGCTGGGAAATCTCCGACCAAACATACTTCTGCAGCATAGACAGGATCTGCAGATTGATGAGAAATCATTTGCGATGAACCATTCTTTCACGTACACCGTGGTCTGCGGTAGTCAAGTCTACCAGCAAGCGTATGACATCCCTGAGTTTTGCCCCGGAGTGTTCGTAAAGAGGGCTTGAAGGATCGCAAAATTTTGCAAGATTAGGAATCCATGGTCTCATATATTGTAGGCAATTGATCCTTTGCGCGGGTATCGCTTTGTCCATCCCAGAAGCTACTTCCGTGATGAAGTCCAGGGTCATTTTGGGTACGAAATTCGCCAATTGATGACTAATCTGGTTCACGAATGTATTTGGATCTTCTGGGATGAAACCAGCTGGAGACAGCGTTATCAAGCTGAAATATGGTGAAACAGGCGAAAGGACCGCACCTTCGCATGTAACCATGGGCTGCTTGTCAAATCCTATGTGCGTGCAAATAGCCCCAAGAAGATCATAAGCAGCACTTCTGAGCTCTTCTTCCTCAGAATCAATGTTGAGCAACCCAATATTGAGCAGAGTGGCTGACACATCAGAGATCTGAAGGCCACGGTCCACAAGAGCAAGTTGACCATCTTGCATCTGGCTTTTGGCCATCCGGATGGTCTAAACAAGGTTAAAAAGCAGGACGAGACAATTGACAATGCAACTTGCCTTCACAATTGTTTCTCGCATCGTAGAAGAGAAGTACAAAGTAACGCCCTGCCGAATCCGTCGAATGATAAATTCGAATGGGTCTTGACCAGTTGAGACGTTGTATATGTCGTTGACATCCTTCAAATATATGATCTCCGTCGATCTACAAGCAAGAGAAGGTGACAAAGGCTGTGCTTTGGCCGAAGTTATGCGAATGTGGGTGACGCCCACCGCCAATCTAACTGGCATTCGCATTTGATGGGACTGTCGCATGGTAGCGTCTCTGAAGACTTCCAATCGCTCGTCCTCAAGTGCCACTGACGTTGATGAAGAAAGTCATCAATAACGATGTTGAAGAGAGTAGATGACACACACCAGGGTGGCTCAGATAAGGAGTGCATTCTTCTGGGATGTGTTCAAGTAGCTCGGCCACAGTCGAATATGCCCTAACATTACCGGATAGAGGAGTACCTACGCAAGCAATTGTTAGCTATCTTGCATAATTTGGTTTGAACCTCTTACCAGCACATATGTTGTACAACTTGCGCAAATATCGATGAGCTGCCGCATTCGGGTTGAGAATATAAGTGGTCTTGAATCGTTCTCGTACATCTGAAGGAATAAGCTCAGCACACATAGTAAGCCATGTGAACGGCATTTCTGATGCGGAGGTAAAAGCAGTGCAATCCAGAATGACGCTAAACTGTCTTTCGCCGTAGGCTTCCAGAGTCTAATTTGCAAGCGCTCTTGTATCAGGAAGTCACTCGAAACTGCTCATGGAACTACCACATGCCTTGAAGATGTGAAATATGAAGAGCTCGACATCCATTGCCTCGACGTCAATATTGCACAGACGGAGCACAAACATGGGAAGAGAGCCCTGCTGATGGTGTTGAATTTCAGAACATTGCTCAGGAAAACTATTGCGTACCTCTGATAGGTCCATTTCAACGAAGATATCTCGCATAGAGTCTGAATTGCGATGCATGTACCGCTCCATGAGGCTAATGTAGCCCGGATGCTGGTCGCGCCGCAAAAAAGAGTACTCAGGCACTCTCTCTGGTGATCCCATGCCAACCCTCGCTTCGCAGAGCTTTACCCATGTGAGTTTAGCATCAGGTGCGGAGTCAGCTGCGTTGATTGCATTCCCTCGACTAAGAAGCTCCTTGCCAATCTTGTCACCGTGCTTGTGGAAGAAGCGATGCAAAACGATAGCATCTGTCTCGTCTGCAGTTGTTCCGAGCCATTCATCTGTTGACTCATCAGCCGCTGCGTTGGCCGCAGATTGTTTCTATAAAACCAAATCAGTACTACGACTCTATGCCAAGAATTAAGGTTAATTTAATGCTCTGACATTTAGCTCGCTTAGGTAGCGCGTGATGTCCACTATGTGTTCTTTCAGAAAGTCGTTTAGACCTGTCATGTGTTGTTCTTTGCCGAAAAAAATGTTGTTGGCAAGATTTTGGATGACTTTGGCGATCACCATCAAACCCTTCCTGATGACTTCAGTGTTTTCCTTGGGCAGCTCAACATCGACGATCGACGGTGCTACGACTGCGGGGGATATAAACCTAGAATACTTGAGATGAATCACTAGTATTACCGCTCACATCACGCACCGTAAGAAGATGAACGCCCCAAGAGCAGCAAACTTCGACTCGGGCCAGATCTCTTGTCTAGTGCCAAGTCAGTAAGTCGCACAATGATAGCCACATGGGAAGAACTAACACAGATTTTGCTATATGGGCACAGACCTCACGGAACATCCTGCCAAAAAGTAAATCCCCATATAAATGTCAGTGATAAGCAGTGGTACCCACGGAGGAATGGTTTTCACTGAAAGTGTGATGATGTCTAAGAACCCTGAGGCGATTGCCTCAACATTCTTTTGATTCTCATGTACATCCTGGCCCATGGCTCTGTCCGGGTTCAGCTCGTAACTATGACCTGGCGGCATCTTCGCCATCATTTCGACGAGAGGTGATATCAAACTCCTGAGATAATTGTACCCGTGGATCTTGGCAAAAGCCGACAGGAACCTAGTAGTTGTAGAGTTCCCACGGAATAAGGACGCATCATTGTCTACAATCGCATAATTAGAGAAGCAACACAAATTTTAGCAAACACTTACCGGTGTGAGCTATCTCCCGGTCAACCATGAGTTTCACTAGATTCACTAAAGAGGAACGGGTATCGAAAAGATCCATGAGAAGCGAAATGATCACATCAACATCCGACGAAGGGCAAATATCGCAGATAGCGAGGGCGAGGAGCATCTAAACAAAACGTCTCAATTACAGTCCTGGCCGATACTGACGGACTCACATCGGGTGCCTTGACAAGCTACTCGGACTGCTTTCAATACGAGAGACTATTTTGGCAATTGGTAGCACTGACCGTACACAAAGGATCCTGCTTAGGTGCATGAGAAATTTTTATCGGATCGAATGTGGTGCCTTGTTTGAGTACACGAGCAAAGACGCGAGAGAATATAATGCGTTTGCGAGGATCTCCATCATGCGCAAGAGGTAGACAATGCTTGACGCCGATTTCGGTATTTGCGCGAATGAGATGCGCTAGTCCAGCGATAACTAGCTCCTGTAGTTCGGCCTCTTGCTCAAATGACGTAGCTCTCTGAGTGGCACATCAGCACGGCAATGATAACAGCCTATTCAATGTTTACCTTGTGCGAGAATGGCGGGTCGTAACTGTCACTCGGAGGCTGATGGTTTGCTTCAGCTTTAACGCCAGCATACTGGCAAATTCGCGGATTACTCACCAAACTTCCACGATGATTGGGATGTAAACTTTTCAGCAACACTGTGGAGTATCTTATGAATAGCCTTGCAACATTGTGGCTGGTGCCGTCCGCATTGTGCGCATCTGAAACGCGCAAATCGAGATTTTTCATGAGACTAACCGCAGAGCGGATGCAGGCGATGTTCAGGTTGCTCTGGTGATTAAAAATATCAGCCTCCGCGGTCTGATGATGGCAAGTCAGCAAGAAAGAATACAAGTGATTTCACTAAACTGACGATGCTAGTATCTTGTATCCAATCCATGATCATGTCGACGATTTCTTGTCGCGCAGTGGTATCGCTACGCAATATTAAAGTGTCCGTTCGCTCGCAGATAGAGTCACAAAGGGCGCAGAGCTTGATTCGGATGCGATGTGAGACAGGATTGTTGTATCGAGCGATAAAGCCTGTAAGCGTGACCAATGTTTCGCTGATATCAATACCTCCCACCTCCTGTGGAGGTATATCGGGCTTGTCCACTAACATCTTGAGAATGACAGTGAACTGGCGAAATATCAGTGTCCATAATATAGAATATGAGAGCACTACCCACTTGATCAAGGAATGTCCCAAAAGGCTCTGAAAATTCCTGGTGAGCTCCAGCTGTAATTTCATGGGTGACTCTGTCTCGCGATCGTTAATTTCGGTTTCCCTGGGCCAAAAAATATTTCTTACTCCTCCAGATGTTTGAATAGTACCCCATACAAAGAAGGGCTCAACTCGGAGCCCAGGGCCTCTCGGGCGACTTCACGAACTCTCGCTGAATCTGCTATCAGAAAATCTGTAAGCTCCTTGACGAAACGCTCCACCATCGACTTCGGGTTCTTCAGCGTGCGCATATCGTCGGGCAAAATCTGTGCAGGCACGATGGCCTGCAAAGCCGCAGGATCAAAGTCTTCTTGACAGCAAACCCCACTAAACGCGGCTAAGAATAAGGTGAGGTTACGCCATTGCATGAAATCGTCCTGAAAAACTATGAGCATGAGTTGGGAAGGGACAGTATCTGAGGCTGACCTCTTGAGACATTTGCGATTCACGACGTGGATATGTGCTCTCAGATGTATTCGCCAGGGGTGACTGTGCGATGTTGGCACATAGATCGTTCCATCGCCAAAAACACTCTTCCCATACGGCTACATTGGTCGCTGAATGGCATGAAAGAGAGCGGATCAGCTTTCGCATGCGCTTCTGCTGTTCTGCGCGCCCTAAACCACCAATTAAGCACTGCTGTTATCTATTTCAAGGAGCTGAAAGGCGATACCGAAGACGATCACGTTTGGATCTCCCAATTGCGTGTACACGCTATGACGTTGCCGTCGATCTTCCTCTGCAATACCAGGATTGGACGGAGCATCAGCTTGCATTTCCGCGATAGCGATGTATCGTAGGGCTTGTGCTGCGAGATGAGCGACACCCTTGTCTACCGAGGTGAGAGAAACCAGCAAGACCACTTCTGATAACGCAAATGCGGGAACGCGCCCATTGTACTGCTGGAACTTCAAGACATGCGCAGCCTGACGTTTGGGTGAGTTTGATAGGCACGGAGCTAGGGAGGCTTAAGGACTCACTTTGCTTTTACGACAGTACATTCCAATGAAACAATAGACATCGTTTATCCACAACCTCTGTGCTTCAGTATCGGTCCGCGCAGAGAGTAAATGCGTCATAAGCGCAATCAAGCACCCCGGCCTACATGCACGCCGTTAGCAACAATAGGAAGAGCGAGCAAGGGCTCCACTGACACAGCAAGGGTAACATATCTCGAAAGGAGATCGAAGTACATCTCTGCGGGCGTAATGGTGAACAGCATCTCAGACATTGCGATGAGACTGGCTGCGAATGAGATCTTAATCGTTTTGTCAATGGCCGCGGTGTAGATCTTCAGTGAGGCTCCAATGAAATCCTCGATCTCCGGCACTTGATAGTCGGACATATGCATGTTTGGGTGGGTACGCCATAAGGCCAGTATCGACAGCAGAAGCAAGTCACGGTCTGAGTGCGGTGATGTGTTGCGGCGTGCTTTAGGGCGCGGCGCTGATCGCTTTGGGTTGCCATACTTGTCTGCTTCGTTGCGACGACTGGCGGCAGACTGGCGGTAGATAAGTATGGCAACAGTGGATAAAGCAGCTGGGCCGCACCTTGTATATACTGCGGAACCGACGCGCGGTAGCCTTGGCCAAGTTAGCTAAGGGCTGCGGATTGCGATTTCGATACCCCTGCAATAAAATCAGCCAAAGTGCCCAACCTACAAAGCAAGAAGAAGATAGATACTTCGAGAACTAATGTCGTGGCAGCTCTGGCGGCAACGATCTTCACAGCATCGGAGCGTTCAGGCTCAAGGCATGTCAGGAAGAGGGGCATTGATTCCTCTTCAGGGATGAACCGAAAGGCCGTGGAGAGTGCTTCTGCATATATGCCAATATCGATGTCTTCGGTCAACTCCCAAAAAGGCTTGCCTTGAATTTTGTACAGTGATGTCTATTTGGGATGTAATCAGGCCGAGCAGTCACATAGAATAACAACACACGCACCTTGATCTCATGAGCTATGTCTGTCCCGATTACGCGCAGAGGGACCTCGCCGTCTGGCGAGACTCGCCATGCTACCTTACACATGTCCATTGCGCATATGAGGGCGGTCTCCGAGAACTTGGATGCAGTATTGGCATGCTTAAGAACCTCTTCCAAAAACTTGTGACCCTGTCACAGCACATCAGTGAGCCGCAGAAGCCGACGATTCCACAAGCAGGGACACGAACCTTCCCGTGCCCCTTCTGTCCGCTGTAATGTCCGGTTCCAAAGTGATTTATTTGGAAATCCAACGAGAGATGTTCCGAGGAAATGCAGCTCAGCAAAGTGAGCGTTGGCCACATGTCTTTTTCTGCACCAACGCGCATCGTATGTAGAACCTCAAAAGTACGCTCGGGTGCGCCCTCCATCCGGCCGCGATTCCTGATGGCATCGTTAAACTCTTCGGGAAATAAGTCGATCCAGTTCCAAATGGCTACGCGTAATGGGCGCGCAACTGCCACTTGTATGTCTTGTTTCATGTTTATCAATAGCGACGAGAGCACTAGGATGCAAGATGGGATGAGATGCAGGAGCTAACAGGGTTGCTTAAACAGAGCAAAAACCTACCTTGAAGTACTTGAATGAGCTTGGACCTGTCCATAGCGCTGTGATTCATCAGTTGCAAGTCGATTGTGTCCGGATTCTCCTCGGCAGTGATTGACAAAGTGTCCAACTTGCTCCGTATCCTCGCAAACACCACCGGCCAATTGCTCGCCGACAAATGACGAATAATTAGGCCTGCATATTTTCCGATTTGCTTGTTGAGCGAAATCGTGCTTTTCACTATGCTCATATGTGTCTTGCTAAATTGTAGAAAGTGTGGGGCAATCGGAATAGGCGTGCCCATACTCGCAGAGCCAGTCCTGGCCGATCCGAAAGACCCAATGGTGTTGGCGGAAGCTTTTGGGGAGAGCGCGGATTCGGGGGCATCATGGGTATAGAATGCAGAAGAGGGCGAAGTGTCGGGGACGTCGACAGACTCGAAGTCGGAGAATGACGAATCGAGCGTGAGAAGTGTCGTGGATAGAAGTCGCCCTTCGAAAGGCGTTGTTTGTCGTAGATAAAGCACGATCACGCTAAGGATGTACTGAGCACAGCGCTCGTCAAGAGCAAGAGGCTCCATTCGCCTTTCTAGACCACTGCGTGGTTTCTTGTCCGTGGTTTCTCTCCCTGGGGAGAACCCGCCCACTTCGTTGCCAGGTGCGGCCAAAGCCATCGATAAGACTTTTAAGACGAAGAGTTGTGATTGGAGGACCTCAACGCTCATTTGACCAGTCAGGTCCGCCTTCTGTACGAGAGGTCGATTGACATCACCCAATGTCACCAGCGAGATTTCAAGCTTACCTGGGCAAGGCCTTCCAGCAGTCCGCTTAACGAGTACGCGATGATGTCCATAGAGTCGTGACAAAGTTCCACCAAGGCCTTCACAGCCCTCATGATGGCTTTATCCCCTTCTATATGATCCAGTGCAAGTCCGGAATTACTAGGGAGCTGGGAGATGATACATGAGCACACGCGATGAGATGCAAAACATATTGCCTTCTGTCACGCCGATCATTTGACAAAATCAAATATACATACCTGGCTCTTGATCCTATTTATTAAAGTCTGAACTACTTTTTGCTGGGGTGTCGGGGAATTGGCTGAATAATTTATAGGCACATTCTGGCTCGAGATGTTCATGAAATGAGCCTCCGGTTGCCGGTGCGCGGCGCGAGATGTCCCAGCTGATGCTTGGGCATGACTATGTGCCACAGACGCGGACGGTCGTCGTGAAGGCATGGCCTCGTCGTGCTCGATCCAGGATGTGTGCTGACCGCAATGACAAGTCCTATAGCTCGCGCTCAGAGGCCCTCAGCTCGTGGAAGCGTGATTTTGTCAGATTTCTGTGGATGGAAACGCGATGCAAAGATCCACGAGATGGAGTAAGAGAAGACAATACGCAATGAGGTGTGCACCAGAGGCTCAACAGACGGGTCAGCGATATTGACCGGACCTTTTGTCTTTTAGGATAAATACGTTATTTGAGCACATGTTCAAACCTTGACCGCACCTAATGTTGTCGCTCATCTTGACAAATCTTTTCACAACCATATCACTTATGTCTATGCGCATGCTTGATTATTGATGAGAGAAATCCTGACTTGCGATACGAGCAAAACGACTAATGCATATCTCCTGAAGCCGGCGAGCACCGGTCCGGCAGCTAATATCAATATTAATGGTTTTACGAGACTCGGATAATGTTGAGCACAAAACTATGCATCTCGCCAATAAAATACAGATCAGCGCGGCTAGGCTACGCTCTATTGCATTTGGCATCGGACTTGTAGTACTGATGCGCCTGTGCGTCAATTGACTGATCGACAAGCAAACGATACGATTTCCGAGCTAAGTTCCTTCTATCGTGTGTGTCGAAAATATTTGCAGAGTAAGAACAATTCTACATTTGTGGTAATTATTCGCAAGTCACACGCTGTAGAGGCGTTGAGAGTGTGCATATCAGGTCTGGCATTGTCTATATGTATATGTGAGCCATTGGCTAGATGTTCTACCCACTACATCTGGGACCTCCTGTAGTATCAGCCCGCATGAGCCGGCTCGGGCATCATTCAATCGCACAGCCTCTTTCCGAAACCAATGGCATGCCTGTGGCGGCCAGTAATTATCAACCCAGCGGAAACCAATCAAGCAATCAAGCATTTTTCTTGAACTTTCGAGACCATTTGAAGGTTCGAGCTTCAAGAGTGATTGATTTTAATAAACTGCGTCGCTGTGATGAATTACTCGACCGTTTCGTGTCTGTATCATCAGAAAAGCACCAACAATACTAATATTGCACGAAGTGTGCTAGGTGTGAAATCATTTGTAGCCAATACGATTGTGCACCGCTAGTAGAGTGACCGATGAAAAGGTGGGTGTATCGTACAACAATGCCACTCCCTTGACCGTAATCTTGTGCAATAGCGGGATTGTTTGGGCCACCTGATTGATCTTGACACGGTCGGTAATCTGGAAATAAATATTGGTTAAGAAAGTCGACAACATGGTTCGAGCAGGATCGGCCTGAGAGCAGCAGAATTTGGCCCTTAGCCGCTGAGGCTAGTACTCGATGTCGGCGACGTCTGCGGACCGGATATGAACAAAGGAACTGCCCAGAGCTGATCTAGATTTCCTGCACAGCTTTGTCATTCGATATTCAGGTGCCCAGTCGCACCCGAGAAAATATCAGATCTCGGGCTGCCAAATTGAAAGTAGATCCTGTGCCCATTGTGCCTATAAACGGCCAGCTGCCTTTTACTATTTCACAAAATCACATCGCGGAAGCGATGGTGCATTCGCAGGAGTCATCTCAGGCCCCGAATAGATGTCAGAATGGAGAAAATGGTTTTTGAGGAGATATTGAGCCGGTAATCAATGCACCGGAGTGCTATAAGGAGGGAAACGACATGACTGGGCGCCATAGTTTAGACTATAGCATGAGACACCCTGGAAGATGCGATTCGCTGCTGAAGTAATGATCGACGGTGCACTCGTTAATGGGTGTGCACATGATTTCGACGTAGTGTCTCACCTAACCATCACCAACAGTGCAGTCGATTGGTTCTGGTCATACAGGACCTCACTTTCCCAAACGGTGATGATCGTTTGTGTGCGGTACGGGTTCTGTGCTTGACAACTTGACTCTCGAGCCAGAGAGAGGCATCATCTGGCATGATGGTCGTCCGATACTTGGGTTTGTACCTTCCCGGATTGTTAGCTTCCGGTGCCAGTCATTTTTGGAATATGTAGCGAGGTGTGAGCTTTGAAATAAGAGTGTCAAAATACAGAAACCGTGCATAGTACAACTCACGCGTAATAGGCGAACAATGGGCAAAATGACTCAGTTGCCACTGCGGCAGTGATGGTCGCTGGGAAGGAACCGATAACACCTCACATGCGGAGGCTAGGTTCAAGCTCAAGCAGCTGGTTCTGTTATCTGTTGCATTGGCGTCTCACACAGCATCCAGACATATATGTGAGTAATCGCGGTTCGCACAGCAGACGAGACAATTCAGTGCAATCTCAGTCTTAGCGAATGATAATATTGCCGAAGCAGCGGATGAAGTGGCTCACGTGGCGCTAAGTGAGTCGCGCCGGGGACCCACAACCACCCAAGGTTGAGAAGTATACGTACGGCGAGCAGGGGAGCTTGATTTAGCCTTTGTCTCCGAGATCTACGTTTGCGTTGTTGACTCTTCACTTTTGCATTGTTCGCCTGGCGAAAGATGTGGCACCGCTGCTTGCATTGTCCTTGATAACGCGCGGGAGGACTAGATCTGGCTCGCGCAGCCCTGGATCTGACGAAATGACTGATCTCATTGAGGGGACCATATGAATGCATGTCTCCAAACAAAGAGTAGAATGCAACCCGGTCGAGGTCGTTCGCAAGTTGAAAATCGCTCGGTGAGTGGCTCGAGCATCTAAATGGGCTGCCGAACTCCGCAAACTGATATTAGATTATGCCGACGGACACCGCAGAATTCGTCGCCCTCTCCATCCCTCTCCCCCATCAACCTTCTCCACTCTCAGGGCATCCTTCTCACCGTTATTCTACACGAACCCAACTTAAGACCTCTCGCCTCCTCCTGCATTGTTTCGCTGTCGTGTCGTTGTCTTCTATTCTCAGCTTAAGAAGTCGTTGCTGTCCCAGTCCATCTTCGCATCGTTATTGCTGCGCTTTTTTCTCCTATTTTCCTTCCGCCTTCCTTCCGCCTTCCCTTGCCCACTTTGTTGAGCTGTCGAATTCTATTTTGGACCAGTTCTCTCGAGTGTTATCGAGCTTTTCGCTTACTATTTTCTCCTAAATCCCTCGACGTTGTTATACCGCAATATTCTGTCTCCGTTTCGTTTCATTCAGTCACTCTACACCCCATTCGCAGATCACTGGTCTCCCATTATGTCGCGGGCTGAATCTCATGACAACTACGACCTTCCCCTAGGCCTAGCCCACACATATCGTTCCGGGCCCAGTACGCACAACTTCCAGCACAACACAGGCTCTACACTGGGAGAGTTCTCTTCCATGGAGAGGAGAGGATCTCAGGGAATGGGCTACACGTCTTTTGCCTCGCCAATGCACCCGTCGGTGCCGCGATCGATTGCCAGTCTCGATCAACAAGAATATAATATTCTCGGAGTCAACGATAATTGGTTGGTGGCGCCAAACAGACATAATCAGCTTCAACAACCACATCTCCCTCTCCAACCACAACATCGTGCTCCTAACTCTCATCAATCCCATCACTCTCATCTTTCCAACGTCGGGAACAGCATATACACCCCCCAGCCTGCTTATAACGAGCGTGACGGGTACATACTTCGCAACCCCCCTTCCTCCTCTCCCCAGAACTCTCATTCGTTTTCGTCTCAGCCCGCCGCTCCCGCCGCTAGCGCAAACAACTCGAACAATCGTTCAACCCTGTACTGGGGCGATCTAGAACCTTGGATGGATGAAGAGTGGGCCAAACGCGTCTGTGGAATGATGAACTGGGATACGGTCAACATCAAAGTACCTCATCCTCAGCCAGACCCCGTCTCGGGTCAGCAAGCCAACAACCCTGGTTACTGCTTCTTGACGTTTCCTTCACGCGGGCACGCCGAGCGAGTCATGAACCAAGTCAATCCCGGGACCGGCGGGCCCATGACGATGCCCAACTCGACCAGACCTTTTAACATCACCTGGGCCGCGTCTTTGCCCACCACACCGGTATCGCCAGCCTTCCCTGTGGCGGGTGCTACAATAGGAAGTGCGCAGCAGCAGTATCCCAAGGAGTACAGCATCTTCGTGGGCGATCTAGCCCCAGAGACTTCGAACTCTGATCTGGTTGCTGTGTTCCGCAACCCTGTCCTGGGCCTCAGGAATGATAGGGAGCCCAAGTTTATTCGCCCCTTTTTGAGCTGCAAGAGCGCCAAGATCATGCTTGATCCCGTCACTGGTGTGTCGAGGGGCTATGGCTTCGTCAGGTGAGCGCATATAAGTGGTTCGCTAATACCATATCTAAATTTCGGTAAAGATTCACGGATGAATCGGATCAGCAACGAGCATTGATTGAGATGCATGGTCTCTACTGCCTCTCCCGTCCTAGTAAGTTCCGCCTACTTCGTTGAATCAACTTTTCAGACGCTGAATATCAAACCGCAGTGCGGATATCACCCGCCACGGCGAAGTTCAAAACGCCACAGAATGCTGCCGGTGTTGACATAGCCCAGATACAGGGTTCTTCACCTTCCAATACCCAAGACCAGGCGGTGACAATCGCTGTTCCTCTCCCGACGAACACCCTCAATACTAGCATTTCCGTACCAAATTCCGTGACCCCCTCTAGCTCCACATCATCTAACGGCACTACAATGTCCCCTTCTACATCGGGATCCTCTTCTCTCGGTGGCTCCAACTCAGCCCCTTCTCTTAGTTCCAACGCCACGACCAACAGCATATCCTCTGCGCTTGCTTCCGCCAGCCCCGAAGAGTTGCTCGGCTTAACTCCCCACGCCCTTTCGCAAATCACGGAAAATGTTGGGGCGAAGAAGTCTGAATATATGCAGATACAGCAATCACAGGGTGATGGCGATAGCCAGAATTACGGGGTCTCGGAAGAATCATGGAAGCATCATGTGCAAGCGCGTGCGATCCTTGGGAATCTCATGGGTCCCAATGGAGAGCAGCTGACATCGACTGATCCGTACAATACGACTGTGTTCGTCGGTGGGCTCTCGCCTCTCATTGGTGAAGAGACCTTGAGATCGTTCTTCGCACCCTTCGGAGAGATCCACTATGTAAGCTTCGATCACTTTTATACTCATGTCAAATATTGAACGCATGATAACAGGTTAAGGTTCCTGTTGGAAAGCATTGCGGTTTTGTTCAGTTCGTACGCAAGGCTGATGCCGAGCGCGCAATTGAACAGATGCAGGCCTTCCCTATCGGAGGTAGTCGTATTCGTCTGAGCTGGGGGAGGAGTCAATGTTTGTATTCCTCCATGATCCATTATTCATGCGCACTAAAACTTCCTTTTGCAGACAAAGCTGCCCAGGCTGCTGCCCAGGCGGCACAGAATACTGCGCTTCAGGCTCAGGTTCAGCCCCAGAGAATTCCCGCTGTCATTCCACAAATGACGGCTGAGCAGGCCCTGCAGCTTCTTCAACGCCTCGGCTTAACCGGGCTGCTGGAAAACCAGCAGAACACTAGCCCTCAGTCTTCAGAGCCTCGCCCCGGCAAACTTACGGCTAGCAGCACATTTGGGGGTTTCGAGCTGGAGAAGCCTCGCTTCATGTCGGGCATGATGGAGCCGCGTCAGAATCGGCCGCAAAAAGAGTCGAATTTTTCGCCTTTCTCTCCTGACCCCAATATGTATGAGAAGGCCGACCTGATTCCTAGGCACTACGCTCCTGGATCGGGCTTCGGAACGCTACAAACGCACGAATCGATGAAGGCCCTAGGAGACGGTAGCAACATCTCGCCCGGTTCATCCATGTCTCAGAATGGTCTGCAGCGCTTTGGCGGCTCTTATTTCACCGAGACGCGTCGCCGCGAGCCTGTCTCGCGACCTCACTCTGGTACCCCTACTGGCCTCAACAAGGACTACGACCCTATGTCCGACTTGAATGGCACGCTTGCCAGTCTGGACCTCGACCAGTCGACATGGAGGACGCCAAGAGACGATCATAATGAAGCGTTCCCCCAGTACAGGACGACTGCGTCTCCCCCAAAGCGCATTTCTCCGTCGCCTTGAATGCTCCTCAACAGAGCCACAAACACCAGGTCAACCGGTCTCTGCACCTCTTATCTTATCCACTTTTTCGATTATCAACACCACTACTCTTTCTGTTTACCCCGTCCCCTATCGTGCTATGCCTCAAATCACATACATATGTAAATATAGGATCATCGTGGACCATTCCCGCCACAGTACTATCTCAGACTTGTTATGTCGACTGCCAGCTATCCATTCTGTTCCGCTCAAACTACCCTTTCTTCGTTTGCTTTGTTAGCTCCAGTATACTGTCCCGCATCATAAAACATGTGCCAAATGTTGCATTATACCATATTCGCTTCTAGTGTCTACTTGGTCATCAGATAGTCTCTCTTCTATCCTTTGACTGTCATTGTCATTGTGTCAAACAATCCAATGGCTCGCCCGACTCCCACATGATCCGTAAATCCACAAACTTGTTGGTGCGCTAACTCTAAACAACTTGCTGTAAATGAGGGGACGTGCTGGTAGCTCTCTATGCTTTCGTCCGTCTAGACCGCCGAGGTGGAGGATCACTGTCTTTATCAACAGCTTTGCGTTTGAGGCGAGTATTAGGTTCTGGACTTCCCGCATCGACGCCCCCTTGACTAGCGTCCTTGGCTTTAGGCGCCTTTGCACTCTTCTCTCGAGCGTCTTTGCTCACTTTTACGGCATCCTTACCAGCCTTGCCTTTCCCGAAGTTCATTTCGTCCCATCCCCCGTTTTCAGCCATCTGCTCGATAATGGACCACGCCTCGTCGTTGACCCGCTGCACGCTCAGCCGCCCGCGGTTCACAAGGGCCATTGCTGTAGGAGACGCAGTGGTTAGCTGAGGTTGAAAGATAATATTCTTATTCTGCGAATGCGTTCACCCTTGATAGCTTTGATACCTGCCTCGCCTATGTAGCTGACCTCCTCGGGGGCTTCGGCCGACGTTGCTATATGGCGAAGCAAGGCCAGAGGTATGAAGTTTTTTGCACGTGAGGAGATGGTGACTTCGACCATGAACCACTTTGGGTTATCCTTGTCTGTTTTCTGAATTTCATGATTGTAAGCTTCACATGTTTGTATCTCACGCGCCTGGAAAGACTTTACCGCATCATAATAGGGGTGATTCGAATCCCATGCAGTATCTGTGGTCAGCTGGCTGAGTACGCGCAAGAATCACGTTCCTACGGCAGCTTACTGACAGTCCGGATATGCTTCCTTGGACACCTGAAAGATAACTCAGGATGCCGCCAAGGTTCTCATGATGAGACTCCACTGACCACTGCAAACGCCGCGATACCTGGGCATGGCAATGAGTTTAACCTTCGCATGAATTGTGAGACTTAGGAATGTTCTTGCCTGGTACTTTACAATTCGAATGGTAGAAGAGGACCTACCAACGCGCCCATAGGATATGTCAATGGAGTACTTGCATTGAAATTATTCGGACGGCAAAAGGCGTGCCTTATCACCGGGTTTCATCTCTTTCATTAGGTTCTTTGCCTCATGGTTTCGTACGCCTTCCCAAGGTGTTGTTTTGACAGCCTCGAAATCATCTACACCAAACTAATGAGAGCCGGACAGTATAAGTATTGTTCATCGCTTTGGTCAGATATGAGTTACCTTGACGTCTTTGCCTTTAACAACGCGCGAGTCAGGCTCTGCTTTCATCAGCCAGTATTTTAAAGACATATTTTTTGGGAAATCGATGCGATGATAGGAGTGATGAGTGCCCGCAACACAAGCTGTGTGGCTTCGAAGCTTGAGGCTATTTAGGTTTGAAATGAGGGTTTCGAGAGGGTTCAGTTAACTTTCCGGAGGCAGTACAGTCGTCTCCTCCAACGGTGACCCCTTGTTCCAAACATCCTCCAATTCTTCCACGAATCTTGCCTATACTGTATTTTCAGCGTCCTCTGAGGATACAAAGGCACGCCGTCCATTTCGCATGCACTGCAAGTGTCCCAAGAGACTAGCTGTGTTTAACAAGTTTAACTCAGCGTACGCTCCATCATCAACGCTCCATAGGCGCTTTCGATCCCCCTCCCTAGCGTGTTACGTTTCAGGTGGAAAGATCGAAGAACTAGTTTGAGCCAACCTAGTATGCATTCCGCAGCTGTGCCGTGACTACCTCAGCTTCCATATTTACACAAGCCTTGCGTCGAGAGAGGGCCCAATGATAGTCTTTCGGACATCATGCTGGTTGCCACTGACAGATTCTGATCTGAGGTGCGCTTGGGGTGTTGAAACTCGACAACCTGCGCATTATGGGTCATGTATTACTTCCGGATATCTGGACGGCGATTCGATTGAAGCCTATCGAAGCACATTGCCATCAAAATTGCCCTGGAAGCGATGGACAGCGAACATTATGATCGAGGGGTTGGGATGTGGACCTCGGCCAGCATTTGCTGCCCGGAGTTTGGGCAATACTTCTCAGCATCCAAGTAGCTTGTGTACTTAGAACGATTTCCGCCTGGCATCCCACCACCACCCACTACTGGATGTCTATTATTCAACCAAAAATGACCTCCCCTGGGCCTCCAATCGAGACATGGAGCGCGGTCATTACTCCTTTGGCTGCCAAACTCAATCTCACGCCTGAGCTGTCAAGCATCACTCTAGCCAATGTCCTTTCTGGTGAGACCTGCCAGCCAATCAGGTGCGTATCATCACCATTCTCGTTCGATTCAATTTAGATCAATAAGCTGGGGCATTTAGCTTGCCAGACTTTGAGGATTATCTTACTTATCGGGTGAGCATATACCTAGCAAACATTGAGTGCTGGTTCTCACTTCGCCCTTGCGAAGGAGTATTCTGTGGAGAATCTTCAGTTCGTAGTTTGGTATCAGGTACGTTTTACGATAAATGTCCCCCTCCGGGCTCCATACCCACTCTGACTTCAATATAGGATTATTGCAAGCGCTACTTGCGTCTCAGCTCACAATGTGATCTTTCCATCTTGATCCCTCATTTACCCAACCGTGCATCCCTGGAGCGTCGAACCACCGGTGCTGCCTTCCCGCCACCGATCGCGATACCAAGCTCGTCGAAACAACAGCTGCCAGATCCCACCCATGTATCTGCCATATCACCCGAATATCGTGCTTTCAGGAAAGAATGCATGGATATTGTCGCAACATTCGTGAAGGCAAATTCCCCCAAGCAACTGAATCTGGATGCTGTGGTACGCGATACGCTCATACGAGACTTGAGACATAGTACCCATCCGGACGTGGTGCGTTTAACGAATCTGCGTTGCTTCCAATTTGGCTCATGTTTGCAAAGTTCTTGCATGTATATCGAGAGGCATACGATACATTAGAAAGTAACAGTCTCTCTAGATTTATCGCACAAGCAACTGCGAACGTCAATTGGCAAAAGCAACTCTACCAGTGAGATATTTATCGCATTCGTCGGTTGCCTCCCTGACGCGGCCCCATCGACAGCTACATAGTCGGCGTAGTCTTGATTTTGATATCTCTGACAATAACCATAACGCTCATCATATGTGTTCATGTACCACCACAAAGTAATCGCGCGTGGCGGCTATTCGCTGTGCCATGGTGGACAGTCGGGTGCATGAGTTTGGGCTCATCTTTCAGAGGGCAAGCGGCGTTCATCAAATTTACGTGACATCTATCTCACAGGAGTCGTTATAACAGGTACTGCAGCCAAGTTGCTGGTCGAGGGAACTTCCAGATACGGTCCTGGGAGTTGCATGAGCATTCTCCGGATGAAGAATCATACACGCTCATTCAAAAGATTCCGCCGCCCGAGGTTTTGATCTCCGGGAGCCATTTGGACCTCGACGCTGAAAGTGGAGATGGGAATTCCATCGACACCGAAGAAAAACGCGCCATCGCCCCATTTGCGGATGAGTTCTGCAGTGACGCATCATCTGGACCGCTCACTGTTCCAAAAGTGTTTGGTCCGGAACGTGTCACGGTGGATCCCCGAATCAAAGCCTTGCATGCGCGTTTATTCTATGAGATGATTGCCTTCGGGCTTGTTATGACAGCGGTGAGTATCTCGACGGTATTGTCGACGAGCAGGCACGCTCATCAGTGTGAATTAAGGCTTACTCTGCAATCATATTCTCTGTCCCTGGCTGGCGTCCTCGCGCCTGACCAATTCGGATCCCCTGCCCTGTCTTGACTCAGACCAATATCCTGTTGTTCTGTAAATGTATTACAATTTGATGGTTTCTATTATCTTTTATATTGCCTCTCTGTTGAGGAAGCGGTCTATAAATCTCTCAGAGTGACCTGGTTCCTTCCAAGCCTTCAACTCATACACCGCATTGCGAATACCACGAATCATCTCGGTTCGAAGTGGGTACTCCTCGTCGCAAACGATTGGCTCTATCTGCTTAGATCAAGCAGCTGATCAGGCATTGACCTTATGAACAAAAGCATAGACTTTACCGCGACGGATGTGATACTGCGCCGACTATAATCGGCCGGAAACTTCAAGGACCACATGCCAGTGTATAACCATCGTGATAACGAGTGTCCACCTGAATCAAATTTGTTAAATGGGCCTGTGCTGTGGCTCAAGGACATAAGAGCCGCACGAACCAGCAGGATAGTGACCTCTTAATAAATAGATGTGAGTGTCTCTTGCTGGTACGCCTGTGCGTGTTTGGCTCATGATTCTGACTACCTTGACTCTTGTCAAGGTAAGTTCTTTGAGCCGGTCGAACAAAGCGAGTTCATCCGTCGGGTTTTTGTCTCCAGCTGGACACTTGACACGTTTGAAGAACTCCGTCACTTGCACAGGATGCTAAGGGTATTCAGCGTATCGTATTGATATAATGGATGGATGAGAGCGTACCTCAACAGAGTAAATATGACATTTGCGGTCGTTCTTGATATGTATGTCAATCCAGGCACCGGATTCGCTTGCCACAGCTGCAGCTATCCATATATTGTGAATCATCTTGAGGGGTAATAAGCATTTATTTCATGAATAGCCACGGGAATCACCTACATTGTTCCATGATTCACCAGAGAAGCTGGAGGCGTCGATTAGAAATATAGCATTTCTATCCGATATAGCTCCTCTGATGCGCTCTATTTGCTTCGAGTGGCCTATAATCTGCAGCTCCTTTATCATCGCATGGCACTGCCAGCGTGCGTGCTCCAATGCCTTTATTTGCTCCCTGGACGATCGCATATGATTACGAAGCTCGTTGTCGGCCATGCGTGCCACGGTGAGATCGTCATGCTGCCTGTCTTTTGACCGCTTGCGAGGCCACAGCGGGGGAAATCGAGAACGTCGTGGCTCTTCAGCCGAGCTGGAATAGACCAGCGGTTTCTCGTCGCCACCGAGAGAGCGGTAGTCCTTCTTCGTGCAAGCCTGATACCAAGATGGCGCACCTTTCGGCTTGTCTGTGCGAGCTGGGAAGTACCAAGATTCAGCCATGCTCTCGCTTGTCTTGCGCGATAGTGATTATTTCATGTTGTGAAAAGGCGAGCTTTTATACTCAGATAGAGCAGTGAGTATGTAGAGCAGTACAATGGCATAGGAGGGAACGAGTGTCTTCCCTCCTACGGGATGACTGTGGAAGACTACAATGGCATGAGATTCGTCTTTCTTCTCCGTTGGCGGCGGTGTTGGCGATCATCAAAGCCCGCGAGCAGCTATCAATTTATGCCCTTCCTTAGAGGGGCTGTACATGTATGATAACAAGGCGGACCCCATTAAAGAATTGTGGCAATTTGAAGGATCCAGAGAGCCGGGGGATAGCTGTACCGCCCAAATACAAGAGTTAAGAGGGAGAAGAAGGGCCCGGGCGTGGCACTGGCGACAAACAGTGACCACGTGGGCCCACCGCCATTTAACCTACCCTAAACTCAGTTTTGTGTTGTTTTCTGAACAGCCAATCATGCATCCAAGTCAATAGACTAATCTACAATACCGTTACAAAAGTGTAAGCCTAGAGTGTCGCAAACGGATTCGCGCGCTCGCCAACCCTTGGAAACGCATTCGTCCCCGCGAGCACGACTGTCTGCTTCTCGTGGCTGATATACCCTCGGATGAAGCCCTTGTAGATCATGTTCGCGACGTAGCACTCCGCCTCCTCCGCGTCGACGCTGATTCCCCCGAGAGACAGGGAGGAGTGGAACATCGCGATGGGGATGCGCGTGCTCTTCTGTGAGGCTACCCATCTGCCAACGCAAGTTCTCGTCAGCTGGGATTAGGAGTCTGAGGGGAAGAGAGAGGGGATGCTTACACCCGCCGAAACAGCCCACGTACGCACAGCTCACGTGCCTTCTCGAGCGTCAGCCACAGGTTGAGCTCAACCAGCCGCCGCTCCCACTTCTCGAGTGCGCGGTCGTACGAGGCGATGTCACCCGTGCGGATGGCTGCCTGTACAGAATCGGCTTCAGCAAAAAGAACCCTGCTTGAATATTCTGCCCTTACCATGAACGGTGCGTATAGCTCGTCAAGGACCGGGAAGCGCTGCATCAGCTCCCGCGAGGGTAGATGCCCACGGAGAATCCGCAGCGGTATAAGGAATGTCAGGATGCGTCTAGGAAGGGGGTTGAGAAAGTCGGCAAGGATAAAGCGCAATGTGAACGTGCTCTTGGTTGGCATGCGCCTCGATGTGGCAGTTATAGAATGCGGCGGTTAGCTCTGTCTCGGACTACGCCCACCACTACAGTCAGCAGATTATAAAAGGGAAAGGACGAGACGGGACGAGCCTTTGCGTAATCTTCATTGAGGAAACTTAACATGCCTGTGTAGTACCAGAACGTGACCTTCAAAGTTCCATTAGCACTTGGGCAGGGAGGATATCAGGTTCGCGCATACCTGGTGTGAGCGCGGGTAGAGCTTTAGATCCGGGATGTCCCCCGCATTCAGGGCACGCAGGATATTACGCGCGAGCGATATGCGTTTCACCTAGATTGAAGTAATATTATAAGTATATAGCTTCGAGAGGATCGCGGGTGCGGGAGGGCAGGGCTTACACGGAAGTAACATTTGAGCACGAGGCCGACAACATAGTACACACCCCATTTTCTGGAGTAGGCATGTTGCGAAGTGCGATCAGTCATGCAGTTCCCGAACGCCTTGGTTATCGTCCGAGCAGCCTCTTCCATACATTCGCTCTTTTGACCATTGTACTTTGCGTGCATGTCTGCCTATAGAAGTGGAATAAGCTGGGAAGAAACATTCTAGGGCCCGGGGACGCACATCAAATGCAAGGTCTCGCAGATCCCGAAGTATGGAGAATAGGGCGGGTAGGGTCCAGCCGCTGTTAGCCGTGAAGTATCGATAGAATAATCTGGAAAGGAATCAATGAATTGGACAATAAAGAAGCTAGCGTACCCACGATACAAGCTGAAGTTGCTCCTTGAACGCCTCCCCTGGTCTTTTCTTCGCTGCATGATTTGTTACGAGCACATACTGGATGGCGATCTCATCCCATGGACCCTCGATGCTACCCATGTATCCAGACATTGCTTGCTTCTATAGACTGTCTTATACATTCACAATGCGCATTGCTTCATAAGAGGCAAACGTACAGACGGGTTTCTGAGCTCCTTGATCAGGTCCTTGCCGTGTGGGCTTGTTGGGCGTAGCAACAACGCCAGATCTGGACCGTTCTCATTTTCCAGGGCATTCACAAGCTGAGTCAAGTAAATGGAGAACGTGATCGGCATCCTGGGGATTATTTGATTCACGTTCTGTCGGTATGCATGCAAGAAGGAAACGACGTCGATCATTGTCACTCGGTTCGCTGTCTGCAAGGCATCACGTGATGCCATAGATGTACTTTGGAGTATAATTTGAGTATAATTCTGCAACCCGAGTCCTTCTCCCCTGGATGCTCACAAATTGCTTTTGATTGCTCGCCCATCAGTTCGTATGCAAGGTTCGGCAAGCTTCCCGCGGATTTCAAGGCGCCGTGTCACAGAATGCTGACTGGTCATACGTTTGTGATCACGTTTCTCGAAATGATGCAATGCTACAGTATAAGAACATGGGCTCGAGCCCACGTATTGCGCAATCGACACCTGATTCTCCCTACCACCGCATCAATGGCTTTGCAACCAACACTGCGCGGTCTCGTCGTCGCTGGCACTGCCCACGCGCCGCACACCCTCGACATCTTCCGTGAGCACCAGTCATTCATACCAGTCCGATCATGATCACGAACTGATCCTCTTGAATCGCTTTCCTAGTCGACTATGTCTGCCCCGTAAGCCAGACCTGCTCGCTTCAACTCATGTTGGGCTGATATCGTTTTGTAATGCAGTACAGTGCCAAGCTTGCGTTGGCGATCGAGGGTGTCCTGAAACCGCTCCTCAGCCATGGTGGCCACTATGACGGGCGCGTCAAGGCGATCTTCCGCCTGCAGGTCCAGCCGTGGCACGCGTCATCCACCTTCGTGCACGAGGCGGCGCTCGGGGTGCTTCGTGTCTCACCTGAGAGCTTTTGGCCCTTCTCATTGGGCGTGAGTACGGGATCACCCGCCATGGCGCCACTGAGACTGACTGTCGAATACCAGTTGTTTCAGAAACAAGGCGAATATTTTGACATCCCCTCTTCAACTCTTACTCCACTCCAGATCCGCGAGAAACTCGTGAAGCTCGCGGCTGAGTATATCCCTGCCAGCAAAGTCGATGAGCTGAAGGAGCTGCTGACACTTAAGAGCTCGCCAAATGGCGGTATCGCCGTTACTGATGACCTGAAATACACCAGTGAGCGGTTCAACAACACGCCTTCCAGAGATCTGATCTGATCGCCTTCCCAGTTAAATTCTCTAGGCAGAATGGGATTCACGTATCCCCCACTGTCCTGTGGGATGGACTGGTGGCAAACGAGATCTCGAGCTCGTGGGGTGAGAAGGAGTGGACAGAGTTCCTTCATGCGAAGGTTTTGGTTTAATTGCCAGGAGGAGAGAATGGATCGACGACCGACAGAGAGCCAACGTTTGAATCTTTGTAATCTGTACCATTGTATGTTAGCCTGCACACAAACGAAGATGTTAAATGGCGGAGTGAAAAGCACTACGGCTATGGCAGTAGCATCTCCTTGAAAAGCTCAGTCGCAGCCTTCGCGTCCGCCCTCCCCCTGCTCTCCTTCATGACCCGCCCCACGAGCTTCATGATCACCTTCTCATTCCCCTTTCGTACGACATCCGCCTCCTGTGGCAGCGCCGAGATCGTTTCCTCGCACAGCGTCCTCAACGTATCATCCGTAGAGGAAGCAGCGAGCAGTGACATTTCAGCAGCTAGTGCAGATGGCGCAGAAATCGATGGATGGGACAGCATGTGTTTGAGGAGAGCTTTTCCGGAGGTTCCTGAATTATCAATTAACTATGAGCTATTTCATATTTGCCTTGAAGAGACATCACAGACCAGTTATGCTGCCGTTCTGCACGATGTCGATGAGTTCTCCCATCTGCTCAATGGATACAGGATTCTGCGAGAATGTCTCTTTCCGCGCCGTCAGCTGGCCGAGTAGCTCATGCGTCATCCTGAGCGTGCAGTGTCAGCACTGCATTACAATCCTTCTCTGGACGGAGGGGGCATACCAGTTCACAACGACCTTCGGATCCCTTCCTTGGGACAACGCGTCAAAATATGCGACCGCCCCGCCGTTCCCTGGCTCTCCGTCAAACCCAACCTCGCGCCCCGAGTCAACGGACATGAGCACGTCCGCATCGCGCTCTGAGAGGCCCTGTGCGACGAGACGTGCACGTGTCTGTTCCGGGAGTTCGGGCATTGTCGCGTGTATCCTAGAGATGTAATCCTAGTAAAAGAAAATACAATGAGATACATTTATATAGTAGGGAAAGCACATACAGCGTCAACGAGGAGTGGGGGTAGATTGGGATCGGGCATGTAGCGATAGTCTGGGGCGTCCTCTTTGCTGCGCAGCTTGAATGTCTCAGCCTTTGCTTCGTCGAACCCGCGTGTTTCTTGTGGGACGGCGCGACCACTCTCCAAGAGTGCTGTTTGTCGGAACACCTCAGAGGCTGTGAAGTCACATGATCGTGTCAGTGCGTATGTACTGGTATGCAGAGGAAACGGCTCACTGATGGCAATCATCATGAATTTGACGCTGTTGAGGTTCTTGATTTCGCAGCGCGTGCCGAAGGGCGCTCCTTGTCTGTTCACGGATACGTTCACGTCACAGCGGAACGAGCCCTGGATTGGAGACGTAAGGCGTAGGCTCTGAAGAGGGTTCAGGAACACGTACTTGTTCCATGTTCCCATCGCTGGAGCCAACCGATCTTAGAACAGCTTGGAGTGTTCTGATATAGTCTCCAGCTTCCTCGGGGGACCTTGGAGAAGTTTAGCTTGGAAGTGAGGCCGCGTGAGGAAGTACTTGCCGCATGTCGGGCTCAGAAACGATTTCCATTAGCCCAGTACCTGCTCTATTCAGGTCAATCTGCGACTGCCTTCTGCGGGGGTCGGACATCGACTTCGCAGTGTCCTAGACAGTCAAAGTCAGATTTGTGAAGCGCACCTTGCCAATGGTCTTACCTGCTCCAATTGTATTTGCTTGATTCGAACGCGTAGATTATCTTTAGAGAGTTTTAGTGTACCATTTTTTGCAACGGGTGCTGGAAAGCTAGGTAAGCAATGCAAGCTTTGAGAGCGACGAGACAAGACTCTTACCGTAAAATTGAGTTATCTGGTAGCCTGACGGGAGGTCTGAATAGAAATAGTGCTTTCTATCGAAGGAGGAGCGTGGCTGTATGTCAGCCTGAAGGGCAAGCGCAGTTCTTAAAGCGAGATCCACGCATTTGAAGTTAAGATGCTGGACAGCACAGTCAGGCAAACGTACTTGGTGTCAAAGTATGACGGGGAGCACGCACTGGGAGTGTACCGGGGAAGGCAGCATCAAATGGAGAGACGTTGGCGTTTGATGGATGCCCAAGTTCAGAAGTTAGAGATTCTGATATATATATTTGCTGATGAGAATGGCCATCTGAGACGGAATAAATGGACCTTGACCAACCTGAAAAAAGCTTTTGCCGCGTCTTGATCTGTGCATGGACTTCAATTCCTACCACCACCTCCCATCCTGGCCACCTCTTGTCTGGTTTATATGTGGGCCTCGTGTGCAGCAGTCGTGTCCGAAGAAGTGAACCGTGACGATATACATGACGTGACGCAAGCAGCATGAGTTCAATGATCGAGAAATTGTAGGCGCCCATTTCAACGGCGCGATCCTTTCGTTTCAAATAACACTAGTGCTCTAGAGGCCTGTGCACACTGCACACTGCATTTAACATTCATCATCACCATCATACTGATATCTGGTTGTAATGTTCAAATTTCGCAATCCACATCCGCGGCCAGACGACATACCGGAATATGACCAGATCGTGTCTTCGGGAGGGAGTACTGGCCGTGAAAGCAGTGATGGGAAGGCTAGGGCTCCCCGAAGCCCAGTACTATCAGATAGCAGTCGTATCAGTTTTGACCCGAAGTGAGTATCACACTTGGCTCCAAGTGCATATGCTAACGCTGGTGCCCCAGTGCACGAACCGTAACTTCTCCAGATGAATCGCGGATAGTCTATACCTACCATCTAGACGCGCACTCAGTTCACATCCAGATCAAAATCGCGTCAGTTGTAAAATCTCATGTCCTATCGTTCTATACTAATCAGATGCCAGTGTTGAAAAAGTGGATCGTCACTCCAACCAACATAAGTTCTCATTGTCTGTCATAGCGGGCGGCGTAGAGCGCACGTTTTGCGAGCCTGTCCTCATGAATCTTTTTGTTGATGCTCACCAGCTTAACTTCTCAGCATTGTACGTGCAATACACAAGTCTCGCTATCTAACATTGACGAAGATTACAGCATCTTTCCGCCCAAAGTCAGCTTGCCCGCCAACTGTCTATATCGCCTACGGGTATGGCTTCGCACTGGGCAAGTGGACCACCGGTTATTCTCTGAAGATGATCTTTGGATTGCCAGAGATCCTGACTTCAGAACAATATCACTCGCTTCGTTCGCGCAGTTCACAAGTGGAGCTCCGTTCATGCTCGTCTATCAGGGCTTCGTCGGCAGGGCTCAGGTTGCGTTCATTGTACGGTGCGTACGTGCAGCAAAATTGTGAATTGCCAGGCTGCCTTGTCTGAACTTCAAATGAGCAGATGGCGTCACTCTGGACAAAACGTGTATGTTATATCGATGGAATATGAAGCAGGAGGTGCAGGCCGTGTGCTCTTTGATGATTGCCGTGTCAAGCTGGAACCAGAAGTCGATCCCCAGACTATTGCCTTTACTGTATAGTGAGTCTCATATGTCAAAGCCGAAATAGATACTGATGCTCCTTGTGATAGCTCAGTACCCATCACAAGCACGCCTCCTAATGCGAGCCACCGGCTGCGGCTCTGGATACGTACCCCAGCCGCAGGCGCTCTTCCCTCTCCGACCTCGTCTGTGAACTCTTTCGGAACTCAATCATTCATCTATCAACGGATATGGAAGTCGGATGATTTCAAGCTGGGTGGAGAGCTCTACTTCCAGGCTTTGGGCAGCAAAGTGGTCATGGGCGTAATGGATGCTCAAGGTCCAAGATTTGAGCGGAGGTCCCAAGCCCTACCTCTATCTCCTCCCCGAAGCCAAAGTCACTTTTATGTAGAGGGTGGGGTGCCTGGTTCACATTTCAGCGATGACGAGAATTTGTGAAATTTCCCTGCGATCTTTTGGCGCTCACGTTGTACTCAGTACTATATACAGAAATGGTGATATTTGCGGTGCTCCAAGGGTAATAGCAGGATCAAGTTTCGTTGTTTATATCAATGACATATTAAAATACACGCGTAATGTCTCGAGATATACGAGGGCCAAAGCTACACAAGAAGAATATACTTGAAAGGGATAAAGGAGAACAAGAATCCCAAGCGATCGCCCACATGTTTGAAAGCGCCGACCCGAGGAATCGAATACGACAGCTTTGCATCGCATACTATGGTGTATCGCCTGTGAAGTTATGACGTAAATGAAATAGGACTCAAAGGCATGCAAAGAAATGAAAGCGCAAACAAACGCTCTAGGTCGCAAAAGACGACTGGAAGCATGCAAGGATAACAGTAAGCAGGCCTTGCTTGTCTCGAGGCTATTGAGCGCCGACTGCACTGGTGGCGACCGCAACGTTTTCTCCGAATGGAAGTTGAGGCGACTTGATGTCAGCTGTGTCCTTGACTGTTGGATTGAATAGGCTGTCCGTTGCTGTCACGATGGGATTGACGACCATGGGTGTTGCTGGTGTTGCTGTATTGCCGTTGAGCTTGAGAGGTGTTGGTGCTTGAGGCTCTGATACCGAGTTTGATGAGCTGCCACATAAGAAGGGTGAGGAGTAACTTTCAGGGGCATTAGAAAGTACCAACCGCCGCTTCTTGTTTGGCATATCGGGAGATGTGTTATTCGACTTCCCAGATCCCTTCGTGCACGCCAATGTATTTAGTATTGTAGATACAGCTTGATTAAGACTACACACTTTTGTTGTCTTGGGTCGCTTTTGTGCGAGTTTCGGTTGGCGTTCTCCTTCGCCAAAAACGTAATCAGGTAGTGCCGAGCTGTTAGCGATGTCAGTAGAGCTGAAGGTAAACTTGCTGTCCAATGAACCTCTTGATGTGTCGAACCACGATCCCCATTGTTGCTTCGTCGAACTTATCCCACATCTTGACCAGTTTGGTGAACTCAGTCGTTGGATAGGAAATGTCTAACCGCCGTGGGCCAACATCGGAAGCTACGACAGTGATTTGGATGTCAGAAGATGGGTCAAGTAATTGCAAATAATAAACAAACGGTTTTTCGGGGCGATGGCCAAGCCTATGTAGAAAGTTGAAGAGTACACGGTACTTGCACCCTCCTTCCCTTCGATGTCTTCCTTTTTGCGTTTGTTGATGGATTCCCAGTTCTCGCCTTGCGCGACAGCTCGCACCTCATCTTCCGAGATACAATAGGATATTTGCTCGAAGCCCTTGATGAAGGGATGTGCCAATATCAGAGAATCAACATACTCAAGTTTCATAACAAGTTGCCGCATTCGCGACTCTACCGTGCCAGCCCTGATTTTTTGTGTCGTCATCATCTACAAAGGCTCCATCAACCATACCGACAGAATTGGACATACCATTTCAATTGCAACTCGGCGCTTCCTGTTGAAGCGATGACTTGCAAATAATAGCGGTATTTGTGGAAGAAGTCATGCTTCTGGAACAGTTCCGACCACTCAGCGGTACCCACAATAACCTTGTCGACAATGTCGGCCCCTTTCTTGAATTCTTCAGTCATGATCATTTGGGTAGACGCGGTGACGTTGTGCGTTGCACACATCGCTGGATATGCAGGAGTAATGATAGGCATGCGATGGGACCGGTCAGCAGGATATAGCTTGGGGTTCCATACCCGTACTTGCAAAGGGCCCTCTTCGATTTGCTTCAGGAGCACAGGCTGGGGCCATGTCCTGATGTTGACATTACATAGAGCCCAATCAAGATGAAAGCTAGCATGGGCGTACCATTGATACATAATAATAAAGAACCGACTGACGATGGCGCCAGCGATGGCATTTGGATACAGCTGACATATACGGGCAACCAACATAGCCCATGCGACACCACCCAAAAAGCCATTAACGTTGGAGTAAATTGCTCGTCCTGAATGAGACAATATTAGACCACGAGCTCGCACAGCAGGATGCAGACATACGGGTAGCCCATAATTTGATACATCGGAGAGAATCTCGGAAGACTTGCACATTGGGAACAACCCTTAATATCTCATCCGTGACTCGAGAACCTGACTTTCATTGAGAGACCGCTGATTTCAGCACCAAAGACTGAAGCACGCACCGTTCAAACTCCGCACACATCTATCGTCTAAATTTCGTAGAAGATTATCATCCTTCAGGACCAGATCCTCGGGTATCGAAGAAAGTGCCAATCGGGACATCGTAAAATCCAGTGGGATCCCTGATATCTTCGCTCTGATTACTGGCACGTATGCCTCGCTTACACCCTGCCAGCACATAATCCGTCAGTTCACCATCTCCAACACATACGCATAGAATGCCAAAACAAGCGAGCGTGAATAAAATGCAACTCACTGAAACCTCTGTAGCGCCTTCAAGCTCCTTAATCATAGGCTCAAAAATCTCGAAGAAATCCTCGCGGGAAACATGCTTCGGCACAACGCACAGCGTATCGATATCGCTTCCCGGACCATGTACGCCTAATCGGTACGAACCAAAGGTATATATCTTACCCCCGGCCGCAGTGGCGGCCGCGTCTGAGAGTCCATGTGCGAGCGACACGGTCTTGACGAATTTTTTGACGGTAGCAGCAACACGGCCAAGAACAACCTCCCTGTAAGAACCGTCAGTATAGTGATCCAGACTGGAGTGCAACCAGGAGTGAAGGAGGGATTAAGAGTATGAACTACTTCAATACGCAGAATGGCAGGTAGTGGGCTCTGTTTCATATGGTGTACAATGCGGAATCGGGGTGCTGGGGAGTGAGGGCGATACCAGATCCTCACCTTATTCGCGCAGCCTCCGCGCTCTCAAACGTTCCCTGCTTCTTCAGCTCTTCCATAAGTGTCAGCGTCACCTCCTTTTCCCGTTCGTTGGACTCGGAGGTTGAAATGGGGGGAGTAACGCCTAGGTATCTGTAGAATCATTGTGCGCCTTTAGCTATACAACCCTCAAGGTACCGCATTCATCAAGAATCTCTCACCCATTATCAGCGGCCATTGTGGAAAGAGGAATAGAGTAAATAAGAGACTGCCGAATGGTCGATAGTCGGACTGGTAAGAGCACAAGCTATGACCAAGTGCCTTTCCCCAAACCGATGGGTGATTATGTAATGCATACAGTTCAACACAAACCGAAATGCTTGTGCACTAAACAGGCTCAAATCCAGCCATTACAGGATAAATTCCACGATAGCGTGAGGGGAATACTTACTGTAACAATCCCAGGAATTCCAATCACCAAATTTCCGCAGTGCTCTTCTCCTCAGTTGCGATACGACCGGATTAAAGTGAGCTCGAAGCGATACACGGAAGGATAACGGAAAAATTCGAGTGTATAGTTATAAAGTTATAGTCGCTACAATATACAGATAACGCAGAGGGTTTGAGAGCATGCAGCCGAAATAGCAATACATGCAATATGGTATATATGTATCATAGGGCGGGTATCCAATTAGTGTAAAGAAGTTGTTAAACCAGGAGTCGATTGGAGATCACCACTTGACCCCGGCAGGCGTTGTCTGTGTCGCAGACCGCGTCTTCCGCTTCCGTATATATACCAGCCCCGCGCCAAGTATGAACAGCGCTAAAATAACACCCAATGCAATAGCCGCCTTCTCCCCCGCCGACGACCCGCCTTTGCCCGAGGAGCCCGCGCTCGCGGATGATGTGGGCTTTGGTGAGTTTGTCGTGTCTGAAGAATCTCCAGGGTTCCCGCCATAAGGCCAGTAGTCTCCACCGATAGGTGGCAGCACACACGTCAGCCCGTCCGCGTCCGGGATATCCGTGAAATCGAATTGCACCGTCATCTGCTCGGTATTGTTCACATCTATGACGAATGCCTGCGGGGTGGGCATGGTCGCGTCCCCACCCACGGTGCAATTAGGCCCAACGGCCCCGAGAAAGGAGGTGTTCCCGAAGAGGACATTGTTTTCGATGGTGAAGTTCACGGCGGATGATACGGCTATAGCATAGGCGAAGGCCCCAGTGAAGTGGTTATTGTATACGTATCCAGATGTAGAGACGTTGTCGCCATATTGGTCGCCGAACCAGGTGCGTGGGCCGATAGCGATGCCAATTCTAGAATGTTTATGAGCTCTACGGGACTTTAGCGGAGGAACGAAGGAAGCGTACTTGCAGATGGCGTCATATGCATCTGCACCCAGAGCTTCGGTGCTGGAATTAGCAGGTTCCGTGGCAAAGCCTCCCATAATAGTGTTGTTTGTGACAATCGTGTTTGTGAAGTCGCCATTGTATGGGTCGTAGTCAACCATGTTGATTCCGCCTAGGAGAGTTTGCTGAAAGCGGAGCTTTGAGTTAGTAAACAATATCACAGCGTAAATGTATTGAGACAGACTTTCTCGACCCATATGGTGTTGTTGTGCACCAACGTCCCTGGGGCTCCAAACAATACAATCCCTCCATCCGTCGGGTTGTTGATCATATTATTTTGGACCAAACTATTGTTGCAGCTCATGCTGATCCCGTCCGCCCACTCCTGGAACGCATCTGAGCCACAAGGACCTATGTCGTTGTTCTGCACGGTGACATTGTTGCATTGCAGACCACCTTCTGCGACGTGCAGGCACGACCACGAACGTGGGTCCCACGAATGGACATACTCAATCAGCTGCCCTGTCGCGTTAATTCCACCAAATTCAATATTGGCGCCACCACCTGTCGGAGGCGCCCCGGCGCGTGTGCCGTTAATCTTCAGGGTCAAACACAGTCAAGATAAGGCAAGATGTTACCAAAATGGTTAAGCGCACCTGAATATTTCGCAACTTCACACCACTGCATAGTTCGCAAGTTCCGTCCACCGCGGTGGTGTGACCTGTTCCATTGAAAACGGGCCCATTGACAACGAGAATGGCGCGCTGGTCTGTCCCACTTGCGTCTGGTGTCGGGTACCCAACGGTAGATATCTCCTGGTCCGCGAACGAGAAAAGCAAAGGGGCCTCGATGAGGTACTGTTGGCTTGGACAAAGGCTCAAAACATATCCGGGCCCTGAGGAATTGAGGAGCGTGTTGAGGCGATCGGTGAGAGTGTCGGCAGGATTTGGATCTTCGCAGTCCGCGGACTGACGGGAGGCCTTGCTCCTAATCGCTCTGGAAAACATCGAAGTAAGAAGGGGCTGTGAGAAGTAAGAACAGAAGTAGAATCGCACTTTTTCGCAGAGTATTTTGAATGCATGTTGTTCACGTGTAGCGGTGTTAACTGGGCTGTAAAGAACGAGTGTATTGCTGCGGAGCGGGTTTAAGCAGAGATATGGGGAGAGCGGCAGTCAAGAGCCTGTCTTGTTACGGTCGCGGTGAAAGAGTGAGGGGCCTCTACTGAAAGACGATCGCTGCTGCATTATTATTATTCAATCGGGTCAGGACAATAGTGGTTAGCGCGGTGCTATTTTCACGCTTTCTTACCTAATTAGGACAATGGCGTTAGGGGCGCTCAGCCCAGGGACGCCACGTTCACGCTGCGTGACGCTCAGCACACGGCAACAATTCTGAACTGAGACTCTTTTGCTGGACGTCACCTTTACCTGATCTTGGCAGCGCGCTAGGTTACACGGCTCACTTGGCGCACTCCACTGTGTATGGTATTGTGGTCCATTCAGTCAAGGTCCCAGTCCCGTTGCACCAGAATTCTGTATCTACGATCCACGCTGCATTTTTTTTATTTTAAAAAATCAATGTTTAACCTCCAAGGGTTCGGGCTGAACTATGGTAGAGGGTAGACTACTTTTTATGTATCTCTAATATTAACTCTGGTGTCCTTCATTGACGCGTACCCGTGAAGAGGCGCTACGAATTTGCCTTTGTGGGGCGGATAATGTATGTACGTTATCAGTATAGAGTATATGAAGTATATGCGTGTTCGCGTGGGCGGATTAGATGTAAGGTAAGTGTATTCTGAGTCGAGAACGTGAGAGGGAAAGAGAAAAGGAAAGAAAAAAGTCGATTGGGTCTTCTGCACGTGCACTTTCACATCGTGGCTATTACTTGCTGTTCTTCTTCGTCTTCTTCACCGGGTCTGGGACCTCCATCGTCCCGAAGTTGTCTCCGAATCTGCCGGTCTTCCCCACAAATTTCATGAGAGGTTTGAGGGCGTTGGGGTGCGAGAGCAGTGTGCGCAGGCATCTTGATTCGGCCCCCAGTGAGTACATCATCTCGTTTCGCAATCTGTGTGTCGCAGGGCAATCCAGCAGGTAGTGACGGACCGTCTCGTGGGCTAGGTTGCAACCTGTACATATTGGTGAGTCTTTTGCTTTTATTCTATGCAGATGTTTGTTAAGCGGCGCGTGGCCTGAACGTAGCTGAATGTACAACACGGCTTGTCCTTTCGTCATCTCTGCCTGTGCCTTCCGGAACTTTGTCGATGGCATGGAGGGGTCGACTCGCTCAAGCATCTCCCACTGCTTTGAGCTTCTCAGAATCTCGGCAGCTCTGGCTTTCAGCCGCTTCATCGTCGCCATCTCAACCGCTGACTTGTTCCATTTGAGGGTTTCGCGCAAGGCCTCGGGGAGGTCGGCCCTGGGGGAGTCGCGGGTTCCGCTCGAGGCGAGTTTCGCTTGTTCGTCGGCCTTCTCGTTTCCCTGCACATCTTTATGGGCTGCTATCCAGCGGAAGGAGATTTTTATGCCGGGGTGTTTGGCCACGACTTTGAGGTAGAGGTCGTGAATGGCGTCCGTCAGTTGGTGGCCCGGTACTGGGATGTTAGACGACAGGGCCAGCAGGGAGGCCTGGTTGTCGACGTAGACCGAGGCCTTTGTGAGGCTTTCATCGCCGGCTTCTGTTGTGAGCAATAATTGGAGAGCCATGAGCTCTCCGCTCAGTTCCCCCACATAGACGGTCTGCTGATCCTCCGTCCCCAGATACCTTCTCAGAGACCGGATGGCTGGGAGTCCGGGGCCTCGCCATCTGAACATGACGGCGGCAGCTCCGATCCGGCCCTCCAGGCCTGATCCATCAGAGTAAATCTTGATGGGTGCGTCGTCGCTTGCTTCCTCCATCATCGCTTGGTTCTTGTCACTGGCGATACGAACTTCGATGGGGCTGATCCACTGCGGGCTCTGGCGCACAATATCCACCTTCTCTAGCTTATCAGGGTTAATCTCTGCGGCGGCAAATAGGATACTCAGCGGGGAGGTGTAAGTCTCATCTTTCTTCTTTGCTGCTCTAGAGACACGCTCATGAAGTGGGTGCTGGCTTGGCTTTGTACCCCATCGCAGGGCGGCGCGGAAGCAGACTCGGTTGATGAGTAGCTCCATGGGGAGGAAATCTGCGTGTGCATCCAGTGTTACCGTTGGAGTAGACTTCATGGCTCCCGTCACGAAGATGGCTGCCATCCTCTGCACGGGAGCCATCTTTTTTGCGAAGCCTACCGAGCCTCTCTTGCGCTTCTTGCCTGGCAGGGGTTTCTCGATCGGTTGGCACCAAACCTCAGCCGCGTACAGCATTTTCGGGACGACCACTCCCGAGTAGAGCTGGACGGCTACTCGCCCCGGGACTTCTCTCTTCCCTTGCGATAACCTCTTTGCGGCCATGATGTAGGACATACCTTTCGCCTGGGCTGCGTTCGCGTGAGTCTTCCATCTAAGTTCTTGATCTAGGTGGACTCCTAACAGCTTGGCTGAGGCGCTAGGTTTGATGACTATGTCACCAAGTGTCAGTGATGGTCTCAGCATGGCGCGCATAGCGCCATCTCTAGCTCTCGATATCGGCTTCCTTGAGAAGTGGACGAGAGCAAATTTGTCAACTTCAAACGCAGCGTTGTGAGAGTCTGACCACTCATTTGCCCCATGCATTCTTGTCATCATTTTCTTCAGTTTTTTGTTGGTCGTCACGAAATCCTTTCCAGCCGCCAGCAGCGTGGTGTCGTCCACAAATGCTGTGGACAGTTCGTCTGGGTTGCCTGAGAGGCGAAGGAGGTCGGCCGCGTAGAATACGTAGAGAATCATGGATAGAGGGTTGCCTTGATCCATGCCGCTGAGCACTGGGAAGGGTTGGGATTTGTATCCGTCAAATGCAAGTATTGTAGTACGGCCTTCATTCATGCGCGTGATCCAGTCGGTGATTTCGCATGGTATACCACGTTTCCTCATGTCGTGGATCAGTACCGGGATGGCAGTGTTTGGAAACGCACCAGAGATGTCCAGGAAGAGTCCAGAGACGACTTTCCCTTCTCTCCACTTCTCGTAAATCCAGTCCACATTGAGCATCAGTGAGTCGGCACACGAACGGGCGGCCCGCCCCCCGAACGCGTTGGCTGGAAGCAGTTGAAATTTCTCCACTAGGTATGCGATGTATTCGGCGACGGCGGAACAGATGGTCTTCGCAAGGCATCGAAGAAGGGTGATGGGCCGGTGTGCTTTCGCTTTCGAGTAGTCAGCTTTGCCAGGTTTCCTCGTCACTGCTGTGATTGATCCGGTCCAGTTTTCCGGGTAGTATTTGAGGCGGAAGGTCGCTCGTGCAAGTCTGGTGATTGTGGGGACGAGTTCATGCCTGCAGTGAGTGTATACTGCATTGACAAAGTCGTCAGTCCCTCCCGCCTTGTATGGACTCAGCTTGCGTATTGCCCGATGCATCTGCTCCTCCGATAGCTCTTCAAACTCAGCACAGGGTTCCGGGTATGGTTCCTCTTGCTGCTCTGGAGGAGGTGCCGGCGCTGGGAAGAAGAATGTCTCGTACAATACTTTGGCTTTTTCTTCGTCAGTGTCAACTTCTCTGATTACCCCGTCAGCGTCCGTGGTCTTGAGCGTTGGGATCCTCGCTTTTCCTCCGTCGGTGGCCGGCGAGGCCACAAACTTGTGAACATTCCAGATCGAGCTGGTGTCGACACCCTCGAGCCACTCGAGCCAGTGCTCCTTCTTTGCTGCTTTGATGGCCGCGGCGTATTCATTTCGTTTATCTTTGTGTTCGCGGTGGATTGGGTGCGCCTTGTTGCCCTTCTTCCCCTGGGCGTAAGCTTTCCTGGCCAGTTTCGCAACGTCCTTCCTCATGTCGGCGAGCTCCTTTGACCACCACCGTCGCATATATGGGGAGTGCTTTACTTTGGGGGTGTGTTTTGTGCGAGCCCGGTCTAGCAGCTCGTCTAGGCGCTCGAGCTCCTCGTGGAATTGGGTGATGTTCGTGATCTCGTCTGAGGGGAACAGAGCTGCTTCCCCCTTTACCATGGCGGTGAATTCCTTCCAGTTAGTTCCTCGCCAGTCCCAGCGCTCGTGAGGTTCGGATCGGGCTGGGGAGGTGTCCAGCTGCAACATAAACGGTAAGTGGTCTGTGCAGATGGGCCGCTCGCCTTCCATCACATCACACTTTACCACATTCGCCATCAGCTCCGCATCGACCCAGACATTGTCGGGGCGTGTCCAGTTCTTTGAGGAGGTATGCTCGAGGGTTGGAATGCCGGCAGGGAGTGCCATCGTCATCTTCCAATTCGCCGCCATGTTGAGAAGTCGCTCCGCTTTCCTGTTGGCTTCCGGCGTGAAGAGTTGAATGTTGCCTGGGTCGTCCCACAGGGGGGAATGGCGGTTGAAGTCGCCCATCCACACGTCGTGGACCTCCTCGTTCGCCTCCTGGGACACTTCTTGTTCGTGGAGAAAAGTGTCTACTGCTGTCATGGTCGCGTCGTCGTCTTGGTTGTTGTAGATGCTGAATACCCGAATCTTCCCAAAGGTGCCCACGATTTGAATGCCCGTGACGTCTACTGAGTCGATGTTGAGTTCCTTCCAGCTTGTCGTCGGCAGGTCTGCGTTAATCAACATCATTGATCTCGTGCGCTTCACCTTGTTATCGTGCCGTCTCGGGTATACTGGAGTCCATTTCATCGTCGCTCTTGTTTTGTTTTTGAAATCGAAGCCGGGTTCTTGAATACATATTATGTCCCAGTCTTTTGGGTCCATTCGCTGAATGAAGTCCACCTGGGCGTCCGTCGATTTATTTACATTGATATTTGCAATTCGCAGCAGGAGAGGTTGTGTCAGGCCGGGTGTATCAGGCATTGACACGTTGGTTATTGAGGGGGGCGGCCGGGGGTCCTGAGATGCTGGTGACGGGGTTGATGGGGTTGGTGATTCCGGATAGTCCTGCTTCAATCGCAAGGTCAGTCTCGTCGTCAGTACCTGCGGCCTCAAAAGCAAGCCTCTCTGCTTCTTTCTTGTCGCGGTTTGACTTCATGACTGCCTCTTCGGCCGCTACGGCTTCCAGTCGAGCCTGCTCTGTGTGGTCGTCCACTGCTGCAAGCACATTTAAGGCGCGTTGAACTTTTGCTGCTGCGGCTTTCATCTGCGCGATTTTCTGGGCCTTTGCGTCGCTCTTCACTTTGTTCGCCTCTGCCTCCAGAATTTCCCTCTGTTCTTGAGTGCGGTCCTGGGGGTTGGCTTCGTTTGCCTTAGTGACCGCTGCCGTCGACTGGTCGATCCATCTTGCCATGTTGGGTTCGGAAGGTGCCTCCTGGCCGGAGTAGTTGTACTGTTTCGACTTGTATCCGTTGACTGTCGTCCAGTCGCCGTAATGTTCTTCTTGGTACAGGTGGCCCCGTCCGCCCGTGAACTCAGCTGCGTCTGGGTGAATGAGCTCGAACGTGAATTCATCATCCTCCACAACAAAGTAGCGGAAGAGGTCCTCCGGGTTTTTCTTGTTGAGCTCGACAACCATCTTCATGGCTGTCTTGCACAGCTTGTCACTCGCGCCGTGCCCATACACCTTGCAATTGGGGCACCAGTGGTGAGCCGGGTCCTCGTTCTTGAGGGGGCAGCTGGAAGAGTGGTGAGCTTTACCGCACAGGCCACACACGATATGCGCGCTCGGGCAGGTGGCCGCAATGTGCATCTGCCTCGGGAACACTTGCAGGCACTTGAAGCACTGCGGGGCGAACGCTTTCTTCTTCCTTACCTCGCATCTCTTCGCCTGGACGTACATTCCCGCTCTGATTGCTAGGTTGGCGCTCTCCGGGGAGTTGAATTTGAAGATCATGTGCGCTGTTTTCTGGCCCAGTTTCCTCTTGCTCTGCGCGACCATCCATTCGGCACTCATGATAGAGCTGGGAGTGAGTGCGTTTTTCTCTTCAAGCCCTCGTAGTGATTGAGTAGTGATGCAGAAGGAAACCGGCACATTCTCCGCCAATACCCGCCATTCTGGGTCCACAATCTTTGACGTGGCTCCGAAGACCTTCAGGAATGCGCCTCTCTCGTGTTTGAGCCATGACGCTGCTGCGGGTGAGTTGAGCACATAAACCACATCCCCTTTCACAAGGTTCTTTGCGCCCACGAAGCTGCACCCTTCAGGTACCTCCGTGCCGGCCGCCTTCAACGCCTCTAGGGCCGCCTCCGCTTTTGCCAACAGCACTTCTGGGGTAAGTCCTTCGAGTCCTTGGGTGGCTCCTCCCATGCAGGGGGCGAATAGAACCTTACACGCGTCCGATTTGTTCTTGTCCAAAATCTGGCGCTGTGTCAAGGTCAGCTTCATCTGCGTCATCTGCGCGTACGAGACCTGTGGAGTAGGAGCTGGTATCTGGCGTGGGATTGGCGGAGGGAGGGTTCCGTTGTCCCTATGGTTTGACCACCAAGTCGCCGGGGATGATGATTGTGCAGTCCGGGGGGGCTCGCTCACTACTTCCTGCTCCCGGCTCGCGGCGAGGGCACTCTTTTCTGCTGCACTGTTCAACGCTTCCAGGCGTTCGGCCTCCTCGCGCATCAGTTTTGAGGCCTCGTAGATGCTCGCCGTAGCACGTTCCGTGCTCTTCTTAATCTCGTCTTTTAGTTCAGCCTTGAGCTCAACTTTCATAGCATCAAACCACGTCAGGGAGTCGTCCCTCGCACCCTCGAACTCCTTCTTGAGCTGTTTCAAGTCATGAATAGGGGTCCACATCTCGTTCATGACCGTCCTCGCAATGGCCTGTGCCGGCTCTTCCCCAGTGATCGCCGAGAGCACCCCCTGCACCAGGCTGTCAGTCGCTCCAAACGTCCCCATCTCTTCAACTATCAGGGCCATTGCCTTAAGCAACATCGCCGCATTGTCAATCGTCGCAGAAGTTAACTGGGCACCTAGTTGCATCATCATGATCGCCATCTTCTCCGCCGACATCGTCATCCTGTCGACTGTGAAGCCCGCTTTGGTAAGTTTCTCGAGTGCGTCGTCTGCGGTTAGGACCGAGTCCATGGCTTTCTCTCTCGAAGTGCGTGGGCCTGTGTTCTTCCTCGTTTCTCGTACTGGTTTGCTAGTTGTGCTGGCAGGAGTCGGGGTCCTACTTGACCCGCCGCTCACAGTCTTCGGGTTCGCACCTGAGGACAAAGAGTCGGACATCTTGAATGTTACCAAGAGTAGTTAGATAGTGTATTGTAGTAGTTTCGATATGGAGATAGTAGCTAGGCAAGTATGAAGGATAGAAAGTCCCCTCCTAAGACTTTTGCTGGCTGAAAGTTCCGGGGTCCCGGTGCCGGTTGTCGTGGTTGCCTAAAGAGGAGAGTCCCCACGCTGCATTACCACTCGTTCATACTCGCCCGCGGCCCAAGGGTGTCCGGTTTTTCTCCCCGAATGCTTGCAAGGACACATGCAATATAGAAAAAAAAAATTATCAGGAGAGCGTGTGGCTCAAAGGTTTTATGCGTTCATATTTTACTAGCTTTGAACACTGCCATGCAGGCTCAGTATCAGCAGCCAAAGCAATACAAGAAAATCAGCCTGCAGCGTCATAGGCGGGATCCACAAGTTAAAGCAACAAGGAACATCTTGTCCGAGCCCTAGCGGAGAGTAATTGCGCTAAACAGCATGTCGTTCGATTGCAAGTGCCTGACATTGAAGCAAGAAGGTGCGGGGCTGATAGGATTGGAGCAAGCTGGGCAAGCATGAGTGGAAGCATATCGCTCCAGTCAAGCTCCAGTAGATAATAAATGGGCGGGAGGCTGGAGACGAGTTCGGGTTGTGACACGAGCATCTTCCTACCCGGGCTGGATATCAGCGTTGGCACTTGACTCTCGTCTGTTCTCGTGTGTTCCTGGAACCATATGGGTACTCAGTGGCTCAACATCGATGCCGATTGCCGTCACTGCACCTGATGTGGCTTCACTGAGGGAGCTTTCTTCGACATTGCCTTCACATTTACTGGTGCTCGACTGTATCTAATGGTAGTCCACCTATCAGGCGTCTACTTTGAATCCTCGGTGCAATCATCAAATCTTGCCACCAGTATTCATTTCACGGTCGAGGTCCTCCGAGTGTGCTGACGGCAGCGATTATAACTTCCCATGTGTCGGCAGAATTGCGCCATCTCGGACAATCGTAGGTGATAAGTAATCGATACGCCACGAACATCCGATGAAACAGTGTACAGTCTTGTACAATACACATCAATGCGGGCTTCAGGGCGCAATAACTTTTGTTGATACCCGCGATGGCGCTGAGTCAATAATGCGTAATGTAGTGAGACAGCCAAGGCTGTGTCTTGATGGTATGGTCGACTGGCACTTGACGTACACACGTCTACACACGGCAGTAGGAGCATATCCCAGAAGTATGTCTTCGGTACGACCCGCAGCAAATGACAAGAGTCCATTGGTTTCCATATAGTTCATCTAATATGATGGATGTCAATCCAAAATACCAGGAAAAGCGGCCAGAGCATGTCTCACCCCATACTTGACAGTACATGGGCGGTCTAGAGGTCCATTTAGTCGTAATCTCTTCGTGGCCTTTGCGATCTTGTATCTCGTGAATATGACCGACGTTCGCCCTTGTCGTCCCGTGTGTGTGGTCTCGATTCAGTCCGCACAGGCGATCGAGAGCGAGATCCTGACGGAGATCCGCGACGTGGAGGACGCTCTCTAATAGGAGAACGAGTGTCGCGCCTTCGTGAAGGTGGTGTGCGACTACGAGAACGGCCACGGTCTCGTCGTCCAATGCCGTCGTTTCTACCTTGTCCAGCCCCTCCTAATGATGCTAGCAAGTCTTCAACACCTTTTATGGCTTCAGACTTGCCGGCCTTCTTTGCCTTCTTCTCCTTTTTCTTTGCCTTGCGTGCGTGGCGTTCCTCTGGAGTCTCATTCTTGTGCTTGCCTTTGGATTTCTTGGATTTTTTCAGGGCTTTTTGCTCTTTGCGTTGTGCTAAAAGAAACTCCGCCATAGGATCCTCGGGGTCGATCGCAGGACCAGAAGATGCCGACGAGTCGGACACAGCACCATCGTCTGCGGTTAATGTGAATGGTCAGCTGGCTATTGAATATAGCAGATAGCATTGGACGAACCAATGAGCTGAGGCCTTGCATTGAAGCTCTGCTCCTCCGGCTCTTCCCATTCACCATTATCACCTTTCTTCCCTTTTTGCTTGTAATTCTTCACGTGGTCAACGCGCAGGGTTCTTTCCTGAACTTTGGCACCATTAAGGTTGTCTACTGCGAGTACTGTAGAGCGCTGGTCTTCATACATGAGGAAGGCGAATCCTCGAGGCTTGCCTGTTTCTTTGTCACGAGGCATGTTGAGGTCCATGACCTCCCCGTATCTGAAACGTTCGGTTCAGATGGTAAACGGGTTTATACGCGTCGGAAACATACTGGGAGAATATGATAACTACATCACCCTCGGTGAGCTCTGTGTCGAGACCACCAACATAAACGTATGCGGAATCTACGGAGAACGCGAGTCAGACTCAGCTGCCTGTCATAAGTACGACTTACTTACCTTTGTACTCGTCATGCCATGACCCATTCACCCCCAAGTCTAGCTCTGCCTGATTGATCTTGTTGATTTCGCGGACCACACTAGCGAGAAACCATTCTGATTAGCATAGACCCTGAGAAAGACAAGTTACCGCACCTACTTCATGATCGCAGAGAGCAAGCTGGCCACGTGCTATGCACTCTCCGATCGCCGGTGAAAATTGAAGTGGTTGGTACACTTCAAAAGCGATTCTCATCTCAAAGATGGCTTCATTCTCTCTGCCACCTATAATCGACAACCCGGATGGCGGATGGGGACCGTCTTCTTCCAATCTTCCCGAACAATTCAAGTTCAAAGACATCCCTTATGCTCCATACTCAAAATCAGATAAATTAGGCAGATTTGCCGACTGGAATGATCTATCTGGCGACAATCGCGGCGCTGCCGTTGGTTTGCCTAGCACTCAGAACCAGCGTGGTGGAGGTCCCAGTGGCAGGGGCAGGAGAGACAATCAGGCTTTTGGAAGTGGTACTGCGAGCGCGTTCGCTTATTTCCATGTCGAGGACGAATCGAGCTTCTCTCTGGTCGACAATAAAGCTGCGCCTCCCCGTAGAGGAGGATTCTCGCGAGGCAGAGGTAACCCCAGAGGCGGCGTTGGTGGCTACAATCAACGGGGAAATCAGCGAGGAGGGGCTCGTGGTGGTTTCAATTCTGGGCGTGGCGGAGCTGCCAATCAACGCGGCGGCAGGAGGGGCTGGAGGGACTGGGAGAAGGTACGGTTTTATCCAAGATGAATTCACTTTGGTTCTCATTTTGATCGCTCAGAACAACCGCACACGCGAGTCCTCAGTCGCAATCTCACCCTCATGGTCCATGCTGGAGGAAATCGAATTCCATCGGCTCGCGAAGTTGCGACTCGAAGTTGACGAGCCAGAAGAATTGTATGGTCTCCATCAACCTTTGCATTTAAATGTCCGCTAATCTCGCTTTTCAGGGAGTCTTATGGTCGCCTCTTCGCGTATGACAAGTCATACGATCGCATCACCACAAAGACAGAGCGTCCACTTCAGCTTGTCGATCGAATCAAATATAACACGACCACATCAGATGATCCTATTATCCAAGAAGTAAGGTATCTAACCTCGATGGAATTCACGAGATCTTACCTGTACTGCAGCTGGCCGCAAAAGACACAGCGACTGTGTACACCACCGATGTCATTCTCAGTGTCCTCATGTGCGCACCTCGATCGGTCTATCCATGGGACATCGTCATCGTGCGCGAAGGCAAGAACCTCTTCTTTGATAAACGCGATGGCGGCCCATTCGACACCGTGACCGTGAACGAAAACGCGTCCGATCCCCCGCAAGACCCGACGCCTCCCAACCCGAACAACCCAGCAGAGAAGGCGGCGGTGCCCGAGGTGCCGTCCATCAATGCCGCCACCTCACTTTCTCTGGAAGCGACGTACATCAACCAAAACTTCGGGTTCCAATCCGTCATCGAGAAAGCCCCGCCTGCTCCTGTGGACTTTGCGCACCCGAACCCCTTCTATGGACCTGACGAGACCGAGCCTCTCGCGTCTTGTGGGTATCGCTACCGTGTCTTTGACCTCGGCATTACCGAAGACGAAGACATCAAGATTTGCGTGCGCACTGAGGTGGACGCGTTCTCTCCTGGGCCAGGGGTCAACCCGCGTGAAGGGCAGGGCCTGGTGACTGTCCGAGCGTTGAATGAGTTCGATCCGCGCTCACAGGGCGCGGGTGGTGCACCCGATTGGCGTTCCAAGCTAGACACGCAGCGCGGAGCCGTAGTTGCCACCGAGATGAAGAACAATAGCTGCAAGCTGGCAAAATGGACCATACAGAGTGTATTGGCAGGTGCCGAGCTCATGAAAATTGGGTCAGTTCATTTCTCCCTGCGCTGTTAATTGATATGTAGACTAATGGTACCATCATTACTGCTTTCAAGGTACATTTCGCGTGCGAACCCGCGAGATAACACCCGTCACGTTGTGCTCAGCACGACCTCCGTGCGCCCCACCGACTTCGCCGCACAGCTCAATGTATCGCTTGCGAATGGATGGGGCATCGTGCGAACAGTCACAGATCTCTGCATGAAGATGCCAGAGGGCAAGTACGTTTTGATCAAGGACCCTAACAAGGTACGTAAGCTCCCACACAGATTGGCCGTCTTCTCAGTTACATGCCTCCCCTTGATCATCTATCCTTCTACCCCGCTTCTCGGTCGGACTCTAACGCTGATTTATCTACTTCTCTTCTTTACAGCCCGTGATTCGCTTGTATGCCGTGCCCATGACCGCTTTCACCGCAGAGGACGATGAGGAAGGGGAAGGGTTCGATGGTGACGATAACGAGTATGCCGGCTGATTGCGACCCGATCGAATGTGCAGATCTCTCCTCCGATTTCGCCTGTACCAAACCTGTAATAGGTCCAATTGCGCAGATGCTGCGTTGTATCCGAATATTCGCGTGATAGGGCCATCATAGCTGAATGTCCGCAATGTTTCACGGTTGGAAAACACTCGACACTCGGAACTCGCATTGTATGCGTTAGTTATGGCTGGTCGGGCCATTGAACCGTGCAGCTGAATGCAAAGTCGGTGGCCGTCGATCGCGCCATCGAGCTTAGCCACGAGAAGGTAAAGCCTCTGAACAGCCGTGCGACTCACTCACGCCTTCCTCCATCTCGGTGTGAGGCATCATTGTATCTGACATGACACGAAGACCCTGGCTGAGATGGCTTTACAAGATGAGCATGCAATGGAGACGCAGATCCATCAGGGCCATCAGCCACCTGAGAACACTAACATCATGAACCTTGCCATATCAGCCAAGTTCGATTTCGGAACCGCTAGCGGACCTAAATTCCTGGGTGCGCGAGATGCAACGCATCTGCCGATGGCCATTCGAGGTACGTGCGGCGTCTCCGTAGGGTGGTTGGCGGCGTGGCAGGCGAGCGAGCGGCGTCGCATCGGTATCGCGCCAGATGTGTCGCTGTCAGGTGCGCATATTGAACTCTGGGAAGCGGTTGGGGTGGATTGAGGCAGGCAGGGTGGCAGGCCGTAGGCATCCCATCTCGCCAACATGGCAACTGCAACATCATAACCTTATCAAATCAGCCAAGTTCATTTTCGGCACCGCGGGCGGACGCAAAATCCTGGATGCAGCTAGCACATCAAGCGCAGGACAGCGTCTGTCAATGAGAGTGCGAGTGCCTGCGCTATCTGGGGGTGGTCCGCGAGCGACGGGTCGCCGTACAGCGCCAAATATTGCGCTGTCAGACAAGCGTATCGAGCTCCGAGAAGGCACTCGAAATGACTACAGTGGCAAGCTGCAGCTTGCCAACTGGTACCCACACTCATATCCGAAATGCACACGAGAATGGTCATATTGGCCAGGATCAACTTCGGCCGCACGAGCGGTCGTGAATTCTGGAAGTGGCAGGGTACCCGCCGGTGGCGCGGTGTCTGGGTGGGGTGTTCGCAGCGTGTTGCTGTCACGCGAGCGTATCGAGCTCCGTTGAGGTACCTGCAGCACGGTAAAGGCAGCTATGCAATTGGGCAGGCTGTGGCTCGCCAACTGACACCTGCGCACACTGCCGAAACGCACACGAGAACGGCCATACCAGCCAAGTTCGATTTCGCCTCCTTAAGCGGACGCATGTTACTGGATGCGGCTGGGCAGATGCAGCGCGTCCGAGCTCGCCGATGGGACGTTGTTTCGGTGGGGTGATTTTCAGTGTGACATGCGAGCAAGGACGTATCGAGCTCCGGGAAGGCGCTTGACGTGAAATCAAGGCAGCCTTTGTGGCAGGCCGCGAGCAGGCGGGCATCTTGCCAACATGGCACCTGCACGCTTTTCCGCATTGCACATAAAGACGGCCCCACAGCGCCCAATGCCAGCCGTCACCAAATGAGGGGCACTGCAGTGGCAGGAAGCGGGGTGACAGGCAGGTCGTGTATTGCACTGCGCATCAGGTAGCGCGCCACTGTGCATTATTCAACTCGAATTTGAAAATGGCAGCAACATCAGCTCATGTGCTGTATGCACCGAGGGTGGCTTGGCGGTCGGCAGCCTCATTTTGCGCGGCACATGTTAGCATCTGCGTGTGGTAATGGCGGACATGACAGGTTTGTATAGTATTCGGCGGCGCGTGCGTGTGGCAAACGCATGCTAAGCTTAGCGCAGTCCGCCGAGGGGATGGTCGACGGAGGGGCGCGCGAGTGGCGGTTTCCGACGACATCCCAACCGTGAGCGTGTTGAGTTCCGGGAATGCTGCCAGGCGCCGCATCTCGTCAACACGACACCTGCACATGCTTCCGAGTCGCTCACGAGCACAGCCCACGGCGCCCAATGCCGTCCGTCACAAATTGGGGGCCCTCGCAGGAGGGGGAGTGATAGACAGGCCACGCATTTGGCATTATTAGGCAGCTCGCCAGCCTGACACCGTAAATTCCAACTCGAATTTGAAAATGCCAGAAATATCGACCCAAGTGCGGTATGCACCGACAGTTAACAGCGTCATTTGACGCGGCACACGCTGGCATCTGCGTGTGGTGCTGGCGGACATGACGGTCTTATTTGGCGGCGTGTGCTTGTGGAAGACGCGCTAGGCTGTAGCACATAGAATATAGCGCACTTCGCCGAGGAGAAGGCGCACGGTGTAGGTCGCATCGATGCCGCGCCAAATGTGGCGCTATCAGGTGCGTGTTTCGAGCTCCGGGGGGCTGCCAGACACCACATCTTGCCAACACAACACCTGCACACATTTCCGAAGTGCACATGAAAACGCCCACGGCGCCCAATGCCAGCCGTCATAAATTGGGAGCACTCCCAGGCGGCGAGATGCTGCATTGTACCACGCGTTCAACACCGTTAGGCAGTTTGCCACTGCAATAGATGGCCTCGGACGCCAGACAATATTCCAGCTCGAATGCAGCTCGAATGTAAAAGTGGCGGTAACATCAGCCCAGGTATTGTATGCGGGCCTAGCGGGCAGCATGGTCAAACAATGCCTCGCGATGCCGGTGGACGCGACTTATTTCATTTGCAGTGGCGGAAGCGCGCCAGATTGCAGCAAAGATGGCGGGCGTGGCAGGCGAGTGTGTTGAGCTCCGGAAAGGCCCTAAAACGACACCTGCACATGTCCGAAGGGCACACGAATGCACCACGGCGCCCAACGCTAGCCGTCATAAATTGGGGGCAGTCCCAGGCGGCGAGATGCACGCGTTGGACCCGGTCGGCAGTTTGGCGCCGTGCAATCGGCGGCTTGACCCAGACAATATTCCAGCTCGAATTTCGAAACGGCAACGCCAGCCCATGCGCCGTATGCATCGAAGGCAGCTGCGTCAAAGTTTGCGAGGCAGCTGCGAGTGGCGGATTTTTGAGGCAAATGTGCGCAAGACTACAGTGCAGCTCGCTGGCGATATTTCGCGAAATGTGTTTGCGGTGAGCTCTGGAAGGCTGCGGGCGCAAATTCGAACACGACACCATCACTCATACGGTCGGCGGTCGGGGTCTGGCAGTCTGACAGCGGAGCAGCGCCGATTGACGCAGCGTTTGGTGCTGGCGGGTTGAGGATGTTCTTGAGCGGCGGCGGCGTAGATTAGGAGCAGCACTGCGTTATGTCCAAGCAGCATATTACATTTCAGAGACGGCGCGACGCGCAACAGAACGCAAGGCGTACATCTTGGGAACGGGACAGCGCATCGCGCCAGACAACCACGCTCGCTTATCGATCATCCCTGCGCCCCCCTCCCCCCTGCCCCGCCACCAGCCCCAACAGCGCCTCCACCCCCTCCTCCACCCTCCCGCTCCTCTGCAGCGCATCCACCACCACCCCGCGCGGGAGCGCGGGGAACATGCCCGCGACGCGCGCGATCTCCGCGGGGGGCGGCGCGCGCAGGGTCGGCGACGGGGTGGCGAGCGAGGCGGGGAGGGAGGCGAGCCAGGTCTGGAGGGGGTTCGTTGTTGTTGTTGTTGTGGGGGTGGCGGGGGCGGAGGCGGGGCGGGGCGCCGGGGTGGGCGGTGTGGCGCCGGTGTTTGCGGTGGGGTTGTGCGGCTGGATCGGCGGGGGCGGGGGCGCACGGCGCGCAGGGGGGTTGTCAAGCGTGAACCCCGGGTTCACACTCGTAGTCATCGTCGCCGCAGTCGTACCCGCACCCATCGCAGACTCGTCCACGAGCGTGATCGGCACCACGCGCTCGCGCTCCCTCTCCTCGGGGATCGCGCGCTGCAGCCTTCTTGGCGCGCGCGTGCTGCCCACGAGCGCGCGCCCCCAGCGCCCCGCGGCGGCGGCCGCGCGCGGGGGGAGGCGGTACGCGCGGAGGGCGGGGAGGAGGTCCGAGCGGTAGAGCGCGCCTGCGAGGAGGCCCGTCGCCGCGGGGAGGGGCGCGGACAGCGCGAGCTGCCAAGCCAGGTGTCAGTGGTGTTCGTGTGGGGAGAAGGGGAGGGGGGGAGAAGGGGAGGGGGGCGCACCATGGCGGCGAGGACGTACACGAACGCCTTGTTGCTGCCGACGAGCCCGAGCACGCGGAACGCGTACGCGCGCGGGACGATGCGCACGTACTGCCACAGGACCGCGAACACGAGCGCCGCGGGCCCGCCGCGCACGCCCGGCTGCAGCCCCGCGAGCGCGAGCGCGAGCGGCTGCAGGAGGAGCAGCGCGGCGAAGGCGAGCAGCGTCGTCAGCGCGGAGGCGAGCAGCGCGAAGGACTGTGCGGGGTTAGCGGGTGGGAAGAAGGGGGGAGGGAAGGGAGGGGGGGACGCACGGCGTATTTGAGGGAGCCGAATTGGCGCTCGACGTGCACGCCGACGTGCCAGAGGACGAGCTCGGCGACGAAGAGGTCGCTCGAGTCCGCGAAGGCGAGCTGGTGTGCGAGGAGGCGCCAGTACTGCCAGGCCGGGTGAGCATTGGGTGTGTGTATCAGACTCGGAGACGGACCTGGTGGTGCTGGGAGATGTGGGGGACGAGCTGGAGGTGGAGGTAGTGCTTGACGTCGAACACGCCTGCGACGATCGACGTCGCCGCCACGCCCATCATCAGCCCTGCTCCTCGTCAGCGTCGGTCGTTGCGCAGAGTGTGTTGCCCACCTTTTGTCACAGGCGCATGCTCAAATGACATTCGAAATCGTGACTAGCTTAGTGGATGATTGGCAGAATCGTGACAAGCTTGCTGAGATTGACTGCGGCCGAAGCGAAGAGAAGCAGGTCACACGTGAATACGCTATCTGCACTACTTAGACGACGATGAGCTCGCATGTCTCCCCGCGCCCGCGCACGAACACCGTCGACTTCCCGCTCACCCACACCCCCGCCGCGAGCAAGTCCAGCATGAGCCTCTTCTCCGCCCGCCACGCCACCGCCCTCGAGGTCTGCGACGTCCTCTACGGCCCCGCCCACGACCCCGCCGCCCTCGACGCCATCCAGCGCTTCTACGAGGCCGGCGCCAGTGCGTCCCTCCCCCCTCCCTCCTCTAACCCCCGCTGACCCGTGCCCGACCGCAGCGTGAGTCCCGCTCCCCGCCCCGCCCGCGCCGCGCTGACCGCCGCAGGTACGAGAACCCGTTCGTCGCCGCGCCCTCGCGCGCGCTCATCGCGGACCTGCACGCCCTCGCGCGCGCCATGGCGGCTGTCGACGTGCCCACGCCGCGCGCGGCGCTCGGCGCGCTCTTCCCGTTCCTCCGCGGCGACGGCCGCTGGTTCCGCGCGCTGCGCGTGTGGAGCGAGATCGGCGACGTGTGCGAGAGCGAGAGCTTCGGTGCGTGCCTTCCCGCGACCGTGTATCATGCCTGCTCTGACGAGTGAGGCAGACGGGCACCGCAGGGCGGTCGTGTCGCACACGCTGCACATCCTGCTCCTCCCGGGGCTGCACGCCGCGCCCGCGCCCGCCGCGTCCCCCACCCCGAGCGGCACCGCGCTCTCCGTCGCGCACTCGCCCGCCGCGTCGTTCCTCTCCCTCCCCTCGTCGCCCCCGTCCCCGCACGCGCACACGCCCCCGCAGACGCTCCTCGGTGGGTCCCCCCTAACGCTAATTTGTCTTTTGTCTTTTTCCCGCGTTAACCCCCGCTTTACCCAGGCCTCCCGTCCCCGCTGCACCGCACCCTCCCCCTGCACACGCACCTCGCGTTCAACGACGCGGGGCGCATCACCGCGCACCGCGACGTGCTCGACGTGCGCGACGCGCTCGCGCTCGTCCCCGGCGGCGCGGCTGCGGGCTGGGTGCTCGCGCGCGTCGCCGGGCGCGGGGTGGCGCTCCTTGGGCGCGCCATAGGGATTCGGGGCAGGGAGGGGAGGGGGGAGGAGAGGAAGTGGGAGGAGGAGGGGGAGGGCCCGACGGTGGATGTGGCGGTCGTGTAGGTGCCGCGCTCCTCCGCGTCTGCCGTGCTCCGCTCATGACATGCAGGTCGCGCCGGGGCGCGTCGCAGCCGCCGCCCGCGCAGCATGTGCACGTGCATGTGTACCCGGATGCGCGCAGGGCGTGGCTCGTGAGCTACTAGCTCCCACCATCACTGCGCCACATTTCACCGCGCCTTAAGCTTCAGCCACCGCGCTTTCATCTATTTCCTTGCCGCGCATTACCAGCGGCCGCCCTCTCGTTCGTCTTTGTATTATTGTATTATTGTACCGCATAATGCGTGTCTCTGTCGCTACCGTACCCTGTTATTGGAATTGGACCTCGAAGTTGCGCATGCTGTATCGCGCTGTATCCTATATTCGTCTGTCTGCCGTCTGGCCTGCAAACTAGGTTCGCTCGTTTCGCGATAGTGCCCAACACTGTCAGTACATCTCGTGCGTATGAATGGCCGCAGACTTTCCGAATTCCAGACCTAATGCTGTTGCAGCATCTTCCGAGAAAATCGAGTTACAACAACGTTAACTCGCCGAATTTCAAACCTCATGCGCCACTAAATTATCAGCATCTTTTTTTTTGCATCGCATGCTGTGTCCAAATCCGCCGCTGTCCGCCTCCAGTGCGCCCAAGTTCGACCCGCGCAGAGCCCTATCGCATAATTCACTCGAGCCCTCGAATTACAGCCTTTACAGCCCACTAGTACTAGTACTGACATCTACTCGGGAGCGCCGTCCGAGAACCTCGAAGCGCAGCCGCATCGGACCCCATGCATATGCGTTGTATATGCCACTCGCCGTGCATCCCAATGCAAAGATTTGCCCACTGTACCCGCCCGCGACCGCATAGTGCCCAACGCCGTCAAGCGTGTGGATGGGCCGCAGACTTTCCGAGTTCTGGGCCTCCGACTCCCGCAGAACCTTGTACTACAATCTATATTGTTATTCGAACACGGCTCCAGAAACCTCGAGGTCCAGCCGCAACAGATCTGATGCATCTTATCATTTATGCTACTCGCCGACTCGGAAACCCGTCTGTCTGGGTCAAACACTGCCAGCTGTCGATGGTTGAAGCGAACAAGCTCTTGGACAGGTTGGAAATTGCAAGCATCAAGAACGGCCTTAATCTTTGCTTGATCGTCGCGGCTCTTTATTCAGACATTCAGCCCACGCATATACTGATGATTTCCGCCAAGCGTGTGATGAAACGGGGCGGTGGCAAGCAGGTTGACATTTTGGTGGCAAACACGTGACCTCCTCCGCAAAGATTTCCCGGCGGAGCAGAATAATAATTCCGCGAGCCCGTCACATCTGCCGTGTCTTCATCTCTCATTCTCGCCGCATCGTTCGCTTGTATACTATCGTATCACTGCACCGCATAACGCATGTCTCTGTCTACCCTTGCACCTATCGCCCGCTGCTGTACGTGTTTGGGATTAGACCCGTGTGGAACCGCAAAGCTGCCAGTGATTCGTCTGTCGCTTGCCAACTAGGCTTGCTCGTTCCGCGATAGTGCGCATATGAATGGCCGCAAACTTTCCGAACCTACAGCCCACCTGCTGAGCGGGCGCCTCCGAGAACCTCGAGCTACTGCCGCATCAGACCCCATGCTGCTCGCCGAATTTGCCCATCCGCACGGTATTCGATGTCAGCCGTTGGAAATTTCAGCCATCTAAAACGGCCCTGATCTTTGCTTGATCGTCGCAGCTCTGCATTCAGGCATTCAGCCCGCGCATGTAACGCCGTTTTCCGGCAAGCGTGCGATGAAACGACGCGGTCGCAAGTTGGGCATGTTGGTGGCAAACACGTGACCTCATCTGCCAAAACAGTGAGAATTTTTCCAGTCAGAGTAGGATCCTGCGATCCCGCTGAATCACAAGCATTAGAAGTTTTGTATCGCGCGCCGTGTACTCAAATTTTCCGCCGTTCACGTCTGCCAGGTACGTTCCGCAATGGTACCCTACGCGTTACATGCTGTGGCACGAAGAGGCCGCAGACTTTCCGAACCCGCCTCGCATCGGCCCGCGCAGAAACTTGTACTACAGCCCACTGGCATGTTGCTATCAGAGTATCTCGGACTACATGCGCATCAGACCTCGCGCCTTACGCTACGACAGCTGCATCGGGTTTTGTCGCGTCGTGTATTCAAATCTGCCATTCATCTTGTCAACCCGCCCCTTCTGCCGTCCATGGCCTGCCAACTAGGCCGGTGCTTTTTCCTCGATAGTGCTCAATGCTATGCGTCGCGCGTATGGAATGGCCGTAGACTTTCCGAGTTTTGGATCTTCCACGATCTCTCGAAGAACGGCCGACTATCAGCGTATTACATGTAGCTTATAGACATGTTTTTGACGATGTCTGGCGCGCAGATGGCCGGTCGTCGCGATGATTCGCGAGCTTTCACGGGGCTAAGTTTGGTCGTCTCATACAAGCATCAAGGTCACGCCAAAAACAATAGGACACGGCGTGGTATCGGCGAAAGTGACTGCGAAGCGTGGTACAAATAAGAAAATCGATAGAAAGGCGGTATGGGCAGCTTGATATCCAAAAATTGAATCCATACATGCGAAAGAGACTCCTCAAATTCTAGACGTTCCCGCTAACTTCTGGCTGAGGATTTCTGCAACTCATTCGTGGCTGCTGGCCTCGTTGGTGCTACGCCCGAACACCGCCTTAATTATACCGGCGATTGGGCCGCCACCTTGTTCAAGAGAGTGTATTTGATCAAGGACCTTCGCTAAGCAAAGGAAATCAGCTGTGCGAGTCTTGATAAAGAGAATGCCGCTCACCAGGAGATTCGCCGAGAGTTTGGCCCAAACCCGCTTAACAGTGTTTGTTAGCACAAGCTAACTGCGATGTATGTATAAGAATGAAGGAGACACCACTTACCGAGGGTGTCGGCCGAGATGTCACCCGCATCACCTAAATCATTGGCGTCAGTGTTTTCATATCGGGATTGGGGAACACCACTCACCGGCGGCCTGGTTAATAGCAGCACCTGCATTTTGCACTGCAGCTTTAACATTCCCTGTTTAAATGTATCAGTATACATGGGGCGCGATCAAGACACACGGCTCGTCACTCACCAGCGCCTTGCTGGAGGCCTGCGTCTACGCCCTCTGTATGTATAAAATGGTCAGCATTTCCAGGCGATCATCAAGATTCGCTGCTCACGAGCAAGAGGATTAATGGCACCTATCGTGAATGAGGATCAGAAATGCAGGACGATCAAGAATAAGGACCCACCAAGTACAGGTCGAACGTCGTCCGCTAGACTACCTGAATAACGAGTATCAGCGTGCAGTGGTCTCTGCGAAAAAATAATACACACGACGGCGGGTGCGACGCACGGGGGCGTCACCGCCGGCGAGCGAGGCCACAGCACCCAGTGCGCCACTGCTGTTTCCAATGTCGGACACTTCAGACTGAACCGGCTCTAAATAACGGGCGTCAGATGCGCTGTGCATAACAAAGGAAGAATACTCACGCTCGATGCTGGAGACCACTTGGGCACCGTCGCCGCCGATGGGGCGCGCAGCCGCAGCGAGAGTGCAAGCAAGAATGACGAAGGCGGACAATTGCATGGTGATTTATGGATTTGAAACGAAGGTGGGGGTTTGAAGGAGTGTGTGGTAGATGCGAAGAGGTGGGATAATGAAGCAGAGGGAAGAAGAACTGAGTTCGACTGAGGAAAGCTTGAGAGGTGGGCCTCTAGCATTTATACCATTTCGCCCCTTACGCCATCTAGCATTATAATGGGGATAGCCTCTGTTCATAGGTTGGAAGCTCTCTAGCCGAACCAGCTGACCTCGCGCCATGACCGACCAGGTTAGATATGTTCAAGAAACGTACTCATTGGTATGCAATGACGGCATACTTGCAGAAGCGACAGTTAGCAGACAAGTTACACCCTCTGAGCACTCAGACGACGAGATACCCGCATCAAGCACATAGAGCCGAAATTATAGACATGCTGATGATGGTGCAAATGCTCATAGGAGCAAGAGGAAGGCGCGGGGCAAAGCGTAGAGAGAGGAATGCGAAAGGAATGAACAAAGTAGCCTATGCCGGCATGGTTGACAAGACCTGAGGCAGGAACTCATCTTGTAGCGTTATCATTAGATAGTTCCGATGAGTCCCCCGAAAACTTGACCTTATAACCAGGAGGAGCAGGGAGGGCGTAATCATTTGATGCAGCTTCGTTTCTGACCCGGCGCGTAACTTGAATTGGCAAGCTCCCCGCACACTCGGCGTGATGACGCTCACATTCGATAGACCCGACTCGGCTTTGTGCCCGTTGAGTGGAGTCAACCAGCGACTATTCCACTAGTTATGAGCGTTCAGCACCAGAGGTGTGCATGAAGGCCACCAGGAGCAGTTCCTAACCTAACTTGAGCACGCCATCGCCAACCAGGTTGGGTACGTTCAAGAGACGTGCATAGTGGTATCCATGACGGCATTCTTGCAGAGGTAGCTACACCCTCAGGGCGCTCATGAGATGAGATACACGTATTAAGAAGACGCAGAATAGACCATAGGCACGCAAACAATCGCGACAAGCTTTCAGAGCAGCAAATGAGGACGTGGCTCAAAGCGTAGAAGCATAGAAAATTGGAAAATTGGAAATAGTCTATGCCGGCACGTCGGGCAGGGTCTGACGTCATCCTGCAGCGATATTGTCGGAACCCTTTGACAAGTCTCTCGTGCGCTCGGGTCCTCAGGAAAAAGCCACGGAAGGTATAGCAGAGTATAAGCCCGCCGCCGGTCACAGAACCTGGTGCTACAGCCCGCTTGAAGTGGAATTAGTACTGGTGAGTGCATTAGACAGCCACACCAGATTTTGCATCATGCTGTTCCCCCTGTCGTCTGCTCGGGCATTCAAGCCTAGGGCCAAATGTTGACAGCTTTCACATGATTCAACAGAAATTCTTTTGTCTGTATCACCACAGATCTGTTTTCACACATTCAAATATAAACACGATTCCCAGGCAGCCCGCGATGAAACAACACGGTGGCAAGCACGTTCGGCGTGTGGTGGCAAGCACAGGACGTCATCTGTCATAGCATGGCATTGGGCTTTGCAAATTGCATGGCGTTTCAACTGTTCACTCAGCTGTCATCAAATCTCTATCCCGCTGTTACTAAAACCTCATTCCGCTGTCATTGAATTTTTGCTTAGGATCGCGATTTGGTGGGTGCAGATATGCTTTATTTGAATCACATACCGTGTATTCAAATCTGCCGCATTGTCTACTCGCACAGCCAGGCAGGCTTGCGCTTGTTCCGCAATAGCACTCAACGCTGTTGTACGCGTGTGAATTGGGCTACGGATTTCCTAGGCTTGGACCCACACAGAGCCTTGTGCTGCAACTCGCTCGAGTGAAACAATAGAGAGCGTTGCCCAAATTGATCTGACCGTGTGGGCTTATGACTATCTTCGACTTTGGCCACGCAGAATCTTGGGCTAGCACAGCACCGAGCATACATTAATATCAGACAGGGCATTCCAGAAGGTCCCGCCAGTATTCCAGACCTCTGGCCCTACACGCTAGGCTGCCTCGCACATCGCTCGACAGTCTAACGGCTTGTTCACAGTGAATCGTGAATGCGTGTTGGCGCCTGAATCTTGAACCGTAATCGAGCATGCGGCCACGCCGGCGCTAGTTCCTGCTTGTTTGCCCGCCTGGGAACTTCATAAAACACAATGGGTTCGCGTTTTCTTGGTATGGCTGTAACCCTGAGAGGCTGCTGGGAACTCTTGCATCATACTACCGCCAAATGGCCGGCATTAGGCTTTTCAACGCGCTGAGGTAATAGCAAGAGAATTAAGTGGCTGCGTGTAATTTAGTATACTGCATTCTAGCAGAGACTAAAGTATACACCTGCATTCCCGAGCTTTTTCCATGCTGCCTTCCACGAAGAAGAAGGCACTCGAAGCGTGGCCCTCGCTAATGCGAGATAGCCAGTAATTCAACTGCACAAGGTTTGGCGAGCACTGCCACTGCGCTGGCAACCGCCGAGAGCACGTCAATTGAAGTTTCCTTCATGCTGCCGCTGCGTAAGTACTACGTAGGAGACAAGCCGACAGGCCGCACAGAAAGACGGCGTTATGGAGTGTATTTGAGTAGATCGCAAGTCAACCGAGCGACTCACCGTCGCGCACGCCCGAAAGAAGCCCAAGCAGACACCGACCCGCCAACGCCCGCAATGTGCGCGTCAGGCAAGCTAACCATAGACCCGCTGCGCATCCGAGAGATGTACTCCCCGATCGCCAATGACCAGCAGTACAGGGTGAATGGGCATAGCGCGGCGCGCAGGTGGCACGACCTCAGAGCCACTGGCCCATGCCGGATGAACGAGGTCAGCTGCGGGCACCGAAAATCAGGGCCGTTCTCCTGGGGCCGAGATCGCGTCGAGGGGTTAGGAAGAGATACGGGGAGTGGGTGGATCCGTGCACGAGGTGGCAGACGGTTGTTGGTTGTTGCGCCGCCACCGCGGGTGGGCCGTAAAATCCGTTTTCCCAGTGCGTCGGTGTTCGAAAGAAGAGATGTATCTGACCCGCTGACGACCGTGACGCCACATGGTCAGGTGAGCGATTTTAGAGTGCAGCATGGCCATTATCTTATTGACCAGAACTCCGCGAAGAATCCCGGGCAAAGCACGTTCACGGCTTTTGGGGCGAGAATCTCCAGGCCTCGCAGCTCCTGAAATTTTAGCAAATGTTCTTGTAATAAATTGTGTCGGTGAGCTGGAGATGTCTTACCACGAGTATCCCTGTGCGGTAACGACAGTATCAAAGCTCGAGTTCTAAACATGTCGTCTTGACAAGGCCGGAGCGGCACGGTACCGTCGGTCCATCGATGATTCCAAATCCGCAGTATTGCGTATTATTGGAAGCTGTACAGCTTGCAGCTTCAGATCTAGAGTCGTGCCATCGAATTACAAATGTGAAAGACTGGTGGCAGCAGCAGTGCTGCGGGTGTTTGCGGAGAGGAAACTGTGCCGTTCGCAGCTTGGGAAAGCCATGCCGAATGAACGAGGTTAGGGGCTGAAGATCAGGGCCGTCCTGTAAGGAAATTCACAGTCAGGGGTTGGGAGTTAGGCGACTGGAGGCGGGAATCATGAGAGGCGGATGCTCACCATTCACTACATTTGGAAAAAAGTTGAACCACATGCCCACGGGGCTGCAGTATTTGTTATTCCAACATGACTTGCTGACCCGACTCGGCCCCGTACGTATCATTGCCAAGCCGATGCGATGCGAAGTGTATGAGCATACCGCTGTTGAGATGGCTCCCGCTGCTGGAGAAGCCGGCGGTAAGGTGTCAATTCGCCGCTCGAATCACGGGATCCTCTTCGCCTTGAACCAAGACTGACCCGAGTGAGACGCCCATACGAGAAACTGGTAGTTCAGAATGAAATGGACGATTGTCTAGCCCCGGTTCTTCGAATCCCGGTGCGCAGGAAATGCAGGGCAGCTGGGCATTTAATATTAAACGTCCAAATTTGGCTGACTGCTGTCCTGACTTAGAGCAGCCATGGAGAACATACGCGCTGATGTGCGATTTGACGGGAAATGGAAGTATGCGCTTGCAGCAGGGTTGAAACATGCTATTTCGAATTCCAATATCGGGAACCTCGTGTGTATATGCGGGTGCTATGCATACAGGGAACACTGCGGCGTATAAAGCATGCAAAAGAAGAACACCGGTACCGCGGTAACGAATGGCTGTGGCGCGGTGCAAGCCGCATCCACGAGAGTGACTGCAGTTGGAAATCTAGAGCCAAGGCAGCATCCTGTATCGCTTCCGCAAAGAAAATCACCATTTAGAAAATTTATCGATGCAGCAAAAACCACTGAGACAGGCTAAGGGTGAATAAATTTGCGAGATAGATTCTTGAATAAATTGTTTCACCGTGAGCGAGACTCGGAATCGAGCTCCGTATCGAATATGCTGTGCCACCTGGGTCGTAAATGCGCACGATGACAACGGAAATGAGAGCACGCAGGCTTGCCAGCAGGGTTGTGTGGCTGTATAGAATACCACGAGAGCGACACGGCGAGCTGCGCGTGCGTCACGATTCACACTCTAACACGGATAGAATCCGAGGCCAGGGCGGGCACTCGATATGAACCCATTGACATCGATGCTGCCAATACCAACATCTTTGAAAAAATGTCAGCTTAGGGAGTGGCGAGAAGAGTACGGCAAGCAGACCATAGCTTATCCGAAGAGATTTAGCCTCTGGCTCCGCACCAGTGGTAGGGGGCCGTACGCGATGCGACCAAATAGCGATTCAGACAGAAAGCAACTTAGGCATCGGCCGATGCAGGGACTATGAAAATATCCTTGACATAATCCTCGTATCACCTGTGACCTGCGAAGGTGGAGTGTTTCACAGAAGAGACTCGGCTCGATCTCCGTCTCGAATATAGCATTGGGCCGATGCAGTGGAGACGACAGCCTGCGAGTAAAGTGACTATAGAAAAGTGTTGACCATTGAACGAAGTTTACGCAAACAAAGGGCAGGCACTAGGCACCTGACAATCACCCACCAATGCTGTTGATGTAGCTGTAAGTTACTGATATGGGCCGCAGTGGATATGACGGCCTAGCGACGCGATGGGTAGATGATGCTTCGCCTCCGAGAAGTTCAGATTCGAATCCCCAGCTAGCATATATTCCCCAAGGCGGCGGAAATGATAGCTGGCGAGGCGGTTGGTGTGGTCGATTACTTCTCACCCCGACAGCAAGATCGCGAATGTATGCTGTTTGCTCAGGCATGAGTAAATCTGCATCTGCCAGGGACGCATGGGTCTGTGCCCACCGTATCCACACCCCTTCAAGATGCACGCGACCTGCCCATACACCAAGACGAGCTCGGTTAGACCGTGTTGAATTCACTCCAGTGCGGCAGTGCGTGGGTGGCGCGCGATGTTACACCAGACGCCACTATCAACCACTATGCAGTGGCCACTGGCCATGGTGAAACACGCAGGAACGCGTATGCGTATGTGACAGCTGAGGTCGTGGCGGGATAGAGTTGGATTTCGCGGCTCGACGCCAGTGCTCCAGGGTCGGCGTCAAGATATGATCGATGATCGCGAGCCCTGACCCCTCATCGGTTTAGGCCGCTCCGAGTGGGAAACATATGGCTTCGACCTGTGAGTCGTGAACACCTCCCGCGGCGGCAAGCTTAAACGCTAAAGCCCTGAGCCCTGGCAAGTCCGCGAGTGCGGACTGGACGATATTCATTCGCGTGATTCTCGCTCTAGGTGAACGGGCCGCCTCAGCTATTCGGTTTCACGAGGCTCAGCGCCACGAAATTGAATAGTATAGTCTATATTGTCGGCTAGTGAGTAAGTGATGATATGACTCGCGGGTGTCCCTACCTTTAATTCCATGCATACAGTTCTGTAACACCTGCAGATTATGACACAGCGTCGTCACTCAGCACCTGAGCTTACGCAGCGTGGAGGTTGGAAAGATCCGGAGGCGAGCGAGCGACCCTGGCAAGAACGGATATGCTTATCAAGACGGAATTTCAACGTCATCTGTGCCAATAATGGACGAGGTACTTGGAAGCGAGCGTCTCCAGTACGTAGGATCCTAATTGGCAGCATTTTAGTCTCCACAGCATGTATACAGGGACAGCGTATGCGCCTTGGTGCCGACATCCTGGGTGCTGCCGCGACGAAGCGAGATATTCATCGGGAGTGCGTCGAGCGACGTTAAGGAGGACCACGCCAGACCACGCCCCGCCTCAGATTCAGATGTGTTTCTGCAATGTTGGTCAGCAATTGAGTCACCCCTCGCCCCATACTGCCCCATATTCCGGCATACGTCACTCACCGTTATTGCCCTCTCAACGTGCCACGTATGTATGCGTTCAGGAGTTCAGCACGTCGCATCTCGCTAAGCTGCAACCTGCGACATTTTCGGATACGTACGGTGAGCGAAAGCGCCGTTTTGCGTCTGGCATCGTGAGGGCGTCCGGGAACCGGGGCAACGAGTGCAAGCCCTCTGTGCCTGAAATTGTTAGGCTTCATCATTCGTCAGCCAGGCATCACGTCGTACATATGCTTTGAGACGCGCTTTAGCGCCGGTGCGGGCAGAGTGTGCCAACCAGATGCTGCTGCTGTTGCAACCATCGCACCTCGATTCTGCCGAATTAAAGCTGCGTGGATGCGTGGATGTGAGACGCGCCAGGATTGCACGCTACCGAAAGCACTGCACGTCGTGGCGTTCTGTATATCCTTTTGATGAGGTGACTTTACGTAGGCGCTGCCATTGCGTAAAAAGCCGACAACGGGCAGAGAGAGCTGAAGACCTTGATAATAATAAATGGCACCTTTTGCGCAGAATCGGTGCACACTCACTTACCTCTTCGGCCATGCTTGTATGGTATCTGATGTCGCTGGCGGATTGAACGCTATTGTGCAGATCTGGCTTACTAGGATAACGCCACGCATACAGCCCGTACTGAAATAGGGGATCGACTGGCGCCTGAGAGACTAAGAAGGTTGGCGGAGGCTGATGAGTGCCTCGAGGCCTGACAAAGAGCACCAGGACCAGGAACTTTCTTACGTCTGGGCCAGAAGATCCATCGCCATGTCAGTGTGAACGATAACCCCAGCTCGTCAGCGTGCAGCAGCTAAAAATGTACCCCCGTCTCACCAGGACATGATCCACAGGAGATCGCCTCTCCCAACCTTGAAAGACGCACTGACATTCCGCCGGATACCCTAAGAGTCGATGCCAGCCCCCCACCCGGGCCCGCGTCTCCCGTTCGGGGCTCGAGCAGCCGCAAAAAGCATCTCGCTTCCGCAGCTTCCGGAACGCTGCATTTCGAATTCATTCGTCGAGGGCGTGTGGCGCTAGCTGCATATGGGTGGTGTGGGGGGGCCGCTGGTGCGTGCCTGGCGGATGCTCTGGTGCGAATTGGAAGCGCAGGCGCGTGCACGATGCGCGCCGCATCCATTTTCAACCAGCCCAGCCAGCCCGGGGCCGGCCTCCTAACCCCCAATGATTCTCCGACCCAGCGATCCCTCTGGCAGCGGCGCGTGCGGCCACGCCTGGCCCATTCCCACATTCTCGCATTCTCGCACCCGAGAGCTGAAACGCACCCTGCTCGCGGTCCACGTCGAACAGCGTTCCCCCTGCAATTCAGTCAGCCAGATACAATCGCGCAATGATCAATCGCTCGCCCGCATACTGCCTCCGGGGACGTGCCGCGGCACCGCGGTTGAGCCGCAGTTGAAACGAAAATGAAATTCTCGACGAAATTTCATTTTGGCTGCGCTTGGCGCGTGCGCGTGACACGCCGCCGCCGGCGAGCCCACCGAGTCGGGCATGTCGGGTGCACACTAGCCTACATGGTGTGGAGCACGCTGCACCGCGATGTCGACACCACGGTGCCTCAGCCTAAGGCGTCCATACGTGACGCAGGCACGCGCTGCACAGCCTGCTCGAGCATCTATCGGCGATGCGCATAGCGCCATCTGCCAGGCGATCATGACCTAGGTGGCGCCTTCGTGATCGCTTGATCTGGGTCAAACGCAGGAGCACTTAGCGCGCCTTGGGCACCGCTTTGTCGACCAAGATGCCCCTTTCTGGCTGCTTCTATCGCGCAGAATTTCATTTACTCCAGGCTGCACGAGCTCGTCTGCGGCGATGGGGCACGGGGGCCTCGGACAGGGGCGGGGATGTAGCTTGCAGTGCGATTACATGTCCACATTTCACATCCCCACAGACTCCAGAGATACGATGCGCAGCCCAACGCGGACGCCCGCGGTGTGGCACGAATGCTCACGAATGGCGCTGAGCACCCAGCGGGACAGCCGTCGTGTTTCATGTAGAGGCACTGGTGCAGTCTGAGTCTGCTATGCCTGGGGGAGCACATACCATAGCGAGCGAGTGGGCCGAGCGGAGCCGTTGGAACGGCGCAGCTGATACCAGCTGTGACAGCCTCAGTGACAGCCGTGTTTCACGTTGGCGGATGAGGGAACGCAGGCTTGCGTCATCCCGCCCAAGCTTTCCAGCAGCTCTCCATTAATGTTATCTATAGCAGCGCGCCAGCCAATAGGATCGTCCGCAGACCATTCGCTGTGCGGCGCCCTGTCCAGCAGAGCCAGGCCTGCGTTCGGGTCCGCCAGCTGCGCTGGATACAGCCGTGTGTCAGTGCAGATCTGCAGCGAGTTTCACGATGCCCACCTAGTTCCAACGGCGCATGAGAACGAGAAACGGGGTCCCTCCACACAGGCCCCGTTTCACTCGTCTGCCTCCCCAGGATCGTGGAGCGGGAGCTGGACGCCTGCGCCGCGGGCACCGGTCCCAGAGCCTACAGCCCCCAGCAGCGGCACCGCGCACGCCCATTGGCGGACGTACCAGCAGCAAGTGCGGGCCCGCGGGTCAGCTGCCCCCACGCTGGGTGCCGTACAGTACTCACGCTCAGCCTATCTCGCGGCGTGTCGCTGTCAGGTAGCGTTCGCGGGGCCTGTACCAGGACCGCGCATCGCAGATCCCTCGCTCGCCCCCTCGTTGGAGCGCACGTCGACGTCGAAATCAACTGCTCCTGCGCCTGCGTGACAGCGACAGGACAGACGACGACAGCGGGGCTGTGCGCGGACAGCGGGGTGCCACCGACGGGACGGGCGGCGTCTCGGGGGCGCACGTGCCGCGGGGGCTGCCGCCGGGCGGGATGCGCACTGGACTACAGGCTGCGCGCGCATGTCGAGATGGCGAGATGTGTGCTGGCGAACTGAGCTCGCGCCGCAGGCGCACGCGCGCGCGGGGCGGGAGGCTAAGTGCGAGCCCGACGTCGGCCGTGCCAGCGCACCACATGCGCAATATATGCGCAAGGAGATTAGCGGCGCGTGCACCTCATTTGAGTTTGAACTCTGAATTCGATTCGTATTGGCATGGCGGCAATACGGGCGCAGGCTAACCATGGGGAGATGCGGGGACGTGCGGCGTTGCGTATATGAGAGAAGCAGCCAGAGAAGTCGAAGCAGGCGCGCGAATCTGGATCTGGGGCAGGCACGATTCAGGCGTCCGCGCGCGGGTGGTGAGTAAGCCGCGGGGCGTCATCGTACATACGCACGAGCGTCGAGGCTGACCGAGAGCCGTCCGGGAAGAAGAACTTGCAGTTGGAAGACTGGACAAGGCCGCATAGCAGCATGGACGCGAAGTCCACAGCAGCGCAGTGACATGCGCTTGGCGCAGACGCGAGCTCGGAGCTCACAGCAGTGCACATGTCGCTGCTGCTACTATATTGCATTTGTTGCTGTCTCGGAGTTGCAATGACGCGGAGGCGCGTGTTCGAGTTCATTCTAGCGGGCGTAGCATACAGCACTGTCTAGCTACCGAGACCACTCGAAGATCCATCGCAGCATGAGCAGCATTCTAGAAGTTCGCAACTCCAGTGGGTCCAGTTGCAGTGTGTTCCAGCTAGAAGTTCTCCATGCTGTGTGCGGATGCTCGCAAGTCCTATGTTCGCCAATTTTCAGCCATGTCCGTTCCAGGTCGCAATACATTCCCAATGAAATTCTATATGTGAACTATCGCGTACTATTACAATCGACCGTGGTATAGGGGGTAGTCGACGGTGTAAACAAGATGGGGTAGAAGGGCAGAAAATAAGTAATAAGAAAGACCCATGATACAGGAGTACACTAAACACTAGAGATGAGGTGTAAGGAGGGACGGAACGCGCCAGGGTGGGGGTTTTGGTTAATAAATAAACTGGCCGTTCATGCTGGTGCGTGAGTGGTGCGTGAATATATGCGTGTGCGTGAGGGCGGGCAGCTCATGTCGCCGCGACCGCGGGCGCCTCCCACTGCGCGGGCTCCTGCGTGAGGTCCACGGGCAGGCTCCCGCGGCGCTGCTCGAAGCCCGGCCCGCCCGCGGTCCCCGGCGGCGTCGGGTACGCGTACCCCGCGCCCGGCGCCGTGTGGCTCTTCCGCGGCGCGCCCATGTCCGCGAGCGGGTTCGCGGGCAGGCGGATCCCGCCGCCGGGCAGCGGCGGCGACGCGGACGAGCCGTCGCGCGGGATCGGGAACGTGCCCACGGACGGCGAGTTGTACGACGAGCTCGGCGCCGACCCGCCCGAGTACACGGAGACTGTGGTCATATGAGGACGGGCGTGGAGGAGGGCGGAAGAGGGGGCCGCGCACCGTTATCGTCCCAGTCGCTGCTCGCGCCGACGCTGCTTGCCGTGCTGCTCACGCTGCTCCGGCGCACGAGCCCGAACTCGCGCGGCTCCTTCTTCACGAGCCCGCCGCCGAGCTTCGCCTTGGGGCTCGGGCTCTTCCCGACGCCGCCGCTGCCCACGCCGCTGGGCTGCTTGCGCGCCTTGTTGCCCGCGCGCAGCTCGTCGAAGCGCAGCGGCCGCGGGCGCAGGTGCGTGCGCTCGTACAGCCCGCACTTGTTGCACACGATCTTGCCCGGGTTGAGCGTCGAGCGGCGCCATGACGGCGGCTCGGTTGTGTGGCAGTTAAAGCACCGCCGGCGGAGGTATTGCGTCTCCTTGGAGGCGGCGTCGTCGGTATGCTGGACAGGGAGACCCGTGTGAGGCGAGAGGTACGCCGCGGACATGCCGGAGGAGGGCGGCCGGTAGAACGCGGTCTGCGAGGGGACGATGACGGGCGCATCCTCGAGCTTGACGCCGCCGTCAAAGGCTCGCGGAGACGAGGACATGTAGGAGTCAGCGCCGCCGGTGCTTGGCCGGGAGCCGGCGTCGGAGCCCATGAGCGAGTGCTGATCGTACATGGACTCGGAGCGGGATACGGGGTAGATGTGGTGCTCGTGGCCCATAAATGGCGGGGCGAAGAACTGCTGCGGGGCATCGCGGTCCGTGCGCACGATGGGGAAGGTGTTGCGGCGGTGGGCGTGCGCGTGGTGGGCCTGGGCCTGCTGGTGATGGTGATGGTGCGCCTGCATCTGGACCTGGTGTGCGTGCTGGGCCTGGAGGTGCATCTGCTGCTCGTGGGCCATCTGGGACCAGTCCGAGTGGCCGGATAGCGGCGGTTCGGGGAAGTGGTCCGTGCTGGGCACGTCGTGATCATAGAGCTCCTGCAGCAGCGATTGGCCCGAGTTGTTGCGGGAGGGGAACTGCTGGAAGGGCGGGGCGGGCCAGAAGGCCTGGTCGGGGGCGGCGTGCTGGTAGAGGGCCTGGTGATCTACGACATCGACTTTGCTCTGCTGGGAGTAGTGGCTCATGGTGATGGGGGAGGGCGTGCGGGGAGCAGAGTTTGAGTCGTCGGAATAAGAGGTGTACTGGTCGAACTGGAGGGCATCCATGTCGCGCGTCTGCTTACCGTGTGTGCGCCCGGCTTGGAGTCCCGTTAAGAACAATTTACATCCCCTATTTCAGGGTCCTGCCTCTTTGGGAAAGAAGCACAGCCGAACGATAAAACCAACAAACAACCCCAAGCCCGTCCACTCTGTCGGTCCCGGGACCCCATCGGGCACTCCTGGGGTCCCGCCTGCATTCCACGCTTCCTTCGGCTCATCTCGCCGTAAACAAATTACTGGACCCGGGCGAAGACGCATGTGACCCCGACGCGCAATGAGGTCATTTGTACGTCCCCCGTCTGCACGCTCTCACGCGACTGCTCATCTCCCCCTCCCCCTTACCACACCACCTCCCTTTTCACCGAGCACCCCGGCCATGACACTGACAGCCCCTGCGCACACGCTGCCAGACGCCCTCCCGCGAAGCAACCACGAGCAGGACCTGTCACCACTCCTTCTCCCGCGAGCCCGACCTGCCCAAGCCCCAGGGTCGCATTCTGCAGGTTAGGAACGCAGGCGTGTCGCCAATATCGAGCGCGTCGCGTCTTTTCAATCTCATATACCCGTATCCGATTCACCGGATGGACGTTCATTTCACCAGCACGCGCACATCCTCGAGCTCAGCAGGCCGCGCGTCCAGCAGCGAGCTCCCGGTTCGACCCTGAGCCCAATATCATCGCAACCCAACTCTGCGCTCCTCCAGTCGCATGCAATTGCAATTCAGCACCACGCGATCCTCAATACACTGCGCCCCAATCTACGCCACATTTCCAGACGACCCCCCGCAAAGTGGCTAGCGTGCCGGAAGCACACCGTGCCAGCGCCAACCCTAATTGCACGCCACGCCCGCGGACGCGAGCTGGCTTATCCGGCGCGGAAAGGCAAAGCCCAGGAAGCCCGCCGTACTGCGGGGCCTAGCAAGCGCTAACGAGCCGCGCTAGGCGCGTTATCGACATATGAACTCTCGCAATGCCCCGGTGCGATATATCGCTATCGCACAGGACGCAATTTGCGATCGAATCCCGCCCCCTGCTTACAACGCACAGGCGCATTTAATGATTACGCAGCCAATTTGCGCATTGGGATCCCGCCCCGCGAATGTATTGCGGCTCGTTCCCGGCGCCACCAGGGTCACGCACCGCGCTCGATCCTCGGCCGCTGCCCGACTCGGAGGCGTGCCCCAGAGCCCAGGGTGCCTCTATGCCATTCGCTTTTGCTTCCTTCCGGATGCAAAGCATGTGGCACGCAGCGGCGGAACGCAGAGCGGTATATTACTCGGTACTCGGTCCTCGGTAGACGGTAGTGCAGGCAGGGGATTCGCCCCTCCCGGCTGGCGGGTGGCGTCGCTGCCGGCCCCTACAGGATTAGTGGGCTGCAGTACCACTAGTACAATAGCTAGCAGTACCAGCACTAGCATCAGTATCGATTCATTGATCAATGCCATGTCATTGTCAGACAATAGCAGTAGCGAACCGAGAACGCACAGCACCGGGCGGGCGGGCATGAACTCCCCCGTACAGCCTGGCTGCCACCGTCCGCTGCAGTGGTCACGCGCCCTCTGAGATGGATCTGCAATCAACAAGACCCAGTGACGGTGGGGCACAGCCGGGCACCCACTCGCTGGCTGCGGCCGATAACCCCAGGACGCCGACCCTCGCACGATTCACGATACGCGGTGGAGGTGGGAGTTGAACCTTGCAGGCGCCGCCTCTCCTGGGGGGCTGACAGGCGCGCCAAGGCACGCTGTCAGCTTAAGCTTTGCGCGAGGAGCCGCGGCGAGGAAGGCAGAAGCAGAAGCAGCAGCAGCAGCGAGGAGCACGGAGGCAGGTTAGCGCTGGCGCGGCCGGCTGGACAGCCTGGTGGCGCGACGTCACTAGTACTCCGCGATTATGGGTAATGCTGCGATGACCAGGTAGTCGGAACAGCGCAGCTCAGGGAGTTCTGAAACAGCTGAGGAGCATGGAGCGGTGGGGATCTGCGCCTACTATCTGCGCAGGCGGGAATCTAGCTGCTTAGTCTTGCTTACTGTACCACGCTTGCTATTGATTTCAGCTTACTTACTGCAGCGCACTGGCGACGCTGCGGGCCCGGGCTCGCCGCCAAACATTAATCAAGAGCTAGCTCGAGTGCCAGGCGGTGTACATCTTTTGTATCAGCCATAGAGACAAAACAGGCTAATATTAATGGACGAGCTCTGACGACCGGCCCGCGCGGTGGAATCTCCGTGTGCTTCAGATCCACGTTCCCGGGCGACAACGCGCCATCGCTGGCGGCGGGTGATGCGCTGGGCTCGAATCGCTCGCTTGTGCGTGCGTGTCAGTCGACGTCGAGGATGCGATGCAGCTAGCCGTTGTCGGCGAATGCACGTCCACGATCCGCCAGATAACTCAATGTCAAGTGGTTGCCAACCTCGGCTGAGAGCAGCATTAAGCGGTATGGAGATATCGATATGCATACGGTAGGTTTGTTGTGGGATGGAAGCAGGGCGAACTCGGAGTACGCATATGGTAGGTTTGTTGTAGGATGGGAGAACAAGGCAGGGTAAACTCGGAGGAGTACAAGAGCGCAGTCACCAGTGGCATTTGTGGCGCATCCCCATGGCCCAACTGCAAAATGAAATGGATGCGCAGGTTGACGGCAGCGCTGCGTAAGACAGTTCGCGTTGGTAGACAGAGTCGGCCGATGGTGGGGACAGCCTGAGAACCGCCTGGGAGGACGGGGAGCGCCGCGCCTCGAACATCCCGCCCGCGCCAAAGCGATTTCGTATTCAAAGTCCGGTACCGTCAAAATGGATAGAAAGCTTATATTAATTAAGGGAATGTGTCCTCTGGCTTCGCGTTCCCAGAGTTGCAAGGAACGCAGGGGAACGCAGGTGCGTGCGCACGCTCCCGACAGCCTGGGACGCCGCTGGAAACCACGCCCCCCTGCCTCAGCGGTCCCGATAAGGAGCGGCCGACTCGGACACCTTCGACGTCGACGGAGCCGATTGCAGAGAGCATCGTGCGCGTTTTTGACAATGAAACATCCGTGCAGCAGCAGCCAGGCCCATAGCCTAATATCGATGTTCTCCGCCCTCCCCGGCACATGCCCTGATTATGATTCAAGTATCCAGGCATCGCACCGCGAGATATGCTTCCAGGCCTCAAATCATTTTGTATTGGACACATGGGAGGTATGGCAGTGGGAGCAAGGGTGAGACAAGGCAGGCGCCACCCTGGCATGTACACGGTGCCTCCTACGTACTCTGGCTCCATCGCGATCGCGCGCGATCTGGGACCTCATCTCCTCGGTTTGTCTTCAGGGGGCCAGGGATTGGCTCGGGGGGCACTGACGAGGGAGCAGGATCCACATACACATTTGGGGCGCAGTGTTACTGACATGCACAGCCCCGTTGCTGGGGCTTCTTGTTACAGCAATACGCCCTCTTGCTACGCACTTACGAAACTGCAGGACAAGGCGGGTGGTGTAGGTGACCTATCAATTCGCGGACGAAGAAAAGAAGAGGCAGCAACCAGCGGTAATGCTGCAGTGCCCTGCGTGATCACGGGGTTGATGTTTCTAATTGCGTGAAAGAAGGCTGCACTGCAACCAGTGCGCACCGCGCGATCCCGGGGACGATTGCGCCTGGGTCCTGTAGCTGAGCTCTGATCTGTTGCAAGCCATTCACTACAGCCGCACAAATAGATCCATCCTACCCCGCAGAAACATGCGCACCGAACAGAATGTATTATCCAGCGCAAGTATGGGCATGCCTGCAGATTCTTGCAAATCGCCGGCGAGCGCCAAACGATAAGATTAAGATTAAGATTGGGCGCTGAAGAAGCCCCTCAACATTGATCTACTGCACCTCTCGGGCCTGAGGCCGCTACATACGTCCATGCCACAGCGCTGGACAATCTCCCGGGCCTCCTAATCTCCGCCTTTGTCTGGGTGGGGTACTCACGGGCTGTCAGGTGTGGGTTTTGTTCAGTGGCAACCTCCGCTGACAGGGCGCGACAGCGACAGCGACCGCCGATCGACATCGAAAGGCGCCGCGGGCGGGATGAGGATCGACACTGTCAGCAAGGAGGGAAGAAAGCGGCCGGGGCGACGGAGCGGGAGGAGGAAGCAGTGAATAATATGCCCAAAAGCGTAGGGCAGGGCGGCCGGAGGGAGAGGAAGCATAGGGACGACGACACCAGGGAAGACATGGCCTAGGCTACTTTCGTCTGCCTTTCTTCTTCTGCGCACCCTTGCCAATACACTCTGAGCAGTAGAAGTGCTCGGGAAGGGGCGGTTTTAGGCCTACGCAAGGAAGATGGAACCACTGGTAGGGGCACTCCGGGTTATCGCACGCAATCATCTACGCCACACAGCAGTGAATCAGCATCATGAACAGGGAAGCACGAATATATTTGCAGAAGGGACGCACCTCGCCGTAAGACAGCTTCTGGCAGAAACAGTAAATCTGCTGATCTTCGGGGTCACCACCCTCCTCGCCATCACCCTCGACCTCTTCCCCAGCATCCATATCCGCGTCACCATCAGCATCATCGTCAAAGTCCTCGTCACCAAAAACACTGGGTTGTCGCGCTCTCCGTGACGTGGACTGGGATAGACGTGAGCGTTGTGAGGGTGCGTATTGGTTGGCAGCAGAGGTTGGTGCCGGTGAAGGGAACTTGACGGCACTAGCCGGGCCCAGACGAGGACGCTCTGCGATAACGCGTTAGTACACATAACTGGCATGGTAATGTAAGCGTACTTGTCTTGCGTTGTGGTTCAGGTGTCGAGTGCGAACCGGCAGATGCTGGAAGCACATCTGCGGACCCGAGCGCTAGCGCATTTCGCAGACTCTCGTTGATCGACCCAACCGGATTGCGACCTCCTAAGGTGAACGACCCTCCACCTGTGCCTATGCCTCCTGCCATCCCAGCACCGGCGCTTCCCCCCAGGCCCACTGTAGCGAGGCCACGGGCTTGCTGCTTCGCAAGCTCGATCGCCTCAGGCGCCTCGCCCTGCAGCACAAGCACCCGCCCGAGGTCATTCTCGAGACGGGCCCGCGCTCGCGCTATGAGCTGCACGACGCGCTGGCAGAGCGCGAGCTTTTCTGCGGCAAGGGTATCGATTTCCGCATACGAAGCGGCGATCTTCGCTGGCAGCTGCGCGTCCTTTTCGCGTGCGGGCGGCGGAGCAGGGGATGGCGTGCCGGGCACCGCGGGCTGCAACGCGCGTAGGGTGTGCCGTACGTACTTAGAGGCCTCTTTCTGGATCTCTTGGTGGAGGTCTGGTCATGGGTAAGCAACTGAGCGTGGGGTAAATTGAGGGAGGTGACGTACCCTGCGACCGGCTGTCTTTGTGCCGAATCTCAGCGAGGAGATGCTGCACTTCGCTTGGGAGGTTGTCAAGTGCTGCTGTGTGATCAGGAACACAGTTCATTTAGGATTCGAGGGTGATACTTACTTGAGATGTACTCTGAGGCGATCGTTGCCGCCTCTTCCAGGTTCTGCACGGATGCGGCGCTCATATTGTGCCAGCAAAGCAGTTACAGAATTTCACAGGCGAACACCACTTCCACGAGCTGCTTCCTTGTCCGCCGATAATCGGCTGCGGTCAGATGTCAATTTGTTTGACTCGCACCAATTCCAAAGCCCTTGGGTAAATGAAAATGAAGGGGAAGGGTGGTCGGGTCTGCTGAGCGCAAAACAGTCAGTGATTTGTGATGCATGTGACCTATGCATGTATCACGCTGTCACATCTTCGCGCCATGTTCTCACGGAGTTGGCGGCCGAGCATCTCCGTTTAGGGATTTGAACTATGCCCTCGAACAAAATCAAGAAATCATCACGTCCTCGAACAAATATGTGGAGCCCTGTCAGGTACTGTCAAAACGATTAACCTTGCTCTAGGCCGAACATGTACATACGGGCCTGGCGCCACAATGAGTTTGACAGACTTCGACAGGTCTTCAGGGCTTTTGGACAGCTCTAGAGTGCAAAAAATACCTCTCGTATGAGCGGACCCGCCTAGGCTCGCGACGAGGGTGTGGGACTCGAATATGCGCTTATCTTACATCCCACAATCACTCCGGCACCTACCTGCCTGCACTCACCCTGCTGCTGCCAGACTCGAGCCGTAAGTTTGATAAAATAAAGTCTGTCTAGCCGATACTCGTTGCGAAGGAAAGCATAAACTGGCGATCTATACGTATCTTCTGCCAGATCTTCAGGCCCAGGAAAGAGTCTTCCTTTTCATCAAAAACATGGCTAAATTATCCTAAATCACTGGCCCATCACAGGTGCGAGAAGCTGGCAGACCGCGGTCGTTTTGATGGTTTGATCCTACTTTATTGCAGACGAAGGTGCCATTGCCAGTGGCGATGCGTGTCTGCCAAACTGTGACAGTTGCGGAGCGCATCCTCGCAGTTTCGCAGTCCTTTTCGCTACGACGCAGATAAACGGCTATAACAGTCGCTAAGGCGGCCCGGGAGGGCTGCATAGAAAGGATCGTTCGATTTGTACGGCCGGCGATATGCTAGGTTTGCTGACTTATGCATACTTATGGTTTGATTGTAGAGGAATATGTACTAGCAGCCTGTCGCAAAAATCGAAATTCGGTTATAAGACCGCATCAGGGGTTATAAGCCCCCGTCAGGCCGTCAGGCACTCGAAACCCTTGTAAGCGACAAAGATGCCTTATCCGGTCTTATCAGACCTTACGAACCTGACCACCGCTGGTCATGCATTATCACGCTTATCAGGTCTTATGGCGGTTATCAGTGCTGATCAGTGACCCATGCTGGGGGGTCATAATACAAAAGAATATCTCGTTATGGCCTCGTACCATCACACTGGTTTTTTCTTCTTGGGCTAGTACTTTTGTAATGCAGCTGCTTGTCGATATCAGTGGTTCTTAGGACTGTATTTAATTCATCTATTGTCTCGCTTTTCATCGGGATTGAACTCAGGGCACTCTTAGACTTATTTTTCTTACATCTCAACTCAAGGGCTCAGTTTGCAGGTCGACTACGCGACTGTAATTAATTGCGCCAGTGCCGACACCAACTCAAGCTCTTCATTGGCTGTGGCAAACTTGAACATTGATCATATATGGCCGTAGAATATACATATCTCTAGGAAACACTATTCTACAGTTTCGTCATCAGTTAGATCAGCAAAGACCTCAGCTTCAGCCTCATCCTGCTCAGCATTGCTGCCAGCACAACCTGCTCCAAGTCCCGTGTCGGGTTCGTGGTGCACACATGATTCCGGCTTTTTATGGGCCCACCAAGGTGGCAAATGAGCGTTTCTATTTCAATGATTTGATTGACTACGACATGTTTCTACGAGCTGGCAATTGATTTGTTTATTCAAAGTTTTTATCTAGTTCTTTTTGGTCAGTCACAGCGTCTCAGGTATGGCTCCAACCATTCAGTTTCCATTTACACCTGAGCCGTATTTAAACAGAGATGGTGAATGGATAGTTGTAAACAGTTTATAAAGTGTAGATAGTTACAAATTTGGGATAGAATTTACTTGTTGAAGTCCATAAGGCCATGGCGGGCCATGACTTCGGGCAAACTTGCAGAAGGAGGAAAGTCAAGATTAGGTCATAATTAACAATTTTCTGAGGTACCTCTGGCATACAGGAACTCATATCAGCAAGACCTGAGAGTAGCCAATGAGAGACGCACAAACTGGGCTTGCTTTGCTGAATTCTTAGAGGCCCGCCAACAGCTGCACAGCCACAGTTCTGAGCCGAGAACCGCACGTGATCTCACAGCCTTCGTACCGCCACTGCAGTAGCTGCCTGATCATGGCCTGACAGCCCCTGGTAAGGCTCCCCGCCAACACTGATAAGTCCTTACAAGGGCATCAGCCTCCGTGAGGTCTGATCAGGTATTTTTGATTTTTCCGACACCCTAAAACCGTGTCCGCATACATCGCCCGCCCACGGTAGTTTAACGTTCACCCGCTATGAAGTACTCGAACATTTGGCCTTGGCATAATCTAAATTTATCCTTGATAAAGCTTGAGTTCGACTTCTGTGCCTGATGCAGCATTGAGAGCACATGAAACCAGTCGAACATGCTTCTTCTATCGATCGCCCACCCTCTCGCCAAAACATAACCCGAGTCGGGTCAGACTTAATGAGGGCTGAATATTGAATCAATGCAATTCAAAGGCACCCGGCAAGGGCCACACGCCGCAATCATTGGGCCAGTGCACGCGGTCGATTTGTGCGGACTCTTGGAGGTTATACGGTGATCGCCCGCTTGCTTCGACTTCGATTTGCAGGAACAATATGTGCCCCACGTATGATGGAAAGGCTCTCCGCCATGACCTGAGTCAGATGAACATAATCGCTTGCATGTACGTGAATCGATTAGCCTTTACTTGCCAGCTATGTTCGCGGGAACGAGGCGACCCCGTGCCCAGGCAAACGTAAGTATTTTAGTGAAGCGATAGGCACGCGATTGCAAAGCACGATTGAGATTTGGAGAAAGTAGTGCTTTATGATTAGTCGGTATTGTCCGCCCGCCGGCCGTCAGCCAACGTTCGCTCGCTAGCCGCATGCACACATTTGCGGGCGGAACCCATTACCGAGGCGTATGGCAGAAAGCTACACTTGTAATTGTCGCAAGACTACACGGAGCTCGATGGGCACGAGCCTGTAGAAGAGGAATTCATTCGGAGATCTGAATCGGCGATATCTAGGGCCGGCAGGAATACCCCGCAATGAAATAAGCTTACCGTCTCTGCGAGTGTCTGTAGGTGTCTGTGCCGCATCGATTTTTAGGGTGCTCGTGTAGGGATGCATGTGCGCTTAAGCGTTCAGTACCGCGACACTGACGCACCCTAATGCAACCTGACAGGCACGTAATGTGTAGATGGGCAGCAGGGCAGATTTCGAGTTAGAGTTGATGGAGGCCGATCGTCGTGGGTTGCACACAGAAACATAGATCAATTCCGAGCAGCCTGATCTGCGCATAGCACTCCATGCGAGAGCGTTTAGATAACTGGAGAGAGAGCATCCGTAACCTTCGGTGGCAGCAAAATAAAGGATCCGCAGCCCAGGACCAAAGACAGGCGAGAGACGGCGACCGTCCTTTTCTGGGCAAGAGAGTGGATTCGCCGCTGTCGGCTAGGTATGGAAGGCGGTTTATGTCCCGCGGGGCTCAATAGGACTCAATCTGAAGCTCACCACATGCCGCGCTTTGCTAGGAACCCGCCCGTCTGTGAAGCCGCCTCTTGGCTACTTGCCGACCGGCAGTCTTACGCATTCCACGAAAAGTGCGTATTGCGAAGAACCAGTGCAGTAATGAGAGCGCCGGCACACGAGCAAGATGGATGATAGGAAAAACGCAGTGCTCCAGTCCTGCAGGGCCGATAGACCATGAGGGCTGTATTACAGTCTAGCCACGAGTGTGAGTAGGTGCATTATTGCAGTGGCAGGCAGTTGAGACACACAGCCTTCGGAGCGTAGCGAAAAAGAAGTCTGGTATTTGAATGCTCGCGGGAGAAGTCATGGAATCGACAGCAGCGCTCGACAGCGTGACCTCAGACCTGACAGTACTTGACTTTGAGCGCCTTAGCCTTTCATCAAACTGACGTCTGTGGCGCGCCCGAGGAGTTGGCAGTCAGAGTTAGACAGGAATGGGACGTCCCTGGAGAGCGATGTGATGGGCGCTGGAAAGCGTAGATCCTATAGATCTTCTCATCTATCGAGCGATAAGTGTTATGCATACCACATGGACCTACAACTCTGTTGCGCCGAGAAAACATGTAAGTTTGCAAGATGAAAAGTGGCTATTGTTTGAATAGCGGCGTGAAGATGTCAGAATGTCAAGTCAAGAATGAAAGATACCACGCAAAAGACATAAGAGCGAATGCATCGAGATAAGACCAGCAGCTGTCAACGATAGTAAATCCGCTGTGAACGGACGGGCACTTGCACAGAATTCACCGCACGACATTTGTAGCGGCACCGACAGCGAGGCCAGAATCTGTAGCGCGCCGGTTTCATAGCCAGGGACGACTCTGATATACTTTCCAGGTATTAGAGTGGGCACGGCTTCTGGGGAATGTGATGGTGTTTCTGCAAGCTGGGGGTACGCGTCGCGTGTCGCGCTTTCCATGATTAAGAGCGCCCGTATGTCGCGTTGCCAGCAATTCAGGGAAGCGAAAGGTACTAGAAACTGAAATAGGCCGCATCTACTAAACAGATTGGGCCAGAACTCAGAGGATTGTGTAGTTGCCATGGACGTAGAGAGTTTATGGTGGAACGCAGACCAGCACTCTCAGAATGGTGGCTCGGCTACTCCGTATGCGTGGGAATTACCACAAGCGGCCGCGGTGAGCATGGGGCAGTTGGCGGGAGTGCCAGACGACAAACACAACCGTGGCCTCGACGGCCTCAGCAATATTAATCGGCCCAATCACGATCTTTGGCGTCCACGACCATGGGCAGCCATTCTCGGCTCTCGCCCTCTTTTCTGAACATACTGGTCACCCTCGTCTTGTCATTCCTTTTCTGCCATGTAGTGCTGGCCCAACCTGCCACACTGGACTATGACGATTGCTTCTCCAGCACCCGGGGCAATAAGTCAGAAAAACTTGAAGTCACAACTGTATATGCTCAGATCACTCGCAACAACTTCCTAAACTTGACTGTAGTTGGTTACTCCAATGTCCCTATCGCAGGAAGGTCTAACGACAGCACAAAGCTTGGTACGTCCTTTCACATACGACATCCTATTTGCCTGATAGCGGATTTTCTTCAGCCACACTATTCACATCTATCCAAACTTTGACATTAACCGCTTGGACGAATAGCACATATCTCTGCAGTCCTCTGCGACCCCCTTCGCCCCTGCCGATCATCAATGCCACTGAGGATATGTACTGTCCTGTTGCCGCAGGGCCATTCGCATTCTCTACTTCGATACCATGGTCCAACACTCATGCTTTGACTACGCAAAGTACCGAAATTCATGCGGTAGACCCATCTGGTAATGATATGCTCTGCATAAACATCAATACGACGCCGTTGGGGCCAAGGTCATTAAACTCGCCATATGGTCCGGCAGCATACATTTTTTGGGGAACTGTAACACTGGCGCTTGGGTATTGGCTTGTGGTTGGGATCGCGAGAGTGGTGTCTGCGTGGGGAAGGGGATCTAGTCGGCCGGGTCCGGGATTCTGGTCGAAGGTGGAAAGTGGTGGATTCATTTTGGCGAGTGCCATTAGCGGTGAAAGACTTGCGACGTCCCCTGCTCTTATGCGTTTCTGTGAGCATGATTACGATGATGATGAAGCGGATCGTGCACTAATTGTGCTTTCAAGGTTCACCATCGATGCGTGATATCATTTTCCATACGCAGTGGTGTGCTGCTCTTGCCATGGTTGCGGTACAGTGGCCGGATTTCATCTGTAGGTCATGGTGATTATCATCCACACGCCCCATAATAACATGACATAGACCCAATTATGACGCAAACCGCGTGGGCAACGTTATCCTACAGTGAGTTCATGCGAATTGGTCCCGGGTTGACACCTAATTCCTTGCAGATATCTCGCTTACCCAAGGTCCTAATGCTCAATACGACCACTGGGATCCTCTCAGGACGCCAGCATACAACCCACCCAGCCAATTTGCAGACCAATTTAACGACCCCACCTCTCCCATATACATCGATCCTACGTTGCCCAACCAACTGTACACGTTGCCCAGCGGTACTGGAGATGGAATCGCTTCGTTTGCCTGGACAGTTGGTTTGAGACCGCAAGATTTATTTGGAATTTGCGTCGGTCTATTCTTGGCAATCTGCGCGGGAATTGTTGTTTTGAGCTTTGTAGTGTGGCTGATCGATTGGGTAGCTCTTTTGATGTCAGGCGGTGAGCAAAGCAATGTCCTTCCTGGACCTAAATTGGGAGGCACTCGTTCTCCGGCGTTTGGCGGAGGAAGTAGCAAAGACGCTTTAGACGGCCAAGAGGAGAGTAGATCGCTTAGCGGCCACCTGGCGTTCCGCTCTGGACGACCGACCGCGAAGAGGAGTTGGTGGAGGTCAAGACCAGATTTCGGCTCGTTCCACGGAAGCACCCTGGCTGGCAATCTCACCAGGGTTCTGGTGCTCTTTCACTTTCCGGTGACCATATTCTCTTGCTACCAGTTCACGGTCGGCCGAGCGGAAGCAACTCTGCTCTCTGTGGTTCTGGCTGTACTCACGTTCATTTTCATCTGCATTCTCCTCCCAGGCCTGCTTGTTGTGCGTTTGACGAGAACAACCACGAACAAGCTCTACGACGAGACAAGGACATTGCTCTCATTGGGTCCTCTATACAATCACTATCGCCATGGATCCCAGCTCTTCGCATCGCTACTCTTCGCGACTAATCTGGCATTTGGCATCACCATTGGCTGTGGCCAAAGAAGTGGCACGGCCCAGGCCATCATTATCCTTATCATCGAGGTCGTGTCCGCCTTAGTCACCAGCATCTGGCTCCCTTGGGGTCAAGGCGCCAGCATGGGCCTTATCAGTTTCCTCTTTTGCGTTGCCAGAATTGTGATCGCGGTTCTGTTGGTCATCCTGACGCCTGCTGTATGTGTCAATTACACGTATATCCCGGTCTTTGTCTGATGTTCATGCTTTTAGATATCCATAGGAACCGGAGCTGGAGGCTGGGTAGCGTATGGCATTTTGATAGTGCTCTCACTCATCTACCTTGCCTTCGCTCTTATGCTGGTTGTCAAGCTCCTTGAGGCCTTGGTTCGCATTATCGGCGGCGTCGGCTTTGATCGGAGCAAGCATACCGTTGACAGCGGCTTAATTGGTGCTTGCGGCCTATTAGGCTGTTGTGGAGGACGTCGCAAAAAAGCGCGTAGTACGCGTCGCCGATATCGCGCGACTGAGGTGCCCCAAGATGCCGTTTCGGAGGTTTCCTCATATTTGCCTCCAGCCGGTGTCGGAAAGGGTTCCACGCCATCCCATCATTCGCACTCCCCGCACTCGCAACCCGCGTCCGTGCTCCGCCCAGAACACGCATTACGGCCGTACAGAGAGGATAGCGATGACGAGAATGGATATATCATGGGTGCTTGGCAGCCATTCCCACGTCCAGGATACAACTCTGTGGAGGAACCCTCTCCCACCGCTCCGAATCCCAACGCATCGGCCACTTCAGGATTTTCCAGAGTTGGTGGCGGGCGTGCGACGTTCGATACACCGTACGCAATAGCGACAGGGTCCACATTGACCTTTCCCTCTGCACGCGCTGCGTCAGTGGGACCAGCCAGCGCAGTAGCTGCACCATCGCTCCACGACGATGACGAATGGCCTGCGCCAACGGCATCTGTGGCCAATATTGCGCGGCAGCCTCAACAAACCCATACAGATTTACCACCAGGAGCTATGTCGCCTCACACGCGCACTAGATCTCAAACAGCTATCGTTGAGGATTTCGCTCCTGCACAGCTTCTCACAGACCCGTTAGGCGAAGAACCACGCCGAGCCTCGATGGACGATGGCGACGAAGATGCATCTCAACCGAAGAAGAAGCACTGGTTCAACATCCGCAAGAATAGGCGGCATAGTGAAGGAGATGCACTGGCACGGATGGAAGACCCACCCGCGCTGCAAACGCCCACGCCAGGCAAATCATTTGTTGTCTTAAGAGACAAGAAGCCTCAAAGTGCCGCTAATCGGCCAGAGCCGTCACACAATCCTGACAGCTCAGGCTCTGAAGCGAGTGGCTGTCGAACACCAACGGAGAGGCCATCTTCATTCATGGTGTTGCGATGATGGGTTGGTAGCTGCAAAGCCCACTTGAGATTATGGGACTTGTACATTGGATTGCCACTAGTTTTGTGCAATAATATGCTTGCATTGGACGTTTTCGCTGACAGTATTTAGTTTTGGTATTGGAGCGTGTGCGATGATATTCCTCATATATAATGACCTACTACGAATACAGGATTTGTTTTCTAGCATCATTCTTCTTCGTCTTCGCCAGTATCTTCGCCAGTGCCCCCGACCCAGAAGATCCTCCAATCCTGAACGCCACGCCTACACCAACCATAGAGTCCTTGTTCCCGTTCTAGCTTGGCTGCGATCTCATCCGTGTCCATACTGTCAAAAGATGTGGCCGAATAGTCGCTGGCAACGGATTGCGTGCGTGTCAGCCGCTGGGCAAGGCCGGGGCGGTGCCAGTGACCGCCCAGACACAAATATCCAGCATCTCCGATATCAGTTGATACACGAATTGGCTCTTCCATGCGGCCTTTTCCTTTTTTGTTGTCGAGGAATGATAAAGACACTTCCTGCACCTCGATACCATCAGGGCCCAATGCGACCAATTGGAGAAAAGGGGGACCTCCGCCCTCTGGTGGAAAACATGCTCGGGGCGATACATCCGAGGGCTGCGTTGGCCACGAAAGAGTGAGAAGAGGTGTGGTATTGGCAATCGATGCGGGGAGTGGTGAGGGTAATACGTGAGTGGTTTTGCCCCGGGTCAGAAGGTATACGGTACGTGGTAATGTTGCCTGCCCAGTCGTCTGCAAAGCAGGCAGTTCTATATGTTTGGGCAATATCCATGGCTGTCTAGTGTGCCCGTGAGTGTCTGAGTGCCTAGAGCGGCGGCTACTATTTGATGAAGACAACGTTTCGCGGAAGTTCAGCCCCATCTCAGTATGGTCAACAGGAAATTCAACCTCTGAGACCGCAGAATCAGCAATACGAATGACACCGGCCTTCTTGTCGAAAATCACGAACACGCTGAGTTGCGTGCTGTAAGTGACGTTGGGCATGACAGACCGAGCGTGCTGCAGGTTATCCGAGGTATTGAACGCACGAGGACGCGACGAATAAGCAGCACCGTCCGAGAAGCTGCGCGATAGGTCTTGAACAGATTGCTGAACGAATGTCAGCTGCCTTGGTTGCAAAGGTGTGTAGAATTCCTTGCAGATAGGTAAGCTACATCATGGCAGATAGTGTGTACAAAATCACTTACTTTGACAAAGCGAAATGCCCTCTCACCCTTGGGCTTCTCGTACAAAAGAATATTGGACTTGGTAGCGATGGCTAGAAGAGCAGAGCCTCTCCCTTGTACACCACCTTCATGCCATATGTCATAAAAGTTGGCAGAAGTGCTCATCAATCGAGAGCCAGGAGTGGCAAGGGGTATGAAGTCAGTGGCCCAACGCATAGGGAGATCGTCTATAACATCCCAGCCAGGTTCCGAAGATGGTGACTCGGGCGTTCGGTTCCCCGAAATCACCTCGGGTGGCATCAACCTGGAGTAGGGCGTCGATGGCGTTGTAGCCACTGGCGATTCAACCACCAGGTTCCTGAAGCCCTTGGTAATACTCCCTTGTGCTCTATGCCTCTTTGTTGGTGTCGATTGGCTGTTCATCTGTCGATGTAAGACGACAGGCCTGGCACCCTGTAGATGTTCGATCAATGGATGTCCGGCAGTCATAATGACCGTACATACCTTTTGCGCGATTGACCACTTGGCAAGACTGATCAAACTGGCGAGATTATACATCCGCAAGGTTCGCATAGCTTCGTGATCTCGTGAACATCCAATTGCGGGACCAACCAGTGCGAGAATGACTCCCTGTGGTGTGCCATCTCCAACATTATGAACTTCAAGGATAGACATCTGGTAAATACTAAATGGGTATATTAGGCCTTTGTCTGTATTGAAGGGCGAGCATACGTACGCCTCCCCCTCCCACATCAGTCGAACCTGGGCGTCTTCAGGCCCCAGGGTCTCGATACTCCCGTGCTCCGTCCACATGCGAGGAAACATGTCAAATGCTGATAAGCCTCCGTCATGCCCAATTAACAGGAGTGTATCCTCGAGTAGAGGAAGAACACATCGTACTTGGTGCTCTGTGTGCGGGAGGAAGCGCGAACCAAATGTGTGCATCCTCAGTCGCGAAGGAGCGAGGCGTTCGCCCGCCGGCGCAGCAGGTGCCAGTGTGGCACTCGATAAGGACTCGGTGTCTTCTGCCAGTGGCTCGTCTGGAAGAGCCTTGGATGAGAGATCGGTAGATATGCGCAGCCCCGCAGGGGTGCGGCCAGGCGAGATGGGTGTAGCTGGTTCATTCAATATGGTGGGTATATCCAGCGAAGCCCTCCCTTGAAACTCATCTTCAGGCTACGAAACGTTAACTTTTGTTGAGCATCTGATCTCCTGGTCCAGTCGCGCATGCAAGACGCACTGTGTGTACCCCATCTCCCCAGCCCCTTTTTTTACGTCGCGCGAGCTCCTCTGGTGGTATACCATGGTATCGCTCTGCTGCACTACACAATTCCATGAGCACATTGATATTGGGTTGCCAGAGGCGCGTAATACATACGCACCGCTTCTCAATCCATCCTCTCCATCTACCAAACCTGCATGCAATTGTTTCAACTGATGTTTTTATGCAGCAAATTCAAGATCGTATATCAGGACGAACCGAGAATTAGGGCCATTTGTGGCAGCCAAGCTGTCGTAGGTTGGCAACTCATCTCCCGGCCCAGAGAGATCCTGTACAATTTCTTGAGGGCCAGACATGACGGAACACGATAGAGGTGCAGTGGCTTGAACCGCCGGTCGTTTCAAATACCATTGGGCTGTGCAGGCCTGTAGGGATGCAAGGTCGCAATCATTGAGCGTAATGCGGTGCCACTGTGCCACGATTTAAATCAAAGGCCGAAGAATGAGGCGAAATAGCACACTCTTTGCAATTGGTTTCTTATGGGTAGTAGAGAGACTCAATTTCGTTCGTTAAAGTGTAGCTTTAGCAGAAATCATTTATCAGGTGAGTGCCCAGTGTACACGTATGCAACATAAATCTGACACAGATATAGTGCTCGATATCAATCAGTGCAGCGAGCCTTTTTTGATAAGCTGGATACCCACGGAGGGCATGTGCAAAGTCAAAGATCGCCCTGCATTGACGCCGTCTGCTCTGTCCTGGCGTTCTGTGAAGTAAATCAAGTCCATGGGAAAACCTCTCGCAAACCCGTTATCGATTGATGCCCACCCTCCAACGCAATCCTTGCTGCCTGCAAATGAAACTCTGAAAGTAATCAAAACCATAACTTGCACAGTGTTCTTGTGCAAAAGCAAACAAACCTGAATTCATGTCGACGTCCTGTAGACCACATTGTGGCTGGCATAGTTGCCTTCGTGCTTTCTCCAGAGAGGCCTTGCGTCATTCTTAATACATCTGTCCCGTTAAGCAACAGCTTAGTGACCCATAATGTGCCATCCACTACTGTAAGCACAGCTCTAGAATCATTGTCTTCTGGATGGGCACTTCCCCAGGTGCCTGCGTAGTGGCCAATAGCATCTTCCGCTAAGAGGCGGTCGAGAGCTGGTTGAAGCTTCCTGAAGATCTCCAGAGCAACACTCGGCGCTGCGCCTGATGACCCGGTAGTCAACAGTGCGACGCCTATGCTCATGTCTGCATTCAAAGCGAAGACACTCCTCGAGGCTTCGAGGCCGCCGACTATTCAAACAAAGGCAGTAGTCAGCAAAAGCGCAGTATGTAGGTAAATATGTTCACTGGCGTTTTTGGTAGATTCGGAGCTGCCGTCCATATGTATCCGCGATTTTGTTAATCTCCCACAGCATCCCAACCTCTGTAGTCTCGTCTGACCACGCATGCAGGGGGCGGAGCCATTCTCGTACGACATGCGGAGGAAGGAGGCTCTCCGGCCGATTGGGATCCAGAATTGTCTGCATCAACTTGATGTAGTCAGAAAGTGAACTCATTTGCCCGCCAGACGCGGACATCGCGTCAAGGAAGTCCAAGTCCTGAAGATTGAAGCTTGAGAGGATATATGGAAACATGCATAGAGACGATACGCACGACTTCGCCGCTCGCTTTCGATGCTACCGCTACATGCATCTTATTCGCAGGGGTCACCACAAATCCGCTCCCATTCAAGCCCAGCCGGTCAAAGATGTCCCGCTTTGCCAGTGTTGGCCATGAATCGGGAGTGTGTGTTGCGCCACTGTCCTCATCCTGCTTGCGATTGGCAGCAACAGCCACTTGTCCAAGTACGGCCATACCGGCATTCGAATACAGCGGATAGCTGTATGTTGGAACCGTCAGTGGATATTTGACCAACCCTTCTATGGTCTCCTGTACTGTCGGGAAGGGACATCCATTGATAGGAGGAGGCCCTGCTCCGTCCATAGAATGCGGCCAGTTCGGCATATCGCCGCGGGGATATTCACGGGTAAGCCCCGACATGTGGCTGGCAAGCTGCCGGATGGTGATGGGTGGGGAAGGCTCAGCGAACGCAGCTCTAGAATCCATTTTTGCCCAGCCACCGGCTCTGTACGTGAATTCGGGAAAGAATTTCGTGATGGGATCGTCCCTATGCATCAAGATGTTAGATTTCTTGGAACACAGTTATAATCGAACCTTACCATTGCAGCGCACCTCTTTCCCGCAAGATAAGTATCTCCAAAACTGCAAACAGCTTCGACCCAGAGGCTATCCTGAAGATGCTATGCCTATCAACTACCCCTCTCTTTCCCGGGTCCGTCTCGTTGGCCTTGAGCACACCCAGGCCAGCTTCGTAAATCACGTCGTCTGGTGTGACGATTGCCACAGTCATTCCATCGATATCATTCTCCAGGAATGTCCTATGCACGAGCTCGTGAACGGTTTGAAGAGCATCTCGAATGCCAGGCTCATCTGCACGTATAGGCCGCTGGCCGAAGATATTGGGCAAAGGTGGATGGCATCGTTGAGTTACTGCAGATCGAGTGGACTGTGGGATAGCAACAGAACTAAAATGCTTATCAAGTAGGAGTGCACACGCTGAGGACACGACAGCCGTGAACAGCA